>JAUPFV010000003.1:109839099-110439099 GCA_036936605.1 Limnanthes douglasii subsp. nivea | reverse complement strand
TTCTCATGACCCATTTTCTTGTCTTGCTTAACTTTTTTATTTATTAACTTTGATTATCATAACTCTTTTTCCGATCATCTATATTTAATAAATATTTCTACGAATCTCCCACTTGATTAAATATCATCTTTGTTATCTCTCTCTTGAGATAACTCTTGCACATATAATAAAATATTGAATTTTACCTTAGTGTAAAACAACAAAGTTGAGTCGAACAAATTTTGAGTCGTAGCTTTGAACCAAAATCCCACGTGTCCTAACTGGCGATCTCACACACACAATTGAGTAAAACATTTTCCCATATTTGAGTTTAGAACTATATTGGTCATGTGCTCTATCCATTCCAAGAATCATATCTTGAGAGGAACTCATTCTCTCATGAGAGGCGACACCAAATCTAGATTCACATAGGTACAATTCTTTTAGTATTTTTGTTACCTTTAGAAACACATGCCACACTTAGACAGAATTGTATTAATAGATCCTTTGAACTTATCAATCTACAGTAACAAACAACCTCTAGATATTGGTTATGTGTTATATCCATTCCAAGAATCATATCTTGAGAGGAACTCATTCTCTCATGAGAGGCGACAACACCTCCAGATTCTCATTAATAAAAAAAATTCAATATTTTTGTTACCTTCAGAAACACATGTCACACTTAGACCGAATTGTATTAAAAGTTCCTTTGAACTTATCAATCCACGGTAACGAACAACATATCTTACACTCATCTCAGATGAATCTCAATATTATTTATATGTTGAACCTTTCACAAATAATTTGTTATTATCCATTACAAATTCGATGTTTAGGTTCTCTATAGTCGAATTGAATTTCTATTATTTGTAAAATAATTATTTGAAGAGTCTTAATCTCATCCCTCTAGATGTAGATTTTACTAATTATCAAGCTAATGGTTTGGTAAACGGACCCGCTAAGTTCTCACTAGAATGCATGTTCGATATAATTTCACTTTGAATTAGTTGTCTAACATACTCATGTCTTAAACTTATATGTCTAGACATTCCATTATAGATTTTATCGTATATTCTACCTAATGTTGCTTGACTATCATAATGTATTTGTATTGTCATATTCCTCTTTTGAGGTGAATGGTATTTCCAACAAGAGATCTTTTAACCACTCAACCTCATTACATGTTGCGACCAATGCTATAAACGCAGAGTCCATAGTTGAGTAGGATATCCAAATTTGTTTCGGACCTCAATGAAATAGCATCACGTGCAAATGTGAATACCCAGCCGTAGTTGATTGGTTATCGACTAGACTAGCGATCAACCTTGTGTATCCCTTAAGTACTCCGGGAAAATTATAATATTGGAGATACATATTTTTAGTCTTTTTCAAGTACACCAAGACCCTTCTAAGTATTGGAGTAGGTGTATAACTCATTTGATATATTTTATTAGTTGAAGCAAACATTATCCGAGTAGATCTGTAACTGATTTTATCTTTTGTTTTGTCATAAATTATAACACTTTTTTCTGAAAGTTGTGTACCCCTCCTATTTGAATTATCATAATATAAGAATGTAGCTCGATTATGTTGCACTTTTACAACCTCGTCATTTCTTTGTTTATCACCTTGTCTTTTATCAAACATCCATGTTTAATGCTCATGTACCTTAGATGATAAAACTTCACCTTATCTTTTTTTCAATCTTAATAAACATCACAAATCGTCTTAACATATCTCTTATCTTATCAACTGGAAATTTAATCAAATACTCTGACAAATGATCAAACATTGGAAGACCTACCTTAAAGAATGTCAAAAAACAAGTTCTTGACATCCTTATAAGCTATTCATTTATTGAACCAATGTATGATCATAATTTCTCAATGACTCACTCAGTTTATGAAACAAAGTCATGATGTACTAATATGCATCCCTCTTAATTGTTACCAACAAATTGAATTTTACATACACTTCAAAGTTCTTAAATCTATGAATTAATCTAAAAGAAAGGTTATTGGACCATACCAAATTGTTGTTTCCTTTAATTGACATAGAGAATCTCTTCACAAAAGAGTATCATGAAGATTAAAACCTAACATAATGTTACAAATTTCTCTAGGTGATGTTCTAGATCTCTAGTCCCATCATACTTATCCTCACCAGATGATATTATCTTCAATTGGAGCAATTTTTACATACAAACACGTTACTAGTTATGGTTACCTCGTACTTTGTTGTTTCCATAAGCTGGCAAAACAATGTTGGATATTTTTTTGAATCATAGTTGTAGATCCACCAAAAGATCATCACTAAGAAAGATCCATATCTACTCCTTAATGAGTCAATCCAATTGCTACAAGTTGGTACTTTACAAAGTTTTCTACAGATGATGCCAAATATGAGGGAAAGCTCGTTGATGCGAATGACAATGTTGAAAATGATTAAACTACTTAGAATTTATAGAATGGAAACAATATTACAACTTTATCTAACTAGAAATCAATCAATATTCAAATAAAGAATTATACCCATATTTATAAGGTTTATAATGTCTAAAATGAAAGAAATAATGACACATTTACAAAGTCATGTGACATTCATCTACGAAAATGTTTGTTACAAATATGACTAAATTACCCTTTAACTAATATTAAGTAGTGAACTAGAAGCTTCATGGATGTTCTTCTAGCAAAACAATTTCTTTATTTCCTCAACTCGTTTATTTCCTTATGACCATGATTTTGCTTGTTCTTACCGTTACATTCTTATCATCTTATCTAGCATTGTTTATCTTAGTTCATCATTTTATACAACTCTAGCTCGTCATGACCACCTGTCTTGTCTACATACTATCCTTCTCGATATATTATTTCTTTTTTCTTCTTGTCATTATCATATTTCCAAATTATTCTATTCAGTATGATATGGTTCATCATGATCAATCATCTGTATTTTTCGTCTTCCACGATCAATAATAATATATTTTTACATTATCTTGATTATTCGTTTCCTTGTACCGTATCGTTTAAATCGTCATCATTATTTTTCTAAACATTAATATTTGACTCGTCAACATCAATATGACACTATTAACTCTCTTTTTTATTACATGACATCTCTTCGTATTTTTAATTGTATATTATTTATAAAAATATAAACCTTAACAAAAATATTTTTTTATTTACCACAATAATATTTGAATATATATATATAATTATATATTAATTATAAAACTTTTTTTCTATTTTATTTCTATTTTTTTTAAATTTTAATTCATCCATTTTTAGATTTTTTTTTCTTTGACAAAACACAAATTTTATCGAGCCGAATGTAAATTGTGGGAATCGTCCATTTCATCACCCAAAAAATCCAAATAGAAATACGAACAGAGATTACAAAGTGAGATCACGGTGTCTAATTGTGGTGTTTGGAGAAACACTTAGCTATTATTCTAGATATTACTAGGGAAATATCCCGCGCGTTGCCGCAGGTTGTTTAAAAAGTTATAAAAATCGCGTGGGGTGTTTAAAAAGTTATAAAAACAATTCGTATTTAAAAAAAATATTACAAATTTATAGCAATAAAAATTATATAAATAAAAAAATAATTACAAAATAATCACAAATATTTCCTTAGATCGTTAGTTATAAAAAAATTACAAAAGCTACCAAAACTTATGTTAAAAAATATAAAATATAAATAAAAAAAATTCTACAAAGCGTACAACATATAAAAAAAATTATGTTTTAAGGCGATTAAAAAATGAAATCATAATATAGAAAAATAAAAATAATGATTAAATCAAATAGAAAAAAAAGGTTGATAAACAAAATTAAAACCCAATATTCATTTGACGCATATAACACCAACCTCAAAAAATCTTATATAGAAAACATATTCATCATATATAATATGAAAAGATATCCAATAAAGTATAAAAAAGTTATGATATATATTTTTATATTGTACTTAATATTATAGACTTACTAAACAACTAAATTCATACTCAAATATTTTAAGCTTAAAATTCATACTATCATACACTTCATACATCCTTTCCTACCGTTTCAAGTTTAAAAGGTTGGCGTCTAAATAATATCCGATTCTAATAAAAATAAATAGATCTATTAAATCAACATTTTAATTTTAATCAGCTCTAGCATCTTGAGAAGAGTTACAGCTATGCACGTATTTTTAAATAGTAAGTTTAGTAAGTTTTAAATAGTAAGTTGGTTTGGTTTCTCGCCCAACTATCTTTTTAATGGTTAAATAGTAAGTTTTAAATAGTAAGTTTTTAGTGGCTAAATAGTAAGTTTTAAATAGTAAGTTCTTAGTGGCTAAATAGTAAGTTTTAAATAGTAAGTTGGCTTGGTTTCTCGCCCAACTATCTAAAGGCCTAGTCTCTCACACAATTCTGTTGGGAGGCAAGATGCTTGCAAGATGCTTTTCCAATAAATGAAGATATACGAATTCTAAAATAATATTAATAACAAATAACCTATAATCATCAAATAAGCATTTTCATATCATTGTCTTCAGTGTCTTCTGTCTTCATGGGTTTAAATTTGGAAAATTATAATTTTATATATTCTAATATAGAAAGTAAATATTATAATATCTAATTAGTTATAAATATTTAATATTTTTTTTTTGTTATAATTAATTTTTAAAATTATAAATTTATAGATGATAAATTAAGAAAATATTTAATATATAGATCATTAATCAAGTTCCTAACATATTTAATAATTTTATACTATTGAAATTTAAGAAAATCTTCTAATTAACTATAACATTTTATATTTTTTATTGTAATAAATTTTTTGTTGACTAAATTATAATAATGTTTGATTAAGTTAGTGGGATTAGAATTTCATAAAATTGAAATAAAATATGTAAAGTCCTATACTCTCCCCTTATATTGATCATATCTAATTAGATTTGTTTATTTTTTATTTTATCTATGTATATAATAATTTTTTAAATCAGTTTATATTTATTTTAATATAATTTAATTAAAAAATTAAAATATATTTATTAAAAGTTCCAAACAATTATTTTTTATCCTTTTTTATTTTATCTATCTATATAATAATTCATTTTTAAAATCAGTTTATATTTATTTTAATATAATTTAATTAAAAAATTAAAATGTATTTATTAAAAGTTCGAAACAATTATTTTAAAAAAATATATCTTTTTAAATAGAGCGAATTGATATCAAAATAGAATTATAATCATATTGATACACTTAAACTTAAATTGAATAGATATCAAAATAGAATTATAATCATATTGATCATACACTTATACATTATACCTGGTACCAGTTACCAAATAAATTTATACACATATTATTAAAAAGAATAAATAAATTTATAAACATATTATTAAAAATAATTAGAAAAATTAACTACAGACCTAGAGTCTAATTTTGTTTAATTTCAGCTCTTCAATCTTCCTTATCTTCCATCATCATTCTTTCCATTTCCCTGTAAAAAACTACAAACACCAATCAAAAGTCAAACAAAACAAAACCAAAATTAAATTCAATCTAAAATGATTAGGTCACTTCAATGTAAAAAATAGCTACCCTCTTTGAAAAAGCATGATCAATTTTGGGTAGGTGGAAGACCTCGAGAATTCGTCAATAATTTCTAACTTAATTATAACTTTTCTAACTTTAATTATAACTCCATTCTTTTTCTTTTTTTGTCATCTATCTTTCTTTCTTTTTTAAGAAAGAAAACAAAAGCCTTTATCTCTTTTCACTAATCTGACAATATAAAAATAGATTTAAAAAAATATGTATTCTTTTCTCTCTTGTCATCTTTCTTTCTTTTTTTTTAAGAATAAAAAAACCTTTATTTCTTTCACTAATCTCACAGTATAAAAATAGATTTGATTTATGATAAAGTTTGATTTATGATAAAGCTATGGAGTTATAAGAAAAAAAAAAGTGATGAAGATAAAAAGAAAAAAAAATTACCTTGCTAATGAAGACGACGAAGAAGATTCGAATATAGAGAAAACGACCGGAATGAAAAATTAGACAAAATAAGAATAATACAAAACCTTTATTTCTTTTCACTAATCTCAGAGTATAAAAATAGATTTGATTTATAATAAAGCTACGAAAGAGAAAAAGAGAGTGATGAAGACAAAAAGAAAAAATTAAAAAAATTACCTTGCTAATGAAGTCAGTGAAGAAGATCGGAATATAAGAAGATATAGAGAAAACCACCTGAATATAGAGAAAACCACCTGAATGAAAAATTAGACCAAATTACTCTGCTAATGAAGAAGAAGATCGGAATATAAAATATAGAGAAAACCATCGTAATGAAAAAATTAAACCAAATTACCTTGAAAAATTAAACCAAATTACTTTGCTAACGAAGAAGAAGAAGATCGGAATATAGAGAAAACCATCAGACTGAAAAAATTAAACCAAATTACCGAGTTCGGAACGGCTTATCCTTACAACATGCATCACATTCCTTCCAAGCCTACCTCGACTTCTCAGTCATTACGTCACGTGGTCACTCTCCTCATATAAAAAGATCATCCCAATCCCAGGGGGCACCAGCCGTAAAAAACCTTGCACATTCAAAACCATGGGTTCATATAATGATGAGAATACTCTTCGGAAAGTTACCAAACTTTCTAAATCTAAAAATAAATCTTCTACAAAAACTGATCCAACAGCCCATCCTACACACATTAATAATTCATCACCACAAATTCTGATCATGGATGAATGTACTACAACCCTCGCAACTAAGGTCCCATTAGAACCAAACATGGGAGAAAAACCAACAACTCTAGCAACTTAATCTACTAGTCCCAAATAAGAAAATATTGAGGCTCAACCCACTGGGCCTTTAGAGTCTAGACCACAAGCTATAGACAAAAATATTGAGGATAGTGATGGGGATTCCTCTCTTAAGACATCTCGTAAAACTAGGAAAATTCCAAGGCCATTGGAGAAACGGAATCTGAAGGACTCGAAAGATGATGATGATGATCAGGGCAAAGGCAAAGGCAGAGCACAAGAAGTAGAATCTAAACCTTTTTTTTCCTCTCTTGTGGGGCATTTCGGACCAAATTTTGACAAAGTTAGTGTTAAATACCTCATAGACTTGCACAAAATTTCCTATGTCTATTTCCACGAGCTCGAACTGGAGAGAATCCGAGCCAAATAGAGGTTCCCTAATTCAATCAGAGTTAGGCTGCCCCAACCCCGAGAGACTCCGATGGGCTGTAGGGCTAGAGAGTTGGTGATTAACACCGATGCGCTTAACTAGGGCATTCTGTCTCCCTTAGACCATGAGATAGTGAGGTATTTGAGTCTATTCAAGTAGTGTCCAAGCCACACTAGCCCAAATGCTTGGTTTTCACTGATGGTGTGCATCATGACCTCAAGCCTTTCTAAAGTTCCGGTGCCAGTGGAGCAACTGGTTGTTGTGGTGTGTTTATCTTGCAATGCCTACATTTTCTTATATTATTTTAATATGAAGAATAATTACAAGGTGGCAGATGACCTCTTGGAGGCAGAAAAGATATAGAAAATCTAATTCTTATTCATATATGGACATTTAGGAAAATGGAAAGAAAATATCCTCTAAAGGAAATCTGAGCCAGCTCATAAGTCATTGGAAGAATATACGTAAGCCTCTTCGTATTTATCTTATAGACCTATTATTTTCTGTATCATTTGGCATTCATTTTTCTAACAAAAGTTTTTATATCAGCCATTTTAAAGCCATTCCTTCAGGATTAGGAAGATGGAAAAGCAGCATTCATGAAGCTGAATCAATGGGCCGATGAGAAGTGGTCCAATAAATTTACAGAACTGCTTCACCCCTAGGAAGTTTATCAGATGCCATCTCCAGAGGACCAACCTTATTCGGGAACTTTCATAGGAGAAAGTTTATTACTCGTCCTCGAGCTACTGAAATCCTTAACAGGATTGAGGCAGCTGACGGTAAGTTATTTTTACCGACCATAAATAGATCTCCCAGCCACAGGAATAATAAAAAAAATAAATAGGAGGGCTCATCGCAAATTTTTGTTAAGTTAGGAAGTGGTGGAAGCCAGACGAGATTAACGCAACATTGTTGGATGTTGTCGCTGTCACCGTTGAATAAGGAAGAGTGCCAATCAGAATTCATTATTCCCAAGAAGAAGAATGGACATAAAATGGGCAAACAAGGTAGTGATAAAAGAGAGAAGAAGAAAAAGAAGACTTTGATTGGATTAGAGATTATACTTCGTCCAGATCATCCCCCTCCAACCATCCCATTTGTTGTTCTTCTTCTTACAACCATAGTATATGATCATTTTTCTTCATTACTTCCCACATTTGAAAGTTTAGTTTCGGATATGGCAATCAAATGCAGGACATAGGGAACTTTGATTTTGATACTTTTGACTATGTCTTTCCTGAGTCTACAAGTACAACAAATAGTGTGGTATACGATGGGTTCTATTTGAAGTATCAAATGAGAATGATGAGCTGGAGTTGCAGTTTTGGGCTATGTGAGGCCAATCATTGAATTAGAAAGACAAGTGAGGTCTCAAGTTGAAGAAATCACTTCTTTTCAGAATAAAAACCAAAGTCTGAAGAATTTAGTTGAGGCAGAAATATGCGAGGTTGAAAGTTTAAACGGAGATGTGAAATCCATTAAAGATGAGCTAGTTCAATTAAAATCCGATTGTGACAAGTTTCAATCTGATTATAAAAGTTTGCAGCAATTTACTTCCGAGGAGATTACCTCCTTGAAGAATCAACACTCCGATGACCAAGCTATCATTAAGCGCTTGTCGGATGAAGAGAAAAATCTTGAAGATCTTCTCAAGAAGCAAGAGGAGGAGATTAGCTCTCTCGAGGAAAATACTACAACATATATAGCCAATGTTGTAGATGCATATGCTAAAAAGGTGATATATTTAGTGCAAGAGAGGGATAACTCGTTCAAATCAGATATTGTGTTGTTATTCTACTAGATATTTTCTAAGTTATCTATCGGGGAATTGTGGGGACATGTGCCACTTGATCTGATACCTTACCATAACATACCTTTAGCTGACCAACTCGATATTTATGATAATTCATACGAAGATGGTTCCGATAAATAGGACTCTGGTGGTGAGTGTGTATAAGGAAAAGAAGAAGGAAATACCGATGAACACGAGCCTTGAGGCCAGTTGGTTTTGATGTTTTCGTTTCTTGTATGCAAGGCATTTTGTTTATTTAACTTCGAATCAGATTTACTTTTGTGTAAATCCTTGGCATGGCCAAGGTATTTTGTGATCTTCTCATAGAATTTTGCTAAGCCCTTGGATCATCCAATGATCTTTATATTATCTATCATTTTTTATCAACTTGTTTTATGTCTTCAAATACTATTATTTATCCAAATACAATTAAAGTTAAGACATGATTCATTCAAAGGCAATAAAAACTTGTACTTAACCCACTCAAAGGTAATCCATTCGAAGGCAATAAAAACTTAATCTACTTGAGCCATTCAAAGGTAATCCATTTGAAGGCCATAAAAAACTTAAACCAACCGAGTCATTCAAAGGTAATCCATTTGAAAGCAATAAAAACTTAATCTATATGAGTCATTCGAAGGTAATCCATTCAAAGGCAATACAAATTTAATCCAATTACAAACACACTTTTAAAGGAAAAAATAATATATTAACAATGATTCAGACACCTTATTAAAACCTCCACGCGCCACCAGCTTAGGAAAGAATATGCCCCATAATATTTACATTGGATAGAAAAAAAGTAAATATATACAACACGAGTTTACTCCAGATATAACCTTAGGTGTTCGACATTCTAAGGGTGCCTCAGAGGATTTCCTCCATGGTAAACCAACCGATATGTTCCTTGATTTATCTTATTTCTCACAATGTATGGGCCTTCCCAGTTTGGGGTCAGCTTTCCAAACTTCATATCCTTAGTATGCATAAATTATTTTCGCAGGATTTTGTCTCCCACTTGGAAATATTTCTTTCGTACTTTACATGCATACCTACTTCTCATCAAACCTTGGTAATATATGGTTCTTAAATGGGATTTTATTCTCTTTTCTTCAATCACGTCCAACTGAGCCCTTACTGCAGCTTCATTCTTTTCTTTGGAATAATTTTAGACCCCAAAGGAAGAAAGAGTAGCTTTTATTGGAGCGATAGTATCCATCACATAAATCAATGCAAAAAGATATTCTTATGTGGCAGTGTGTGGAGTAGTTCGGTCAGCCTAAAGTAATTCTTGCAAATAATTAGGTCATTTAGTGGCTGCTCCTTCTAAGTTTTTTTTAAGACCCATCAAAATTGTCTTGTTTCGCACCTCTATTTGTCCATTGGCTTGGGATGAAAAGTCGAGGAAAAATGATGAATTCCTTTGATGCACAAAACACTTCCATGTCCTTATCATCAAATTGGAGGCCATTGTCTATGGTAATAGGTCGAGTAATTCCAAACCTACAACAAATATTGGAGAGAATAATTTAATTACTTCTTTGTTAGTTGTTCTAGAAAGGGGTGCAGGTTCTACCCATATGGAAAAGTAATCAATTTCCAAGATGATAGTTTGACTTCCCTCAGAAGCCATCAGAAGCGGTCTGACCAAGTCAGGCCCCTATTTATCAAAGGGTATTGCTTCAGATGCTGACTCCATGAGAACTGCTCGCATGTGTATTGGATTTCCATACCTTTGATAAAGATCACATCTTCTAACCAACTCTCTAGACTATGTCATAATAGATGGCCAATAATACCATGCCAATAAGATCCTTCTACTTAAAGCCATATAACCACAATGAGATAGGGTTTCTCAATCATGTAACACATACAAAACTGCTTGGGACTCGTTGGATCTGAGGCAATGCATTAAAGGCTTACTAAAGATCTTTTTATAGAGGATTCCTCCCAAAACAAAGAAACCACGTGCTTTGAATTTTAACTGCTTGGCTAAAATTTTGTCCTCATGTATGATTTTTTTGGTAATAAACTTTTGGATATCATACCTCCAATTGTGCCTAACTGTGGTTGACATTTGGAAACTTTCTTCACTATCAACTTTCATTTCATAAGTTTTTGTTATAGAAGGACATTTTTGCACTAGAATCCAAGGGTAAACTTCCGAATATGCAATAGTGGCTAGAGAATCAGCCATCGAATTTTCTGACCTCGGCACATTCTCGTATTTTACATACTTAAAACAAGCAGAAATTTATTTTAGCACTTGTATGTATTTTACCAACTGATCTTTCTTGGTTTCAGATTTCCATAGTGTTTGATGTATGACTAGTTTCAGATCACTCAAAATCAGATTCTTTTGGCACCACATATGTGAGCTAACCTAAACCTGCTATAGCTGCTTCGTATTCTGCTTCATTGTTGGATTCCTTAAACCCAAAACATCTAGCTTGGTACATTGAATCCCCGAAGGGGGGAAGTAAGTAAATTCCAGCCCCACACCCCATCATACTGGATCCACCATCTATTCGAATTATCCATTCTTTTTCGGATTTTTGGGTTGCAGATCCCTCATAGGACCTCTTCGAATGCAATTCCACTAAGAAGTCGGCTACATCTTAAGCTTTGATTTCCATTCGAGGAGCAAAGTCAATATCATAATCCCTTAAAACCATAGACCACTTAACCATATGACCTGATATATCAAGTTTTTGCAACACGTTTTTAAGAGGAAAAAAGGTTTGAAATGTGATGGAAGGCACCTAAAACTATGGCCTCATCCTTCTGGCCCCTATTACCAAAGCTAAAACCATATTTTCCTACTTAAGGTATCTTTTCTCAGCATTCAACAAACTCTTACTAATGTAGTAAAATGGCGGGGATAGTTGTCAACTTCTGGAACTAATACTGCACTTACAACATAATCTGATACCGCTAGATATATGTAGAGTCTTTCTCCAGTGATGGGTTTGAATAAAGTTTTGGTGAAGATAAATGGTGCTTGATTTCTAGGAATGCCTTATCACTATTTGAGGACCAATTGAAGTCTTTGGTATTTCTCAGTACTTGGAAAAATTGTGCACATTTATCTGATAACCTTGAAATAAACCTATTCAAAGCTGTCAATCTCCCAGACAATACCTAAACTTCTATGGTGGTCCCAAGAGGATCCATGGCTAATAAAGCATTCAATTGATTTGAGTCAGCTTGGATTTATTTCTCACTAATGATGTAGCCCAAAAATTTACCGGATCGCACATCGAATGTACAATTCTTAGGATTCAGTTTTAAATTGATAGTTTCAAGCAATGGGAAAATGATCCTTTGGACACACTCGGTTGAGATCTGTCAAATCAGTGCACAATCGCCATTTCCCTTTTTTTTTTAACAAGCACCGAATTTGCAGTCCAAAGTTGAATTGATATTCTCGAATATGCCCCACCTTAGACAAGTTGTCTACTTCTTGAGCTATAGCTTTGAATTTTTATTCTAAAATGCATCTCCTTTTTTTGGACTACTGGACCTGCATTTGATCATAGAGATAGTTTGTGACAAATGATACTTGATGGTACACCAGTTACATCTTCATTGCACCAAGAAAACACATGTAATGTTTTGGATAAAAAATATAACAACTTTTCCTTTAACTCTGGTTGCAATTTGGCTCCAAGTTTAATATTCTTTCCATCTGCTAAACTATGTAATTTGACCTCTTCTATAGGGATACCCGTACTAGGAGTATCTTTTAGATCATCTATCTTGTTGGGGTCCAAAGAGGACTCTAGTAATTGATATTCATTTGTTTGTAAGTAGACATAAATAAAATATTAGCAGAGATACCCGTGTCAATCAGAATTCTTCAAATCTGTGTACCCTCGATAGATGCTCCTATTACCACATCATCCTTATATGTGCATGTGACACCTCTAAAATCATATTTGTCAAATATTATGAAAGGAGGAGGGCTTTGACAGAGGTGTGTGGACTTTTTTCATTCGAATTGTATAGTCAAGCTAACTACATGTGTCTTCTTGGAGCAACTTGAATGTGTTATCACCGTATCTCTCCCAAAAATGGTGAGTGATTCGAAAAAACTGCATAGTTTGGAAACACTTCCAATATTTTATATTACTACATTGATTCTACCCCGATCATGATAAGGATCCACATACTCTGAATCCACATCGAATTTTTCCATAATTATCATTGTACTTTCTTGTTTGGAGGCTTCGATATTTTACCTTCGGACGTTGGGTGGTGTAGTTTGTGCCCCACTTGCACTTGGTTGTGGTCTACTATATACTTTCCTATTACCCCCTTTGGATTTAACAAAAGTAGTTAGTTTCCTATTCTCGTTTGTATCTCTTGTTTTAGAGCAATACAATCCTTGGATTTGACCATGTATTTTGATTTTCCCTTGGATTCTGGATTGGTGTTGGCCTTCGGAACTGTACCAAGTTCTTGGCCCTATCATAGATGGTTGCCACATTCTCAATTAGTTTTGCATAATAATCAGGTTGGACCTATTGATTCTCTCTTGTCCTAGATTGTTGACCCTAATTAGACTGGATCTATTTGGGCCGATGAGAACCTTTCCCTGAGTCCCATGATGGTTGATGACTTTGGCTTGCGACTGGTTACTAGTTTGTAGGACAGATATTGTTAGAGCAAGCCTATATTGATGAGGCTGCGTCAATCTATTGATTTCCTCCATAGTAATCTGCTTTCCGACCTGATTCAATAATCCAAACCAAGTCATTGCTTTCTTTTGAGTCACTGAATCAACTAACTCTCAAGCTAATAGAACTTACCGCAACAAAGCTATAACCACTTGCTCAAAACAGTCTGCTAACCCATCTTTAATATTCACAAAATGATTAATATAATCCTTCAAAGATTCGTTCGAATATTGTCCACAACAAATTATTGTATCGTTCTTTCCTTTAGCTCTTTACTTCCCACAAACTGCCTTTGAAATGCCATCTAAAACATGTCAAAATTCTTGACTGATCCATGTGGAAATTTGTTATACCACTTTAAGGTACTACCCTTGAATATTTGAGAAAAATACCTACATAAAAGCTTGTCATCAGCTCATCATGAAGTTTTTAAGCTGCTCTAGATGATTATCAGAATCCTGGCCCCAATCATATTTTTTTGTCTTCGAACTATCAAATCATCGGGGAAATGTCCGGAGAGAATCTTTGAGGACAACAGTGATTGTTTCCAATTGTGTCATTGGCTAAACAGATGGTCTTCATTGGGAGGGGCACATATTCTGATTTCACGACAAATTTATCAGGATATGCGTCATGTATTAGTAATTTTTTTTTTATAGTTTTAATGCATTTTTACCATACAAAATAATGCGGCTATCACGCTACAACCCTAGGTTAAAATCTTACATCTCGCAATGCAAATTTTCGTTAATCAAACAAAAGGATACACTATTTTCTAATAAAAATATATGTGCTATGTATGTGATTTTGTAGTGAAAATTTTGCATTAGAGATAAAATCAAATAACATTTAAAATTTAATTTGTTACCGAAATTTTATATTTGTTTTAATTACAACCCTACCCCGAACAAGAACAATGAATTAAATTAAAATATATTTTTATTATTATTAAGAATTCTAGTTGGTATTTTATAAAGAAAATGAAAAGTGGTTTATAGTAAAAATTGAGCTAATTTTTAAAATTTAAATTCAAAACTAATTTCACAAAATTCAAAGTTATTTTATGTTCAACGATTTAAAATAAATTATATTTTTAAAATTCATGATCGACATTTAAAATGCTTGTTTAGAAATTATTTAAATTATTTAAATTTTTTGCAATAGTTTTATGATTATTTAAATTTTATATCTTTTGAAAATTATGAATTATTTATTACATATTTGATAATATTTTATTATTTTTATAAATATCTTTTCAATTTATATCAATATGAATATTAATAGTATATATATTGTGTTATTTGTTGCCTTATGAATTATACATTATAATTTTTTCATTGTGCGTTATAATGGATTATCAACTATGATCAAGGTTAATAATGTAATGGTTATTATTAGTACGATATTTTAAACAATAATAGTAAGTTGGACTCACAAGATATATGTTATTTTACACTAAGATTGTGATAGGATATACCCCTTAACGCGAATGTGGATTTTAAAAATTATAATGGTTGTAGAGATTTTAATAAATTAACAATGCATAGAAATAAAGATGGATTTAATGCTCCGCTATAAAATTGTGACCGGTTAAAACTTGAAATGTGCGTAATAGATAGAACCAACTTTCACTCCAGGTCTATATCATTAATCACACTGTCTAAGACTACAATACAATACACATAAGTATTCGAAAATAATCAATTTAATATAAGGTAAAAAATAAAAATAATAATAACGAATTATAACAACCACCGCCACCGTTACTCTTTTCCTTACTGACTATAAACAAAACCATAACTATTCGCTTGCTCACACCTCTTCATCTCTCCTTACCTCGTTAAAGACTTTCTCCATAAACCTTTCAACCTCTCTAACTCCAACTATGGTTGAAACAAGAACCCAAAGATTCCATAAAATAAACTCCACCTCTCTCCTTCCCAACCGCAAAATCACCCTACGCTTCAGAGATCAGAAAAAACCATCACCTCACCCTCTTCGTCAGACTCCTCCCGCTCTAAAGGCCCTAACACTTCCCTCTCTCTCGAGACTAAAACCTCTTCTCCCCCCACTGCCCCCCTTCCCGTTGCTCTGGAATGTTGGGGCTTCCGTTGTCGGTCCACTCAACTCCTCCCCCCGTCATGCATGCCACCACCGTAGCCTCTCTAAGTTCCATACGGCAACCCTCGATAAAATCAGTAAAGAGATGGATATATCCCCTCTCTCGCTATCTCCCCCATCCTCCAAGCCGTTCACGCACATTATCTCTGATGACGAAATCCTTCAGAGTACTCCAAGACTCGCTCCCGGGAAGCTCAGCTTCAAAGCACTCTCAACCACAACGAACGACTCCTAACTGCCATGACCTCCATCCAGTCGCCTGACCCTCCGGTTAATGCATCGTCCGTCAATGCCACTCCAGATTCCACATCCAAGTCTGGCCTGCATTATGGGAGTGGAACAGCCCCGATCCCTGGATTATGTAACATGCAAGGTATCTCTGAGTCTCTCTCGCTCTTTCTCTCAAATCCACCTTCTCTTGCCCACTCAGTTCCTTCCACCCACTCTCCACCCACTCGAAATTCATCTAATACCCCTGAAACTGCTGCCCCAACTGCTCTCAGCCTTCAAACTGCCATGCAAACTGAAACCCTAACCACCACAACTGTCCTCCACTCGATAACCCAAAAGAACCCTATGCATGAAAACTAACATGCAAACCCTAGACTTTTAAACCTCACTCACACGTTTCCATCTCCTATAACTAGCAAATATGTGTTCAACCCCGACGCATCTCCCAATTATGCAAACCCTAGCCATGCAAACCCTAACTTTGCTAGCCATCCACACCTTGAGTCACTATCCCCAACAAACATTCTCACCACTGCCATACAAACCCTAAATTTTTTTCTGTTTAGCCAAACTGACCTTGCTATCCCTCTAATTAACCAATCTCCCTCTACCGTGATTCACGCGTCTTACTAAGCAGAAACTGCCCAACCACGTCTCAACCCTATCCCTTTGCCTGCCAGCTTCCCTGAATCATTCCCGGGACGGAACAGTAAGGGATACGCCATCTCCAGACACTCCAAAGCCTTCAGACCCCTGGGCATAAGACCATCCACCCTCCAGCAACACCCCTACACGCGCCCTCCCAAGAACAGTTCCATTCTCCCACCTTGCGAATGAGTCGCCCCCTCTCGTGAATATACATCGCCCAACACCCATTTACAAATCCTGGGCCAATGTTGTTTCCACTGAATCTGACCTGACGCCTCACATGGCATTGAAAAAGACCGACGACCTAAAATTTAAAAATGGCACCTTGCTATTCCCCGATGATGCCCTCTCCAAAGACAAAGACGACTGGAACAAATGTCTATTTGGCTACTTCATCTCCAAAAGAAGAGCCACATCCCACATCCAGTCCCTTGCTAACCAAATTTGGGGAACTCTTGGGCTCCAGGAATGCAAACGTACACCCTATGGCCATTACTTCTTCCATTTCTCCACTACGGACAATGCCACTGAGGTTCTGGAGCGTGCTCCCGAGTTCTTCAGCAGTTACCCAGTCTTTCTTAAGCGCTGGGCCCCGATGGAAACACTGGAAAAAGAATCGCTAAATGAAATCCCTCTCTGGGTAAAATTTCATGGCATGCCTCATGAGCTATGGACTGTCAAAGGTTTAAGCATCATGGGAAGCGCTCTAGGAACCCTGATATATGTAGACAGCCAGACAGCCAACCGATCCCGCCTCAGCTACGCCAGAATCTGCATCATCATGCAAGCAGCAGCCTCCTACCCTAACAATCATCACCATCGGTTTCCTGGGAAAATAGCACATAATACAAATCGAGTTCCAGGGCCTTCCCACGATCTGTACAAAATGTACCTCCTTTGGCCATGCTGCAGCAGGATATCCTAGCCCCTCCGGTCCCCAGAATATTTAGCTCTTTTATTTCTCTAATATTTTGCTAGAACTCTTATCTATGAAATTAGCTTGCTAGAACATTAGAGGCCTTAATGATCATGTCCGTCAAAAGGACGTTCGAGATTTTGTTTTTTCTAATAGCATTAATATTGTTTGCATGCTAGAGACTAAGGTTAATTCCACTAACATCACGACCATTATCAACTCCATGCTTCCCTGGTGGGACTTACGCACTAACCACATGGACCATCACTATGGTTGTATTTGCATTACTTGGAATCCTAGTGTTTTCAAAATCACTACCCTCAAATCGTCCCCGCAGCTCATCCAGACCAAAATAAAATGGATTTCCCGTAATACTAGCTTTTACACCACCACCATCTACGACTTCAACGACCCTCGTGACTGCCTTTCCCTTTAGGAAGACCTTAACTCCACCTCCCCTTCCCCTTGGGTTGTCCTTGGGGATTTTAACGACATCCGCAGCCCCATGAGAGAACCTCCAATGACAATAGATGGAACAACTCAATCGTCGCTTTTAACGATTACTGTAGGAATGGAAACCTTGAGGACCTCCGTACCTCAGGTTTCCAATTTTGGTGGTTTAACCACCAACCCGACACCCCATCTCTTCCAGGATTGATAGAGACCTTGTCAACGACAACTGGGACATATACTTCCCCAACTCCTTCTCCCACCTCGACCCCCCCCCCCCCCTCTGACCATACCAAGATTATCCTCTATCTCTCAGCCTATTATATCCCCAAACTCCAAACCTTTTATATTCTTTAGTTTGTGGACCCTCCACCCCACCTTCATGGAGATGGTATCTACTATCTGGGCCTTCCCTTGCTCCCCCACCCCATGGAAGCTTACGACACTGGCCCACATCCTTGTCTCTCTAAGAGTGGATAGTTCCCAAGCTGAATTAGCCCAAGCCCAAATTGACCTAGCCTCCAACCCCTCTGACCGTGACCGTATTCTCTTGGAGCGAGAAGCTGCCAAAAAGTAAATTTTCTTTAGCCAAGCCGAGGTATCCTTCCTCAAACAAAATTCTAGAGAAACTTGGCTCAAATTAGGAGACAAAAACTCCAAATGTTTTCACAATAGCATTACGGCCCGCTGGGCCCGAAACAAAATCCTCTCGATTACCACTCCTAATGGGCACTCGAGCTCCAACCCCAAAATAATCTTGTCAACATTCCTATCCCACTTCCAAAACCAGTTTGGATCTGCTAGCACCACAGGATATCCCGGCCTCGCCAAAGTCACATCCCTCATAAACCATACTGTCTCCCCCTCGGACAAAGCCAACATGACCAAACCCATTTCTGACTCGAAGATTGGGGTTGCCTTCTTTGACATTGACAGTAACAAAGACCCTAGCTTGGACGGCTATAGTGCGGGTTTCTTTAAAGTCTGTTGGGATATTGTGGGCCCCGACATATGCTCTGCTGTCAAGCACTTCTTCCTTAGCGGGAAATTGGTTCCGCACTGGAACAAAACCCTAATAGCCCTTATTCCAAAAACGGACGCCCCTTCCTCCCCTTCTGACTTCCGCCCCATATCCTCCTGCAATGTCACCTACAAGATCATTTCAAAAATCATTGCCAACAGACTTAAACCCACCCTCCCTTATCTTATCGATCCTTCCCAATCCGTCTTCATCCCGGGCCGCTCCATTGCGGACAACATCCTCCTCACCCAAGACCTTCTGCATGGCTACCATGCTATCCGCAAAGGCCCTAGATGCAATATAAAGATTGACCTCATGAAAGCGTTCGATAATGTCCGCTGGGAGCTAATCCTAGACGTTCTTTATGCGATGGACTTCCCCATTGAAATGATCGGCTGGATAATCTACTGCATCTCCTTCCTTTCTTATAAGATTGGCACAAATGGAAACACCACCACCTTCTTCTCTGCGAAAAGAGGCCTCCGCCAAGGAGACCCCTTGTCCCCATACCTCTTCGTTATTGTCATGCATGGACTCTCTCGCATCCCCCAACAAAAGAGTCAATACCCTGGCTTTGGATTCCATTGGAAATGCCACTCACTCAAAATAATCAACTTTTAATTCGCCGACGACCTCATGATCTTCTGGCAGGAAAACATCAAATCAATCAAACTCATTCATGAGGGCTTGCAAGATTTTGCCTCACTTTCGGGCCTCCACTTAAAACCGAACAAATCCAAGTCTTTCTCTCTGGAGCCTCAATGAATGAGCGTCTATCCATCCTCCATCTTCTAGGTTTCAATGAGGGATCCTTACCGGTTCGCTACCTGGGGGTTCCCATCATCACCGGTAGACTCACATACAGTGACTGCAGACCTCTCTTCACCAGAATCACCAACCGCATCAACTCCTGGACCACGAAGCCCCTCTCATACGCGGGCTGCCTTCAGCTAATCAAATATTTCCTCTTCGCTAACCAAGTCTACTGGTCCTCTATTTTTATTCTCGCGGCTAGAGTAATCAAAGAACTATCACAGCTCTTAAGACAATTCCTTTGGTCAGGGACCGAAATTAAGATCACAGGATCAAAAGTGGCTTGGGACATAACTACCTTGCCAAGATCGGAGGGCAGCCTTGGGATCCCAAACCTTAGAATTTGGAATCAGGCGGCCGCCTTAAAATACTCTTGGTCTATCCTCACAAAGAACCCCAACTCTTTGTGGACTCAATGGACCATCGAGGAAATGATAAAGAACAAAAACATTTGGACAATCCCTATACCAGCTAATTCAAGCTGGGGCTGGAGAAAAATCCTAAAGCTCAGAAATCTCGCAGTTGGCCTCTATAGGGTGGCCATTGGTAATGGATCACATACCTCTATATGGTTTGACCCCTGGCTCTTCCCTTCCTTCTTGGTAAACTGTTTTGGACAAAGCATTACCAACCTTTCTCGCCTTTGTAACCTCTCAGTTGTTTGAGATCTTAATCTCAATGGCAATTGGCACTGGCCCTCCCATGCCAGAGCCCAAAATTGCCACTTGCTCTCTCACTTGGAAGAAATAAGAATTTCTTTATCTAAGCTTCCCTCCCTCCTCTGAAGAAGACACTTTTCTTTGGATACCCAACAAATCCAAACCCCAATTCACTATCAGCAGCACTTACTCGGCAATCCGCCATTCTAAGGCGAAAGTCATATGGAGTTCCCTTATATGGAATAAATACTCAATCCATGGGCACTCTTTCATCTCCTGGCTGGCCATTCAAAATAAGCTATCCACTCGTGACAAACTCATCAGTTGGGGTCTCGACTCCCCTCCCCCCCCCCCCCCCCCCCCGAGATTGCACCCTTTGCTCAGCCTCGCCTGAAGACGTTGATCACATCATGGTCTCTTGTCCCTTTGCATCCTCCATCTAGGAAAACATCTGCGCAAAGTTCTGTTTCCCAGTTCAACCCTCCTCATGGAGCTCTTGGATAACTGAAGCCTGCAAATGGCCCACCTCAAATTCCAAAACCCATATCTGGCGCACAGCTTTCTGCACCACGATCTACCACATTTGGCGAGAGCGCAATGAGAGAATCTTCAACATCAACCACTCTCTGGCCTCTAGCATTGCTTTCAAAATCCTTTCTGAAATAAGATAAAGATTCTATAACACTAGCATCTCTCTCTTTTTGTAACACTTGTAATTCTATATTCAAGCAAGAAAACCTCTCATTTAGAATGGAATCTGTCTACATTGTAATATGACCCTGAGCTACCTGATAACTTTGTAAAAACAATTCCATTAATTTAATGTTTTTTATACCAAAAAAATAATAATATCTAAAATTAAACAGTATATAAGAAAGTTAAAATAAAAATAAATATTTGGTAAAAAAGAAAACACGAATAAAACTAATTTGTAAAACTATAGAGTATGTGGTAACAATTATATTTCTAGACGTGCTTTTAAAGGGTAGCTGAGTTGGTGGAGTAAGACATGCTTGTGATCAAAGGTCATGAGTTCGAGTCTTTTTACAAACACTTTCTTGGGTGAACCTGTCACCTTGTGTGATTTACCTTCTGGCGTTGAGGGTTTACCCTGTGCGCACTCACTGAGTAGCGGTTGTGGATTCCCTCCGAAAAGAAAACTATACTTATGGACATGAATTAGTTAGTTGGTGGAGTTGCTGATCAATGTTTTAATTTGAATTTATGTTTAGTTAAATTTGACGGGTTTGATTTAGAAGCTAAGTCTTAGAACATCAAAGTAATAAACATGGTTATTTTTTTATAAAAAAAAATTTAAATATGATAATTATAAAAAAACATTAAATAAAAGATTTTACATATTGGAGTTCAAAATAGATGCTTGGTGTGTTTAAAGATTTTGGATAGTGTTGCGTAAATGTGTCATAACTACTATAAAAAAAACATTAATAGAAGTCTTGTTCACATACTCATCAAAAAGATAATATAACTTGTTTTTATCATTTTCAAACTCATGTTCATAACTATCATCACCATACATTTTGTCGGTAAGAGAACTCCACAAACTGAAATTTATAACAAAGATCTAACATGATGAAAATAGCCATAATTAGACTAAAATCAGACAAAGTTTTCCTAAATTTTTTCATATTTGATAAACCATCTTTCTTATGTACTCGTCTTCATTTATTAAATCTTCTTTCAAAGTCAAATGTGTTATGGAAACCAAAGGAAAATACAAATACGACACCGGATAGAACACCTTAAAAAAATTTCTAATCTTCTCTATCATATCTCACTCCTCACGGGTTGGACAAGAATTAAAATTTGAATCACTCAACTCTAGATGAGAAAATGCACGACGATAAAACATAGAACTCTCAAACATAAGAAAAGTTGAGTTCAATCTATAGGTACATCTTGCTTTAAACCCTTAATCGAATCTAAAGACATATGCTTAACACATTTTAAAAACTTATGCTTCTTTGCTTATGATCCCCTAACATACTTCACACATTCACGAACTTTCTCAACGGCGAAATCGATTTGTTTCAATCCATCTTGCACTACTAAATTCAATACATGTGCACAACAACGAACATGAAAGCATTCTCCATAACAACTAAGTGCATATTTCATATTTCGTTGAGTTATCAATTAAAACGGTGCTAGAACTTACATTATTTAACGTGCCCATTGTGACGAGGAAGCATATAACTAAAATTCAAAACACATTTTTACAGAGCCTATTTTTATCAATAAAATGTATGGTGAGACAAATATACCCATTAGTAATAATATAGCTCCATAGGTCAACTGTTAAACAAATTCGGCCCGGAATTAACTCTAACATTGTTTTTTTTAAATCGTTCATAAATCTTCATTATTTCCCTCTTGCAAGTATTTCTACAAAATAATTAAACATCATTTCGTAAATACTAAAATACTTTTCGAAACCCTTCATACTTAACTAATTGAAAATGCATCTCATGAAGAAGAATTATTGCAACAAATAACTCTCTAAACTTTTTTAGATCATAAAAACGACTACCAAGAGACATGCAATCACTTGATTTTGAAATAAGCATCTGTTTTATATCACGACTACTAACATTTTCACATTTTTGTATATGTCGATGCAAATTACACGTACCATAAGTACTTTTACCAATAAAATAACACTATATTTTTTGCAAACATATCTTTCTTGCATATTATCGGTAAGGGAAGCATATTAAAATATAACCAAACATCTATTTTAATTTTATAATCTTTTGGTTTTCGTTTTTCTACACATTTTCATAAAATCTTTTCACATTTTTTTTGCTGACATGATCCATTTCAAAATCTCATAACTCAATTACGTTATTTATGTATTCGCACTTATATTTTCATTCGCAGAAGAATCAATTTTACCTAAACATAAAAAATACACGAGATAATTTAGATCTCTAACATATAAGTAAATGCTATAAAAATAGTGAAGATTATATTATATTATATATTATATATATAATATGAATATCAACTATAACAATTGATATTGTTTTAATATATAGTTTAATGTCCATAATAGGGACAATAAATATAACCATGATACTAAATGTTATCATTTAGTATAATATATATATATATATATATATATTATAGAATAAAACACATGTGGATACATAATTTTAACACAAATTCGAAATAGTTTGGCCTCACTACCAAGTGAATATGGTTCACTTGATATGTCCATAAGCCGACCCGTTACCTTAAAGAGATTACTTTATATCATGGAGTCCATACTACCAAACTTCTCTACATATGTCGCATGTCCTAACCAAAATGAAATAGAAAATTAGAACAAAAACTAAGAGGAAATAAGAACATTGTATTGAGAAAAAAAAAACAAAAAAATTGAAGAAAGCACGAGGACAAAAAGAGAAAGCATGAGGAGGAGGAAGGCACCAGTGAAGAAGATGAATAGAGCAGTGAGGTTGTGATTCAAATTTGGATGAAAGAAAAACAAATATAGGTGGCGGCTAGGGTAAGTTATTTAGGATATTATATTTAGTTTCTAAATTCAAAAAACACATTATATACATAGAATACCGTTTTATAACTATAAATAATTTGCTAATTATAAAAGGGTGAATGAGTCATCGGATTCAACATAGTCAAATTTTGTACGGTAATAATAGGTTGTTTCAGATGTTTGAAAAACACATTTTGATATAAAAGTATGAAGTTATAGCAATCAGTCTCGTATGTTAGGATATTAAAATATCTAATCATTCTTATACGAGTCTTACAATGATTTTCATTGGTCTCTTAGATGCAATACCATTACTACCTTATGACTACAATAATAGGATAAGTCACTTAAAAAACTTATAAACATTGATTATCACAACTTTGAACCACTAAATTATAAACAACACTTGGTTTTCCATTAGATGATGGATATGTGTTGAATTGTTTATAAATATTTATTTTCGTAACTCTTGAACCATTCTAAGCAATTTTTTGTAATTATTAAGATTTTATCCATGTTTTATTTTGGGACGAAGAGAGGAGAGCCAAACAATTATAGATGAATGTTTGGTGGAATATATGAAACTCAAAGCATGCTTTCAAAACCTATATATTATATAACGGATTGATAAAATGTGACTACGTGAGTCCCAATAATGTCTATAAAATTGCAAAGAAGTTTGGTCTGAAAATATATTTTGTTACGTGAACAAGAACTACTACGTACTTGATGACTATGTATCAACTATTGCTATGTGTTTCGCATTTTTACTAATGGAGAAATGGAATTTTACAACATAGTGAAAAATGCATAAATCGTCACTCATATATTGATATTGCCTCTTATCAACCATCTTGCAATGGGTACCTCAGTTGCATTCGTGCGGTCGCTAACAAAAATATTTTGCAACCGATTTGGCATGGAATATATAGCGCAATGGTTTTGCAATATACTTCTCTTACTAACTTAATCTGATGGAAAACGGGTCATATTATGACATACTCACTGTTAAACAAAACAAAAAAATCAGTCATGTCCAAAAATTTTAATTTTATAATGCCAAAATATAACATATCACCAAATATAACTTATATAGTGTACAGGGATCTGAAATATATTAATGTTACAATTGAACAATAATATAATTCACACGTTAAAGTAATATAATTTCAAAGTACTATAATAGCTCTCGAGTTTAGTTTTTATTGGCACTA
Organism: Limnanthes douglasii subsp. nivea; assembly: GCA_036936605.1. Lineage (NCBI taxonomy): Eukaryota > Viridiplantae > Streptophyta > Magnoliopsida > Brassicales > Limnanthaceae > Limnanthes > Limnanthes douglasii. Next base: position 110,413,842 of record JAUPFV010000003.1, on the reverse strand, counting down.
GTAGCTCATTTTTATAATTAATTAGCATAGATGAATGTGAAAATTGCTTTCTCACATAGAAATTTTGATGAAAATTAAATATATTACAACGAGATAGTTACGATATAGCTGGAAATAAAATTTGATTTGTACTTAGAAAATATTTCTTTATGATTTATTAAAATATAGTAGTTAATAATACTTGAGATTTGATAAGTTTATGAAAGGATTTTTTTTTTTCCATAAATGAATTTGACTATTATGTTTACTTTAAAAAAAATTCATAATGGTTCTTTCATTTATTTGTTATTATATGTTGAGTGCTTCCAATAATATAAAAAAGATCTAGAAATTAAAGAATTAATTGAGTTTTAAATTCAAGATGAAAGATATTGGAGAAACCAATAAGATAATTAAGATAAAGATAACTAAGAATAGATTAAATAGTGAAGTATAACAGACACACAATCGATATTTTTTAAATATTCTAATATATTTTGGCATCGACAAGAAGATTAAACCATTAAGAACTTATTTGGCTTATCAGTTGAACATTTGTGCTTCTCAATGTCCAAGTACGTTATACTAGTATTGTTGGCATTATCATATACGTCATGGTCACAAACACGCGTACTTTTTGAAAAAATCATTTGTAAGCCGTACAATTCATTTTGAGTTACATTAAAAACTCTACGAGTGTAAGTTTACTAATTCAGAATGAATACAACAATGATAAAAAAATTTATCTACATGAAAGATGATTGGCTTGTGACAGGGACTCGAACTCATAACCTTTGGTCCCAAGCATGCGTTACTCAACCAACTCGGCTGCCCCGTGTGGGCTGTTTGTTTAGGTTAGTATATGATATGCATATCTCTCATAAATATTCTATTTATGAATGGTCTTAGGAGACACGAAAACAAATAAAATGTTAGTTTTAGATGCAACTAGGACACGTAATTAGGACACGTAATTGCTACAATAAATGTGTTATTCATGATTGTTCTTAATGGTAAGTGTTAAAGTAGTCAACCTATTACAGCTATATAACGGAAGTTTTTTATATAGTTAGAAATAACAAATAATTTGATTTCACTCCACAACTGTAGAAAAATGTATCCATAATTAATTAATTATATATAGTTAGAAATAACCATTATGTTTTTTTAGGTTAACTAAAGACGATAATAAAAATAATTAATTAATTCTTCAAAAAAATTTATTTGAATAATTAGATGATTAATTTATTATATAAACTTTGAATAATTAGATGATTAATTTATTATATAAACTTTTTACCATAATAACTACAATTGTATATTTATTTGTTATGTTTATTGAATATCGGTTTTCCTAGATCCGTAATGTAATTTTTAATTCACTAGTTAAAAGTATTGGATGATTTTTTAAATAATTTGATTATTAAAAATAAGTTACTTTTTTAATTTAACCATAATAAAAATATTATAAGATATAATTATGATATTTAAATTAATAGTGTTACATTATGTATAATTAGAAGGATCAACGGTACATATATTACATTGTCAAATATAATTAGAAGGATAAAAAATATATAAATAATAACATACCTCAATTAGTGTGAAGTTTTTAAGAAATAAATCGGTCAAAACGGATAATATTATGTGGAAAAAGTATTGCTAAATATATAGCGTCCGCTATCTCATATGTGGTTACGGATCGTACCAAAACAAGAAACTTTTTCTTTGTAGGTATCGCTAGCCGTAATTATATAGTCTCTAGTTATCTAAAGAGAAGATAATATTATAGGTATGGAAAAAAATTTAAATAAAAATTATTTGAATTAGAGAATCCTCAACTTTTGTATTAGTAAAAAGAGTTTTTATTGAATCCTCGATAAAAAAAATATTAAGACTATTTAGATTGGAGAATTCTCAACTTTTATATTAGTAAAAAGAGTTGTTATTAAGTTCTCGATACAAAAAATATTAAGACGAGAGTTCAAAATTCTTAAATAATTAAAAAAAAAAACAAAATCATCGAATATCCAGTTTGAAACTTTAGTTCTTTCCCGAATGTGTCTACTTTATAATACATATAATAAAATATTCAAATAATTAAAAAAAACAAAATCTTTCGATTATCTAATTTAAAACTTTAGTTCTTTCCCGAATTTATCTACTTTATAATGCATATAATAAAATATTCACAAATAAATCTCAATGTTATTTAAACTTTAAAACGTACATCCTAAGTTAAAAAAGTTAACAAATATCATAACATTCTTAAAAACTGCTAAAGTAAAACCCAAACCAAAAATAATAGTTATTTTTAGTATATAAAATATTAATTAGTAGTTAAGATAAAATAATAGTAATAATAATATATATATATATATATATAAGTGCAACATGATTATTTTATTTTAAATCAAATTTTTTTATTATATAAGATAAAAATAATTTTTTTTATTATATAAGATACAAATATATTTTTTTATATAATTCTAAATATTCAGATATTAAAATAATTGGTAAGATATTAAAATAATTGGTAGTAAAAATAAAACAATATGAGCTATTTAAACCACAAGAATGAATTCAACTCTATATCATTTATATGGACAATAAAACACAAAATAATTTTTAATTAAACAATTATGGCTCCCATTTAGGTTTGGAAGTTGGTTATATCTACATTGGTTTAATTTAAAATAGTTTCATGCAAAACCTTTTTCAATTTTAATGGATAATTCGATTACGTCTCCAAATTGGGGTTTTGGATAACTTCAGGTTCCTCCTCTTCCTTTCCGGAGTATACAGTCCTCAGTATTTTTTCTGGATGGTTCTTTACCTTTTTTTCTTGTTCTGTACCTTTTATTTTAGGTTGAATAAACAAGTGGTTATTTTAGGTTGAATAAACAAGTGGGTCCATCCTTCATTCAATATAGGTTTTAGTAATTTTTTAGTTAACTAAAAATCTTTACCATGTATTTTTTTTGTTTGTTTTATGATGATCTTTGCAGTACATACATATCCGATTGACATTTTATTTCAAACTTTGAGATTTCATTTCAAACAAAACAAAAGCAACTAAAACCATATATATATATATATATATATTTCTGTTAATTTTATGGTAAACATCATCATTGTATGTAACTTTAGATTCTATTTTCAGATTTTATAATCAAAGTTAAATGTAACTTTAGATTTTCAGATTTTATAATCAAAGTTAAATCTCAAAATTAGATTAACTAGATCTCATATGTTCATAGCTAAAAGAGTTCAAAATATTATATGTGTTACATATGTGTTACATCGAATGGCACTAAGTACCTAAGTTTTAAAGGCAATTATGTTATAAAATGGACTGTCTACTATTTTATTTGATATTTAAAGATATATACATTTTTAATCATAATATATTAGTAATTATAGTTAAGATATTATAGAAAAACCTTTTTTCTAAAAATAATCATTATCATTATTTTATTTTTGTATATAGAATTCTCAATACTTTAAATTTATCTTATAGCGAAGAATTCAAATATTTAATGATTAAAATAAACATGTAAAAAACCTAAAAAAATATAAAATTAGAGTAGAAACTCGATAAATTAATACTCGATTAATAACTCTTTTAATTAATAAATTTTGGTGGTCCCAATTGTATTATTTTATAGAATTTCTACTGTATATATATAATCATGGTAAAGCAATGTTCATATGTCTAAAAATTTGATAAATTTTTTAAAGTTTAAAATATTATAGTGTATAAAATTAAATATTAAATGAAGTCCCTTTTAAAGACTTAATTTTTATTTATTGTCTATAATATAGTATTAATTTATAAATATATATAAATAACTCAAGTAATAAATTCGTATCTTGAAAATATAATTCAAACCATTCAAAATTAATTGGACTAATAATAATATAATTATATTATAATTTTGTTTTATTAATAAAACATTAAATTAAATAATAAAAGTGTTACCGTTATCTTGTCTATAGGGTTAGTTAGGCACGAATTGTGAAATGGAATCAAGATACACAAATATACACCATCATCAGAAAAAAGTTACAGAATTAGCACACGGCACAATCGGAGTTCCGTCCAATCACTGATACGAGAAAGAAAACATTGCAAATTAAAACCCATATCAGAGGCGAGACCAATTCTATCATGAATTTTCGAACATTGAGGAAGCAACAAGAGGAATAGGTTTATAGGAAGACTTCGAACTTTCTAAAATGTAACTAGATGTGACACCGAAAGTCACAAAAATTACACGCTACCCTCAGGTTGCAAGGAAAAAGTGCAGGAAAGAAAAACACATGTATGATTGAGAATGTGCAGGTGAAGAGTCCATGACATGGTGATAAAACGGATGGTTATGGAAAACATCTGCATGAAATAGAAACATTTGCAAGATCGAGAATACTCCAAACAAGGCAATACATCAACCAAGACATAAACACTTTTCTACTAAATTGATAACGAATTTTTCAAACTGTTCAAGGAAATCGACGAACTGCTGCTCCACTGCAGTTCAACAACCAAAAGAAGAAATGCAAACCGATTGAAAACTGGACTTATTCACCGAACCACTCCGATACAAACCGTGGAGCCACGATCGCTTCATCTGAAAGTCTTTACAAATTGATTGAGGACGAGGACCCAAAAGACACCTACCCTAAACTCCCATAAAAAGAATGCGCATGCTGATTTCTAATGAAATTTGACACCGAAATAGAGCAAGTCGGCGAAAATGGTAAAACCATAAAGAGAATATAGTTTATAATTTTGTAACTCTAATATAATATCATATTAAATCCAAATATTATTAAAAAAATTCAAACTTATTCAAAAGGATAAGTACTTAATTTTTTGTACATAAAGATAAAAAATAACATTTACGGTAACTAATCAATATAAATAGTTTTGAAATTCGTTGTAAAGTCGTTAAAAATTATGAAAGCTTAAAATTAAGAAAGCTTGAGAAACGTGAATGAATACGTTTTTCAAAAAGAATTATTCTGATATTCTCTATTGTTTAGATTTTTTTTAGAAAGTTATTTTGGGATATAATAATCCTTTAGATTTAGATTACAAGCAACCAAAAGATCTAAATCAAATGATAGTTTTGAATATAGGGATAGAGTTTTTCACGTTTTCATATTAGAGATATTTTTGTTCAAAATATGTTTTCGTTTTTGAATGAATTATATATTTATAAAAATGATTAAACTTTCCCAAAGAGTTATAATCTTCCATAAATCTATAGGTAAGATCACGATTATTTAAGAAACGCATTTTCAGAAAATATTTTTTCTAAAAAAAAGACACTTATTCACGTGTCGGGGGCCTTTGTCGCAACCATCCTTGTGCTGATTGCGACAAGCATTGCATATCTGATGCAAGGGCTCGTGATTGCAATCAGCCTTGCTGATCGTGACCATAAGACGCTCAGGAAAGACAAACCTATTATATATTACCCTTTGTCATGATCACCATTGTGTTGATCGCGATAAAGCCCCCCTAGTGTTAGTGCTGGCACATTTGCCGCAACCAGCACGAGTATGATCGCGACAAACCTTCTCATGACCCATTTTCTTGTCTTGCTTAACTTTTTTATTTATTAACTTTGATTATCATAACTCTTTTTCCGATCATCTATATTTAATAAATATTTCTACGAATCTCCCACTTGATTAAATATCATCTTTGTTATCTCTCTCTTGAGATAACTCTTGCACATATAATAAAATATTGAATTTTACCTTAGTGTAAAACAACAAAGTTGAGTCGAACAAATTTTGAGTCGTAGCTTTGAACCAAAATCCCACGTGTCCTAACTGGCGATCTCACACACACAATTGAGTAAAACATTTTCCCATATTTGAGTTTAGAACTATATTGGTCATGTGCTCTATCCATTCCAAGAATCATATCTTGAGAGGAACTCATTCTCTCATGAGAGGCGACACCAAATCTAGATTCACATAGGTACAATTCTTTTAGTATTTTTGTTACCTTTAGAAACACATGCCACACTTAGACAGAATTGTATTAATAGATCCTTTGAACTTATCAATCTACAGTAACAAACAACCTCTAGATATTGGTTATGTGTTATATCCATTCCAAGAATCATATCTTGAGAGGAACTCATTCTCTCATGAGAGGCGACAACACCTCCAGATTCTCATTAATAAAAAAAATTCAATATTTTTGTTACCTTCAGAAACACATGTCACACTTAGACCGAATTGTATTAAAAGTTCCTTTGAACTTATCAATCCACGGTAACGAACAACATATCTTACACTCATCTCAGATGAATCTCAATATTATTTATATGTTGAACCTTTCACAAATAATTTGTTATTATCCATTACAAATTCGATGTTTAGGTTCTCTATAGTCGAATTGAATTTCTATTATTTGTAAAATAATTATTTGAAGAGTCTTAATCTCATCCCTCTAGATGTAGATTTTACTAATTATCAAGCTAATGGTTTGGTAAACGGACCCGCTAAGTTCTCACTAGAATGCATGTTCGATATAATTTCACTTTGAATTAGTTGTCTAACATACTCATGTCTTAAACTTATATGTCTAGACATTCCATTATAGATTTTATCGTATATTCTACCTAATGTTGCTTGACTATCATAATGTATTTGTATTGTCATATTCCTCTTTTGAGGTGAATGGTATTTCCAACAAGAGATCTTTTAACCACTCAACCTCATTACATGTTGCGACCAATGCTATAAACGCAGAGTCCATAGTTGAGTAGGATATCCAAATTTGTTTCGGACCTCAATGAAATAGCATCACGTGCAAATGTGAATACCCAGCCGTAGTTGATTGGTTATCGACTAGACTAGCGATCAACCTTGTGTATCCCTTAAGTACTCCGGGAAAATTATAATATTGGAGATACATATTTTTAGTCTTTTTCAAGTACACCAAGACCCTTCTAAGTATTGGAGTAGGTGTATAACTCATTTGATATATTTTATTAGTTGAAGCAAACATTATCCGAGTAGATCTGTAACTGATTTTATCTTTTGTTTTGTCATAAATTATAACACTTTTTTCTGAAAGTTGTGTACCCCTCCTATTTGAATTATCATAATATAAGAATGTAGCTCGATTATGTTGCACTTTTACAACCTCGTCATTTCTTTGTTTATCACCTTGTCTTTTATCAAACATCCATGTTTAATGCTCATGTACCTTAGATGATAAAACTTCACCTTATCTTTTTTTCAATCTTAATAAACATCACAAATCGTCTTAACATATCTCTTATCTTATCAACTGGAAATTTAATCAAATACTCTGACAAATGATCAAACATTGGAAGACCTACCTTAAAGAATGTCAAAAAACAAGTTCTTGACATCCTTATAAGCTATTCATTTATTGAACCAATGTATGATCATAATTTCTCAATGACTCACTCAGTTTATGAAACAAAGTCATGATGTACTAATATGCATCCCTCTTAATTGTTACCAACAAATTGAATTTTACATACACTTCAAAGTTCTTAAATCTATGAATTAATCTAAAAGAAAGGTTATTGGACCATACCAAATTGTTGTTTCCTTTAATTGACATAGAGAATCTCTTCACAAAAGAGTATCATGAAGATTAAAACCTAACATAATGTTACAAATTTCTCTAGGTGATGTTCTAGATCTCTAGTCCCATCATACTTATCCTCACCAGATGATATTATCTTCAATTGGAGCAATTTTTACATACAAACACGTTACTAGTTATGGTTACCTCGTACTTTGTTGTTTCCATAAGCTGGCAAAACAATGTTGGATATTTTTTTGAATCATAGTTGTAGATCCACCAAAAGATCATCACTAAGAAAGATCCATATCTACTCCTTAATGAGTCAATCCAATTGCTACAAGTTGGTACTTTACAAAGTTTTCTACAGATGATGCCAAATATGAGGGAAAGCTCGTTGATGCGAATGACAATGTTGAAAATGATTAAACTACTTAGAATTTATAGAATGGAAACAATATTACAACTTTATCTAACTAGAAATCAATCAATATTCAAATAAAGAATTATACCCATATTTATAAGGTTTATAATGTCTAAAATGAAAGAAATAATGACACATTTACAAAGTCATGTGACATTCATCTACGAAAATGTTTGTTACAAATATGACTAAATTACCCTTTAACTAATATTAAGTAGTGAACTAGAAGCTTCATGGATGTTCTTCTAGCAAAACAATTTCTTTATTTCCTCAACTCGTTTATTTCCTTATGACCATGATTTTGCTTGTTCTTACCGTTACATTCTTATCATCTTATCTAGCATTGTTTATCTTAGTTCATCATTTTATACAACTCTAGCTCGTCATGACCACCTGTCTTGTCTACATACTATCCTTCTCGATATATTATTTCTTTTTTCTTCTTGTCATTATCATATTTCCAAATTATTCTATTCAGTATGATATGGTTCATCATGATCAATCATCTGTATTTTTCGTCTTCCACGATCAATAATAATATATTTTTACATTATCTTGATTATTCGTTTCCTTGTACCGTATCGTTTAAATCGTCATCATTATTTTTCTAAACATTAATATTTGACTCGTCAACATCAATATGACACTATTAACTCTCTTTTTTATTACATGACATCTCTTCGTATTTTTAATTGTATATTATTTATAAAAATATAAACCTTAACAAAAATATTTTTTTATTTACCACAATAATATTTGAATATATATATATAATTATATATTAATTATAAAACTTTTTTTCTATTTTATTTCTATTTTTTTTAAATTTTAATTCATCCATTTTTAGATTTTTTTTTCTTTGACAAAACACAAATTTTATCGAGCCGAATGTAAATTGTGGGAATCGTCCATTTCATCACCCAAAAAATCCAAATAGAAATACGAACAGAGATTACAAAGTGAGATCACGGTGTCTAATTGTGGTGTTTGGAGAAACACTTAGCTATTATTCTAGATATTACTAGGGAAATATCCCGCGCGTTGCCGCAGGTTGTTTAAAAAGTTATAAAAATCGCGTGGGGTGTTTAAAAAGTTATAAAAACAATTCGTATTTAAAAAAAATATTACAAATTTATAGCAATAAAAATTATATAAATAAAAAAATAATTACAAAATAATCACAAATATTTCCTTAGATCGTTAGTTATAAAAAAATTACAAAAGCTACCAAAACTTATGTTAAAAAATATAAAATATAAATAAAAAAAATTCTACAAAGCGTACAACATATAAAAAAAATTATGTTTTAAGGCGATTAAAAAATGAAATCATAATATAGAAAAATAAAAATAATGATTAAATCAAATAGAAAAAAAAGGTTGATAAACAAAATTAAAACCCAATATTCATTTGACGCATATAACACCAACCTCAAAAAATCTTATATAGAAAACATATTCATCATATATAATATGAAAAGATATCCAATAAAGTATAAAAAAATTATGATATATATTTTTATATTGTACTTAATATTATAGACTTACTAAACAACTAAATTCATACTCAAATATTTTAAGCTTAAAATTCATACTATCATACACTTCATACATCCTTTCCTACCGTTTCAAGTTTAAAAGGTTGGCGTCTAAATAATATCCGATTCTAATAAAAATAAATAGATCTATTAAATCAACATTTTAATTTTAATCAGCTCTAGCATCTTGAGAAGAGTTACAGCTATGCACGTATTTTTAAATAGTAAGTTTAGTAAGTTTTAAATAGTAAGTTGGTTTGGTTTCTCGCCCAACTATCTTTTTAATGGTTAAATAGTAAGTTTTAAATAGTAAGTTTTTAGTGGCTAAATAGTAAGTTTTAAATAGTAAGTTCTTAGTGGCTAAATAGTAAGTTTTAAATAGTAAGTTGGCTTGGTTTCTCGCCCAACTATCTAAAGGCCTAGTCTCTCACACAATTCTGTTGGGAGGCAAGATGCTTGCAAGATGCTTTTCCAATAAATGAAGATATACGAATTCTAAAATAATATTAATAACAAATAACCTATAATCATCAAATAAGCATTTTCATATCATTGTCTTCAGTGTCTTCTGTCTTCATGGGTTTAAATTTGGAAAATTATAATTTTATATATTCTAATATAGAAAGTAAATATTATAATATCTAATTAGTTATAAATATTTAATATTTTTTTTTGTTTAAAACAACCTATAATAAATGTTTTATTTTTTCAGTATAATTAATTTTTAAAATTATAAATTTATAGATGATAAATTAAGAAAATATTTAATATATAGATCATTAATCAAGTTCCTAACATATTTAATAATTTTATACTATTGAAATTTAAGAAAATCTTCTAATTAACTATAACATTTTATATTTTTTATTGTAATAAATTTTTTGTTGACTAAATTATAATAATGTTTGATTAAGTTAGTGGGATTAGAATTTCATAAAATTGAAATAAAATATGTAAAGTCCTATACTCTCCCCTTATATTGATCATATCTAATTAGATTTGTTTATTTTTTATTTTATCTATGTATATAATAATTTTTTAAATCAGTTTATATTTATTTTAATATAATTTAATTAAAAAATTAAAATATATTTATTAAAAGTTCCAAACAATTATTTTTTATCCTTTTTTATTTTATCTATCTATATAATAATTCATTTTTAAAATCAGTTTATATTTATTTTAATATAATTTAATTAAAAAATTAAAATGTATTTATTAAAAGTTCGAAACAATTATTTTAAAAAAATATATCTTTTTAAATAGAGCGAATTGATATCAAAATAGAATTATAATCATATTGATACACTTAAACTTAAATTGAATAGATATCAAAATAGAATTATAATCATATTGATCATACACTTATACATTATACCTGGTACCAGTTACCAAATAAATTTATACACATATTATTAAAAAGAATAAATAAATTTATAAACATATTATTAAAAATAATTAGAAAAATTAACTACAGACCTAGAGTCTAATTTTGTTTAATTTCAGCTCTTCAATCTTCCTTATCTTCCATCATCATTCTTTCCATTTCCCTGTAAAAAACTACAAACACCAATCAAAAGTCAAACAAAACAAAACCAAAATTAAATTCAATCTAAAATGATTAGGTCACTTCAATGTAAAAAATAGCTACCCTCTTTGAAAAAGCATGATCAATTTTGGGTAGGTGGAAGACCTCGAGAATTCGTCAATAATTTCTAACTTAATTATAACTTTTCTAACTTTAATTATAACTCCATTCTTTTTCTTTTTTTGTCATCTATCTTTCTTTCTTTTTTAAGAAAGAAAACAAAAGCCTTTATCTCTTTTCACTAATCTGACAATATAAAAATAGATTTAAAAAAATATGTATTCTTTTCTCTCTTGTCATCTTTCTTTCTTTTTTTTTAAGAATAAAAAAACCTTTATTTCTTTCACTAATCTCACAGTATAAAAATAGATTTGATTTATGATAAAGTTTGATTTATGATAAAGCTATGGAGTTATAAGAAAAAAAAAAGTGATGAAGATAAAAAGAAAAAAAAATTACCTTGCTAATGAAGACGACGAAGAAGATTCGAATATAGAGAAAACGACCGGAATGAAAAATTAGACAAAATAAGAATAATACAAAACCTTTATTTCTTTTCACTAATCTCAGAGTATAAAAATAGATTTGATTTATAATAAAGCTACGAAAGAGAAAAAGAGAGTGATGAAGACAAAAAGAAAAAATTAAAAAAATTACCTTGCTAATGAAGTCAGTGAAGAAGATCGGAATATAAGAAGATATAGAGAAAACCACCTGAATATAGAGAAAACCACCTGAATGAAAAATTAGACCAAATTACTCTGCTAATGAAGAAGAAGATCGGAATATAAAATATAGAGAAAACCATCGTAATGAAAAAATTAAACCAAATTACCTTGAAAAATTAAACCAAATTACTTTGCTAACGAAGAAGAAGAAGATCGGAATATAGAGAAAACCATCAGACTGAAAAAATTAAACCAAATTACCTTGCTAATGAAGAAGAAGATCGGAATATAGAGAAAACCACCTGAATATAGAGAAAACCACCTGAATGAAAAATTAAACCAAATTACTTTGCTAACGAAGAAGATCAGAATATAGAGAAAACCATTGGAATGAAAAAATTAAACCAAATTACCTTGTTAATGAAGACGACGAAGAAGATCGGAATATAAAGAAAACCATCGCAATAGAAAAATTAGACCAAAACATACCTTATATTAAGCAAACAAATAAATAGATGTTATAGTCTACGCAAAACTGATCTAAAAGAGTAAATAGATTTCTATAAAAACAAATTGACCGTAATGGTTGAACTTGAAACAGAGGTGCAAGAAGAAGTCACTCTATACAGAAACAGGAACCGATTGAAGTTTCACAGGAACCGATTGAAGTTTCGATTTACAGAGAAAATTTGAAGATGTAGATAGAAAGTTTGAATGCAATAGAAGATAGAAAGAAGAAAAAGATTATTAAAACGGCGAAAAAAACACATACACTTGTCAATAAAGAAAGAAACACGCGGGACAGAAAATGAAACAGCTGGTAGAAAAATTAGATGACACATTATCAATATATAATAATTTTCATTATTCATTATTATCTTTTATTTAATGTTTAATATTAAAGATAAAATTGTAAAAGACCCATTCACTCTTCATAAGCACAGTGAATTGGTCTTTTACTTTAGATTAGATAGAATGTTCGGATACGCATCCTCAGAGTGCATTTCAATTTTTTTGTTCATTTTGATTTTAACTTTACTATCAAATGATAAATGTCTTAATTTTAAGAATTTCGGATTGTTTCTTTTACAAACTTTCAATTGGATTCTCTTTAAAAAAAACTAATATTATTTTGGTAGCTTGGTACATGAATATTTTATTTAGGTGCTTAGGCCAACATAATTTCAATTTAATTGTGTTGTATATTGTTCCATTCTGATACGTCTTTTTCATTGATTTGTTGAATAATTTGCATGCCCGTACAAAAGCTTTTGGAGCAAAAGTTCAAATGTAAAAAGAACGGTAAGCAAATATGGAATAAACATTTAATAAATTAAAAATTATAAAATGATAGTTAAAATGTAATTATTATTTTTCAAACACAAAATGGAAGATGAGATTTAAATTAAGAGAAATGACACCTTGTGTATTTATTGACTAAAAATATTAGTATTTAGTATCTAAAAATGGATTGATGTTTATTTAATATCCATTTCAATAAAACAATTTATTTTTAAGATTTAATTTTTTTTAATACCATAATTATCCTCAACTTAGTATATAAGCCTTATTTTGAGAATTAATGAGTATTTTCACCCGATCAACAATTTTAAATTTTGAACCAGCCACCATTTTCTCTTAATCCTCCAAAAACACCAGTATTTTTGAAAAATTGTTACTGTTGGTCACTCAATCGCCGTCAAGCACTAGCAACATCACGACGACCACCCTAAACCACCTTCCGGTACTTCTTAACCACCGCGATCTACTGTTTTTCAACAAACAACCACCAAGAACCGATTTATGTTCTCACCGGCAAACAACTTCGATTAACCAGCCAGTTCTTCGATTCTGATGAATCTTTAAGCACCGTGAGACGTCGAACAACTTATTTTCTCGTCAACGTCAACCACCGTGAAACCATTCCAAGGTGAGATACGCCTATGAAACCCTGTCATTTTTCGTTCTTGTGGAACCAGAACTACCTTAATCCAATTAGTATGAAATCATGTATGTTATGGTATTTTCTTATTTAGAAGTTGTTTAGGTCAGATTTGAGGTCGTGTTTTTCGTTTTTTCGTTGCTCTGTAACGAATTCGGTAAGTTTTTACAGTTTCTGGTAATTTAGGAAACAAGATGCAATTTTATGTGGAGAAGATGCCATTTATGTGTTTAAATATGACATTGCTAGATAAACGTTTATGACATTGCTATATACATGTAATAAATTTCTAGTACACACTAAACTGACATTGCTAGATATATGTACTAAATTTGTAGTGCACACTTAATTGGCATTGCTAGATACATGTAATAAATTTGTAGGACACACTTAACTGACATTGCTAGATATGTTACATTGAGTATGTTAGATAGGTTGTATCTACTGCAATTGAACCATGCGATTTATGTCGATTAGTTCGTTGCGTTTTAGCTTGTATTTACGGGGTTGCTGCAATTGAACCATGCGATTTATGTTTATTTGTTCCCTAACGCATGGATGTGTAATTGCTAGATACGCTTATTATGACATTTCTAAATAGACGTTTATGACATTGCTAGATGCATGTTATAAAATTATAGTACACACTTAACTACATTGCTAGATATCTTACATTAAGTATGCTAGATAAGTTGTATCTACTAGTAATTGAACCATGCGATTTATGTTGATCAGTTCCTTGCATTTTAGCTTGTATTTACGTGGTTACTTAATAGTTAGATTGTGATTGTATACATAAAACATTGTTAGATTGGTTTAAGAATTGATAGACCTATTTGTTCCCTAATGCATTCCTTCTTTCTAGATTCCACTACAACTAACTAAACCAATCTTCTGGAGATTTAGGAACAAGATGCGATTTCCGTGAAAAGGATGAGATTTTTGTGTTTAATTATGACATTGCTAGATAGACGTTTATGACATTGCTAGATACATGTAATAAATTTGTAGTACACACTTAACTAACATTTCTAGATATGTTCTATTGAGTATGCTAGATAGGTTGTATCTACTCCAATTGAACCATGCGATTTATGTTGATTAGTTCGTTACGTTTTAGCTTGTATATACGGGGTTGCTGCAATTGAACCATGCGATTTATGTTTATTTGTTCCCTAACGCATTCCTTCTTGCTAGATACATGGATGTGTAATTACTGGATACGCATATTATGACATTTCTAGATAGACGTTTATGACATTGCTAGATACATGTTATAAATTTATAGTACACACTTAACTGATATTGCTAGATATCTTACATCGAGTATGCTAGATAGGTTGTATCTACTGCAATTGAACCATGTAGTTTATACACACTGGTCTAAAAAAATGTCATTGCGATTTACATTTATATGACATTGCTATATACGTAATATATGACATTGATATATACAATAACATGACATTGCTAGATGTTTTATTATGACATTGCTAGATATTCAATTACGACGTTGCTGGATACGTAATAATTGTTAAATTATTGGATACACTAGTAATGGCAGGATCTTGCTAGATATATTAATAATACATTGCTAGATACACGTAATATGACATTGCTAGATGCTCGTAATATGACAATAATAATACATTGCTATTATTAGGAGGTATTAATAGATACATCAAGGTGAAATTACATTGTGATTGCCAACTGTAGGTGATTGTATAACTGGTTTGCTTTGGATTTTTCATCATTATTAGTAATACTATATAATTGATTAAACAGTTATCAATTCCACAAGTCGATACGTTATGATTCGTACTACAGTTCTGAGTAATCCTTTAATACAGGTTCTACTATAGTTATCCATGACATAAAAATATTTCGCCTAACACTAACATCTAAACAAGATCCTTACAAACAACATCCAATTTAAAATGAATAACACAATTAACAATTGTTAAAAAACGATTTCAAAATCAAATGAAACTACCATCGTTGGTTTGTGTTTGAATCATTCAAGAAATGCTTAAATATTTCAGCTCTCCTTTTAGCGGGATATCCTCTCCATATTTCAGAGGAACATACCATTTTTGAATGATGTCTTTCACGTACTCACAAACAAAAATCCCCCAGTCAAGGCTTTTGTATGGCTGTTGTGGGATATCTCTCATTGTCTTGATTTTGTATCCACCCTGCACAGCAGGTATGTATTTTTTCTTGACGCAGTAGGCCAACTGTAAAAACAGGCACCCCATAAACATTGCGATTTAGGCTACTATACATTGCTAGATACACTTATGAGACATAACTATATACACTCAGGAGAAATTGCTAGACACACTAATATAACATTGCTATAAACGCTAACATGCCATTGCTGGGTATCCTACTGTTACAATTGCTAGAGACAGGGAAATATCACTAGGACTGTAAGTGTAATATCACATTGCTAGACACATTGATATGAAATTTCTAGATACACTAAAAAGACATTACTAGACACACTTGCAGTATCATACATTCAAATTTCTAGATACGCCTTATGTGAATTTGCTAGACACAGTTACAATATCATACATTCAAACTATGTTGGCCTGCATAAATCGCAATCGCTAGTTATGTAACACATACAAATTAAAATTTCATAACCTATATCGCAATCACCCTAACAAATTAGAAAAAACTTGCCACATTGCGAATATAGTGGGCTTTTTTCAAACCAGTTTGCTAGACATTACCAAGCAAACACTCATTACGCTCCACTAACCAAACAAAAACATCAACTAACTTACACACATTGCTAGACATATTGCAGACGTTGCTATATATTGCTAGACATATTGCAGAAATTTCTATACATTTCTAGACGTATTACAAACATTGCTAGACATATTACAAACATTGCTAGACATGAACAACATTACATACATTGCTAGACATATTATGTCAATACATCAAGAATTGCAGACATTGCTAGGTACATCCAACAATATAATTGAGAGGATTTGATTTATGTAAAACAAACCATGAACCACCTTCTGCTCCGTCGGCCTGTTCCGATATCAACACATACGCTAACATAACATCTGCAGACTGACAACAATTCTCATACAGAAATCTTTAACCCTTGACTAATTCAATCTCAAACACATAATTTAAAAAAAACAACTAAATCATACATATATACAAACTGAACTATATACAAACATTTCTATACATTTCTAAACAGTATTCTACGTTTATTTTCTCCAGATCCTACACGTAAAATACTGCGGTCTAGCCTACTACATCGCCTGAAACTGAACAGAACAGTTTCGAGCATATGAAAAGTATCAATAGACGAGCAACGTCCCTTGCCTCGTCCTCCCCTCCGTTACTGATTGCTTTATCCAATCGATTCCTAGAAAAAAATAACATTATACTAATACAGTGCAACAACAATTCAAAACGGATACTCTTATTATCACATTGCTAGATAGACTATGATGACATTGCTAGATACATGTAAAAAAATTACATTATACTAATATACTGCAACAACAATTCAAAACAGATACTCATATTATGGCATTGCTAGATAGACTACGATGACATTGCTAGATACATGTAAAAAAATAACATTATACTCATAAACTGCTACAACAATTCAAAACAAATATAAATTTTGAGAATTCGTTCATCTTTATCAATGCATTAGACACTGATTTGTCGTTCGTCGGCCCGCTCCTCCTTACGCAGGGACTCAAAAAGTACTTCTGCATTAACACTGAATCGTTCTCAGCTCCATCAGCGTACCAACCGGTAAAGTCTCCTGCTTTATTCATAGGCATATATCGCAATTTCTAGTCAACTTAATCATAATCCTTATATCTCAATAGTAACATATATCGCAATCACCCCTACATAACAGGGAAAAATTTCCAAAATCCTAGACATTACCAACCAAACACTCTACAGGTTTAACTAACCAAACAAAAACATCAACTAACTTACACACATTGCTAGACATATTGCAGGTTCAGTGCAGACATTGCTAGACATATTGCATGTTAGTGTAGACATAATACGGACATTGCTAGACATTGCAACACATATTGCATACATTGCTAGAAATGTACAACATTACATGCATTGCTCTACATATTCTACAAATACTTGTAGAAATGCAGACATTGCAAGATACAGCCAAAATTTCACAGCGAGGTTTTGATTTATCTAAAACAATCGACTAACCACATTCTGTTCCGTCGGCCTGCTCCGATATCAACATCGACGCTAACATAACACCTACAGTCTCACGCAAACATCTTCAACCCTTAACTAACACAGGAAATCTAAAAAAACAACGATATCTTAAATATATACAAACTGATCTATATAGAATTACTGAAATCAAGAAAACATGTACATGAGAGAGGACTACTGTCCATTATATGTTTTCAAAACCCAAATAACACTCGATAACATTGTAGTTATCGACGTTAGAGTGTCTCATTCGACCAAAAAAACATCACTGGAGAAGAAAACTAACATGTAACAGCCAAACACCGTCCGAAAGTATATCAGAATGTAGACGATGCCGACAACGTCCTCTTCTCACCGATGATCGGAGTCGGAAAGTGTTATCGTCGCCGGAAATGTTAGTTCACGGTTGTGTTGAAGGTAGTTTTTTTATTCACTTTCGGGTTTCGTGTTTCTCTCTCTTCAAAATTACACAAGTGAAAATGGAGGGAATGAGAACCCAAAAGTCATGCTTATGAGATAAAAAGTGGGTTCTAACCAAATTGCCCCATTTTATACCGTAGAGGGTATTTTTTGTCCAAATTATTATTCTAGGTTTTTTATGAAACTAGACTAAAAGTGGATACTATTTTGGTATTACATACTTGAGTAGGTATTTATGGGTATTTTCTCATAAATTAATTGAAAAATAAACGAGATTCAAAATATAAATAAAACGAATTTTAATTTTTAAAATTTGAAATAAAAATGAAATGTTTTTGAAATAAAAGTGAAATTTAATGTATGGAATAAAATTTAAATAATTTGAAATAAAAGTTAAATGGGAAATAAAAGGTTAAATGGGAAATAAAAGTTAAATGTAATTCAAATAAAGATAAATAAGAAAAAAAAAGTTCAAACAATTACAACATAAGAAATAAAAATTAAATGTCTTTTATTTATTATATATATATATATATATATATATATATATAAAGATGCTAATACAATCCAGATTAACATTGTAAAATAAAAAAATGAAACATTTTAGAATTCATTTTAAAAAAATTTCACTATCAGAAAAGTATCGAAGACATTACTATTTGTAGAGTCAATTTTGTTGGGTTTAAACAAATTATCCACCACTATTTTTAGATATTATGTTTTACTCAACTACGATCTGAGAATATAAATATAAAAAATGTTTTAAAAGCCAATAAAAAAATATTTATACATATATTTTGTATTGTAAATTTGTTGGATGTCAAATATTAATATATAAAAAAAATATCTATTAGTAATTTGTCATATTTGATTGTTATTTTCAAATTAACCCAAAAAAATTTAGAAAGAAAAATTAAAATAAAATATATTATTCAAAGATATAAATAAAAAAAATTATGGTTGAAATAAATAAGATTTTATCACACGGCGGTATACAAGAATATTATTTTATGTAGTTGAGTATAAAAGATGGGCCTACTGATTTTAATGCAAAACTTCCTACCCAGCCATGTTAATGGACAGATCAAGTTGCTGCAAGGCTTCCTCGACTATGCAACTTCGCATCGTGCGCAGAATCAATGACGTTAACAGAAACACAGCTATCTTAATAAATTTGAGCTTCCTCTACTCTAAATTTGAGCTTCCTCTACTCTAAATTAAATTTGTTGTTCTTTTTAATAAATCCCTAAATTCTATCACAAAAATATAAAAAACAAGTTATTACATTATTTAAAGTGTAACAGAAAACAAATCATACTAGGTTATTTAACTCTCCTCATCCCTGATCTATCCTTATTTGAAGTCTAATCAGAAAACAACTGTGTCTCGAACTTTTTATCCCAATAAATTAGAAGATTAAAAGTAAAGGAATGGAATTATTTTGTCTAGAAACGGGCAGAGTTAGGTTGTCTAGAAACGGGCAGAGTTAGGTTGTCGAAGAAAGTTTTGAGACATAATATTTAAAAGATAACGAAATCAGCCATTCCTCATAGTTGATTATAAAAACGGATGGTTACTAAAAATGTTTATGGTTTTGGTGATATTGATATTGGAAAACACCTTTAGTCTCTTATAAAAACATATTGTGACATATCAATTTTTCGTTTTATGGTTTTACTATTGTGGATCATATGGGTGGACATTCATATTGATATAAATACATTTAAAGATCAAACTAATAGAATAAACAGAATAGTTTTTTTTAGATTTCAAAATTTGGTTCAAGAGTGTTTGGAATTACTCATACGAATTTCACTTTCTTTTTTCAAATATCTAGAATCCATAAATTTCGGCCAAACATACCAGATTAAGTAATTGTTGTCTTGAGTAGGCTTGGACGAAAAAAGTTGTGCTTCTTCTTTGGATACTTTTTCTTTTATCCAAATCACAATATAAATTTGTTAGGATAAATGTTTATGAATAGTCAGTATTGTTGGAGTTAGCTTTCATTAACAAACTATAAAAGAAAAAACATTTAAACATGCTTTTTACAGTGGTTTTAAATAAACCGAAATAAAGACCAATATTAAAACCGAAACAGAAGTACGTAGGTTTCGCGAAAACTATTTTCTTTATTGAAAAGGGGAACCCGGTTCGTAAGCTTATATCGGGTTCGCGATGAGTTCTGTTCAAAATTTTGAGCAACACTCTCGCCATTTAGTACAAAAGCATGCAACACATGTGCTCTGAAGGTGTTTGGACAATTAACTTATTGAATTGTATTAAAAGTTCCTTTGAACTTATCAATCCACGGTAACGAACAACATATCTTACACTCATCTCAGATGAATCTCAATATTATTTATATGTTGAACCTTTCACAAATAATTTGTTATTATCCATTACAAATTCGATGTTTAGGTTCTCTATAGTCGAATTGAATTTCTATTATTTGTAAAATAATTATTTGAAGAGTCTTAATCTCATCCCTCTAGATGTAGATTTTACTAATTATCAAGCTAATGGTTTGGTAAACGGACCCGCTAAGTTCTCACTAGAATGCATGTTCGATATAATTTCACTTTGAATTAGTTGTCTAACATACTCATGTCTTAAACTTATATGTCTAGACATTCCATTATAGATTTTATCGTATATTCTACCTAATGTTGCTTGACTATCATAATGTATTTGTATTGTCATATTCCTCTTTTGAGGTGAATGGTATTTCCAACAAGAGATCTTTTAACCACTCAACCTCATTACATGTTGCGACCAATGCTATAAACGCAGAGTCCATAGTTGAGTAGGATATCCAAATTTGTTTCGGACCTCAATGAAATAGCATCACGTGCAAATGTGAATACCCAGCCGTAGTTGATTGGTTATCGACTAGACTAGCGATCAACCTTGTGTATCCCTTAAGTACTCCGGGAAAATTATAATATTGGAGATACATATTTTTAGTCTTTTTCAAGTACACCAAGACCCTTCTAAGTATTGGAGTAGGTGTATAACTCATTTGATATATTTTATTAGTTGAAGCAAACATTATCCGAGTAGATCTGTAACTGATTTTATCTTTTGTTTTGTCATAAATTATAACACTTTTTTCTGAAAGTTGTGTACCCCTCCTATTTGAATTATCATAATATAAGAATGTAGCTCGATTATGTTGCACTTTTACAACCTCGTCATTTCTTTGTTTATCACCTTGTCTTTTATCAAACATCCATGTTTAATGCTCATGTACCTTAGATGATAAAACTTCACCTTATCTTTTTTTCAATCTTAATAAACATCACAAATCGTCTTAACATATCTCTTATCTTATCAACTGGAAATTTAATCAAATACTCTGACAAATGATCAAACATTGGAAGACCTACCTTAAAGAATGTCAAAAAACAAGTTCTTGACATCCTTATAAGCTATTCATTTATTGAACCAATGTATGATCATAATTTCTCAATGACTCACTCAGTTTATGAAACAAAGTCATGATGTACTAATATGCATCCCTCTTAATTGTTACCAACAAATTGAATTTTACATACACTTCAAAGTTCTTAAATCTATGAATTAATCTAAAAGAAAGGTTATTGGACCATACCAAATTGTTGTTTCCTTTAATTGACATAGAGAATCTCTTCACAAAAGAGTATCATGAAGATTAAAACCTAACATAATGTTACAAATTTCTCTAGGTGATGTTCTAGATCTCTAGTCCCATCATACTTATCCTCACCAGATGATATTATCTTCAATTGGAGCAATTTTTACATACAAACACGTTACTAGTTATGGTTACCTCGTACTTTGTTGTTTCCATAAGCTGGCAAAACAATGTTGGATATTTTTTTGAATCATAGTTGTAGATCCACCAAAAGATCATCACTAAGAAAGATCCATATCTACTCCTTAATGAGTCAATCCAATTGCTACAAGTTGGTACTTTACAAAGTTTTCTACAGATGATGCCAAATATGAGGGAAAGCTCGTTGATGCGAATGACAATGTTGAAAATGATTAAACTACTTAGAATTTATAGAATGGAAACAATATTACAACTTTATCTAACTAGAAATCAATCAATATTCAAATAAAGAATTATACCCATATTTATAAGGTTTATAATGTCTAAAATGAAAGAAATAATGACACATTTACAAAGTCATGTGACATTCATCTACGAAAATGTTTGTTACAAATATGACTAAATTACCCTTTAACTAATATTAAGTAGTGAACTAGAAGCTTCATGGATGTTCTTCTAGCAAAACAATTTCTTTATTTCCTCAACTCGTTTATTTCCTTATGACCATGATTTTGCTTGTTCTTACCGTTACATTCTTATCATCTTATCTAGCATTGTTTATCTTAGTTCATCATTTTATACAACTCTAGCTCGTCATGACCACCTGTCTTGTCTACATACTATCCTTCTCGATATATTATTTCTTTTTTCTTCTTGTCATTATCATATTTCCAAATTATTCTATTCAGTATGATATGGTTCATCATGATCAATCATCTGTATTTTTCGTCTTCCACGATCAATAATAATATATTTTTACATTATCTTGATTATTCGTTTCCTTGTACCGTATCGTTTAAATCGTCATCATTATTTTTCTAAACATTAATATTTGACTCGTCAACATCAATATGACACTATTAACTCTCTTTTTTATTACATGACATCTCTTCGTATTTTTAATTGTATATTATTTATAAAAATATAAACCTTAACAAAAATATTTTTTTATTTACCACAATAATATTTGAATATATATATATAATTATATATTAATTATAAAACTTTTTTTCTATTTTATTTCTATTTTTTTTAAATTTTAATTCATCCATTTTTAGATTTTTTTTTCTTTGACAAAACACAAATTTTATCGAGCCGAATGTAAATTGTGGGAATCGTCCATTTCATCACCCAAAAAATCCAAATAGAAATACGAACAGAGATTACAAAGTGAGATCACGGTGTCTAATTGTGGTGTTTGGAGAAACACTTAGCTATTATTCTAGATATTACTAGGGAAATATCCCGCGCGTTGCCGCAGGTTGTTTAAAAAGTTATAAAAATCGCGTGGGGTGTTTAAAAAGTTATAAAAACAATTCGTATTTAAAAAAAATATTACAAATTTATAGCAATAAAAATTATATAAATAAAAAAATAATTACAAAATAATCACAAATATTTCCTTAGATCGTTAGTTATAAAAAAATTACAAAAGCTACCAAAACTTATGTTAAAAAATATAAAATATAAATAAAAAAAATTCTACAAAGCGTACAACATATAAAAAAAATTATGTTTTAAGGCGATTAAAAAATGAAATCATAATATAGAAAAATAAAAATAATGATTAAATCAAATAGAAAAAAAAGGTTGATAAACAAAATTAAAACCCAATATTCATTTGACGCATATAACACCAACCTCAAAAAATCTTATATAGAAAACATATTCATCATATATAATATGAAAAGATATCCAATAAAGTATAAAAAAATTATGATATATATTTTTATATTGTACTTAATATTATAGACTTACTAAACAACTAAATTCATACTCAAATATTTTAAGCTTAAAATTCATACTATCATACACTTCATACATCCTTTCCTACCGTTTCAAGTTTAAAAGGTTGGCGTCTAAATAATATCCGATTCTAATAAAAATAAATAGATCTATTAAATCAACATTTTAATTTTAATCAGCTCTAGCATCTTGAGAAGAGTTACAGCTATGCACGTATTTTTAAATAGTAAGTTTAGTAAGTTTTAAATAGTAAGTTGGTTTGGTTTCTCGCCCAACTATCTTTTTAATGGTTAAATAGTAAGTTTTAAATAGTAAGTTTTTAGTGGCTAAATAGTAAGTTTTAAATAGTAAGTTCTTAGTGGCTAAATAGTAAGTTTTAAATAGTAAGTTGGCTTGGTTTCTCGCCCAACTATCTAAAGGCCTAGTCTCTCACACAATTCTGTTGGGAGGCAAGATGCTTGCAAGATGCTTTTCCAATAAATGAAGATATACGAATTCTAAAATAATATTAATAACAAATAACCTATAATCATCAAATAAGCATTTTCATATCATTGTCTTCAGTGTCTTCTGTCTTCATGGGTTTAAATTTGGAAAATTATAATTTTATATATTCTAATATAGAAAGTAAATATTATAATATCTAATTAGTTATAAATATTTAATATTTTTTTTTTGTTTAAAACAACCTATAATAAATGTTTTATTTTTTCAGTATAATTAATTTTTAAAATTATAAATTTATAGATGATAAATTAAGAAAATATTTAATATATAGATCATTAATCAAGTTCCTAACATATTTAATAATTTTATACTATTGAAATTTAAGAAAATCTTCTAATTAACTATAACATTTTATATTTTTTATTGTAATAAATTTTTTGTTGACTAAATTATAATAATGTTTGATTAAGTTAGTGGGATTAGAATTTCATAAAATTGAAATAAAATATGTAAAGTCCTATACTCTCCCCTTATATTGATCATATCTAATTAGATTTGTTTATTTTTTATTTTATCTATGTATATAATAATTTTTTAAATCAGTTTATATTTATTTTAATATAATTTAATTAAAAAATTAAAATATATTTATTAAAAGTTCCAAACAATTATTTTTTATCCTTTTTTATTTTATCTATCTATATAATAATTCATTTTTAAAATCAGTTTATATTTATTTTAATATAATTTAATTAAAAAATTAAAATGTATTTATTAAAAGTTCGAAACAATTATTTTAAAAAAATATATCTTTTTAAATAGAGCGAATTGATATCAAAATAGAATTATAATCATATTGATACACTTAAACTTAAATTGAATAGATATCAAAATAGAATTATAATCATATTGATCATACACTTATACATTATACCTGGTACCAGTTACCAAATAAATTTATACACATATTATTAAAAAGAATAAATAAATTTATAAACATATTATTAAAAATAATTAGAAAAATTAACTACAGACCTAGAGTCTAATTTTGTTTAATTTCAGCTCTTCAATCTTCCTTATCTTCCATCATCATTCTTTCCATTTCCCTGTAAAAAACTACAAACACCAATCAAAAGTCAAACAAAACAAAACCAAAATTAAATTCAATCTAAAATGATTAGGTCACTTCAATGTAAAAAATAGCTACCCTCTTTGAAAAAGCATGATCAATTTTGGGTAGGTGGAAGACCTCGAGAATTCGTCAATAATTTCTAACTTAATTATAACTTTTCTAACTTTAATTATAACTCCATTCTTTTTCTTTTTTTGTCATCTATCTTTCTTTCTTTTTTAAGAAAGAAAACAAAAGCCTTTATCTCTTTTCACTAATCTGACAATATAAAAATAGATTTAAAAAAATATGTATTCTTTTCTCTCTTGTCATCTTTCTTTCTTTTTTTTTAAGAATAAAAAAACCTTTATTTCTTTCACTAATCTCACAGTATAAAAATAGATTTGATTTATGATAAAGTTTGATTTATGATAAAGCTATGGAGTTATAAGAAAAAAAAAAGTGATGAAGATAAAAAGAAAAAAAAATTACCTTGCTAATGAAGACGACGAAGAAGATTCGAATATAGAGAAAACGACCGGAATGAAAAATTAGACAAAATAAGAATAATACAAAACCTTTATTTCTTTTCACTAATCTCAGAGTATAAAAATAGATTTGATTTATAATAAAGCTACGAAAGAGAAAAAGAGAGTGATGAAGACAAAAAGAAAAAATTAAAAAAATTACCTTGCTAATGAAGTCAGTGAAGAAGATCGGAATATAAGAAGATATAGAGAAAACCACCTGAATATAGAGAAAACCACCTGAATATAGAGAAAACCACCTGAATGAAAAATTAGACCAAATTACTCTGCTAATGAAGAAGAAGATCGGAATATAAAATATAGAGAAAACCATCGTAATGAAAAAATTAAACCAAATTACCTTGAAAAATTAAACCAAATTACTTTGCTAACGAAGAAGAAGAAGATCGGAATATAGAGAAAACCATCAGACTGAAAAAATTAAACCAAATTACCTTGCTAATGAAGAAGAAGATCGGAATATAGAGAAAACCACCTGAATATAGAGAAAACCACCTGAATGAAAAATTAAACCAAATTACTTTGCTAACGAAGAAGATCAGAATATAGAGAAAACCATTGGAATGAAAAAATTAAACCAAATTACCTTGTTAATGAAGACGACGAAGAAGATCGGAATATAAAGAAAACCATCGCAATAGAAAAATTAGACCAAAACATACCTTATATTAAGCAAACAAATAAATAGATGTTATAGTCTACGCAAAACTGATCTAAAAGAGTAAATAGATTTCTATAAAAACAAATTGACCGTAATGGTTGAACTTGAAACAGAGGTGCAAGAAGAAGTCACTCTATACAGAAACAGGAACCGATTGAAGTTTCACAGGAACCGATTGAAGTTTCGATTTACAGAGAAAATTTGAAGATGTAGATAGAAAGTTTGAATGCAATAGAAGATAGAAAGAAGAAAAAGATTATTAAAACGGCGAAAAAAACACATACACTTGTCAATAAAGAAAGAAACACGCGGGACAGAAAATGAAACAGCTGGTAGAAAAATTAGATGACACATTATCAATATATAATAATTTTCATTATTCATTATTATCTTTTATTTAATGTTTAATATTAAAGATAAAATTGTAAAAGACCCATTCACTGTTCATAAGCACAGTGAATTGGTCTTTTACTTTAGATTAGATAGAATGTTCGGATACGCATCCTCAGAGTGCATTTCAATTTTTTTGTTCATTTTGATTTTAACTTTACTATCAAATGATAAATGTCTTAATTTTAAGAATTTCGGATTGTTTCTTTTACAAACTTTCAATTGGATTCTCTTTAAAAAAAACTAATATTATTTTGGTAGCTTGGTACATGAATATTTTATTTAGGTGCTTAGGCCAACATAATTTCAATTTAATTGTGTTGTATATTGTTCCATTCTGATACGTCTTTTTCATTGATTTGTTGAATAATTTGCATGCCCGTACAAAAGCTTTTGGAGCAAAAGTTCAAATGTAAAAAGAACGGTAAGCAAATATGGAATAAACATTTAATAAATTAAAAATTATAAAATGATAGTTAAAATGTAATTATTATTTTTCAAACACAAAATGGAAGATGAGATTTAAATTAAGAGAAATGACACCTTGTGTATTTATTGACTAAAAATATTAGTATTTAGTATCTAAAAATGGATTGATGTTTATTTAATATCCATTTCAATAAAACAATTTATTTTTAAGATTTAATTTTTTTTAATACCATAATTATCCTCAACTTAGTATATAAGCCTTATTTTGAGAATTAATGAGTATTTTCACCCGATCAACAATTTTAAATTTTGAACCAGCCACCATTTTCTCTTAATCCTCCAAAAACACCAGTATTTTTGAAAAATTGTTACTGTTGGTCACTCAATCGCCGTCAAGCACTAGCAACATCACGACGACCACCCTAAACCACCTTCCGGTACTTCTTAACCACCGCGATCTACTGTTTTTCAACAAACAACCACCAAGAACCGATTTATGTTCTCACCGGCAAACAACTTCGATTAACCAGCCAGTTCTTCGATTCTGATGAATCTTTAAGCACCGTGAGACGTCGAACAACTTATTTTCTCGTCAACGTCAACCACCGTGAAACCATTCCAAGGTGAGATACGCCTATGAAACCCTGTCATTTTTCGTTCTTGTGGAACCAGAACTACCTTAATCCAATTAGTATGAAATCATGTATGTTATGGTATTTTCTTATTTAGAAGTTGTTTAGGTCAGATTTGAGGTCGTGTTTTTCGTTTTTTCGTTGCTCTGTAACGAATTCGGTAAGTTTTTACAGTTTCTGGTAATTTAGGAAACAAGATGCAATTTTATGTGGAGAAGATGCCATTTATGTGTTTAAATATGACATTGCTAGATAAACGTTTATGACATTGCTATATACATGTAATAAATTTCTAGTACACACTAAACTGACATTGCTAGATATATGTACTAAATTTGTAGTGCACACTTAATTGGCATTGCTAGATACATGTAATAAATTTGTAGGACACACTTAACTGACATTGCTAGATATGTTACATTGAGTATGTTAGATAGGTTGTATCTACTGCAATTGAACCATGCGATTTATGTCGATTAGTTCGTTGCGTTTTAGCTTGTATTTACGGGGTTGCTGCAATTGAACCATGCGATTTATGTTTATTTGTTCCCTAACGCATGGATGTGTAATTGCTAGATACGCTTATTATGACATTTCTAAATAGACGTTTATGACATTGCTAGATGCATGTTATAAAATTATAGTACACACTTAACTACATTGCTAGATATCTTACATTAAGTATGCTAGATAAGTTGTATCTACTAGTAATTGAACCATGCGATTTATGTTGATCAGTTCCTTGCATTTTAGCTTGTATTTACGTGGTTACTTAATAGTTAGATTGTGATTGTATACATAAAACATTGTTAGATTGGTTTAAGAATTGATAGACCTATTTGTTCCCTAATGCATTCCTTCTTTCTAGATTCCACTACAACTAACTAAACCAATCTTCTGGAGATTTAGGAACAAGATGCGATTTCCGTGAAAAGGATGAGATTTTTGTGTTTAATTATGACATTGCTAGATAGACGTTTATGACATTGCTAGATACATGTAATAAATTTGTAGTACACACTTAACTAACATTTCTAGATATGTTCTATTGAGTATGCTAGATAGGTTGTATCTACTCCAATTGAACCATGCGATTTATGTTGATTAGTTCGTTACGTTTTAGCTTGTATATACGGGGTTGCTGCAATTGAACCATGCGATTTATGTTTATTTGTTCCCTAACGCATTCCTTCTTGCTAGATACATGGATGTGTAATTACTGGATACGCATATTATGACATTTCTAGATAGACGTTTATGACATTGCTAGATACATGTTATAAATTTATAGTACACACTTAACTGATATTGCTAGATATCTTACATCGAGTATGCTAGATAGGTTGTATCTACTGCAATTGAACCATGTAGTTTATACACACTGGTCTAAAAAAATGTCATTGCGATTTACATTTATATGACATTGCTATATACGTAATATATGACATTGATATATACAATAACATGACATTGCTAGATGTTTTATTATGACATTGCTAGATATTCAATTACGACGTTGCTGGATACGTAATAATTGTTAAATTATTGGATACACTAGTAATGGCAGGATCTTGCTAGATATATTAATAATACATTGCTAGATACACGTAATATGACATTGCTAGATGCTCGTAATATGACAATAATAATACATTGCTATTATTAGGAGGTATTAATAGATACATCAAGGTGAAATTACATTGTGATTGCCAACTGTAGGTGATTGTATAACTGGTTTGCTTTGGATTTTTCATCATTATTAGTAATACTATATAATTGATTAAACAGTTATCAATTCCACAAGTCGATACGTTATGATTCGTACTACAGTTCTGAGTAATCCTTTAATACAGGTTCTACTATAGTTATCCATGACATAAAAATATTTCGCCTAACACTAACATCTAAACAAGATCCTTACAAACAACATCCAATTTAAAATGAATAACACAATTAACAATTGTTAAAAAACGATTTCAAAATCAAATGAAACTACCATCGTTGGTTTGTGTTTGAATCATTCAAGAAATGCTTAAATATTTCAGCTCTCCTTTTAGCGGGATATCCTCTCCATATTTCAGAGGAACATACCATTTTTGAATGATGTCTTTCACGTACTCACAAACAAAAATCCCCCAGTCAAGGCTTTTGTATGGCTGTTGTGGGATATCTCTCATTGTCTTGATTTTGTATCCACCCTGCACAGCAGGTATGTATTTTTTCTTGACGCAGTAGGCCAACTGTAAAAACAGGCACCCCATAAACATTGCGATTTAGGCTACTATACATTGCTAGATACACTTATGAGACATAACTATATACACTCAGGAGAAATTGCTAGACACACTAATATAACATTGCTATAAACGCTAACATGCCATTGCTGGGTATCCTACTGTTACAATTGCTAGAGACAGGGAAATATCACTAGGACTGTAAGTGTAATATCACATTGCTAGACACATTGATATGAAATTTCTAGATACACTAAAAAGACATTACTAGACACACTTGCAGTATCATACATTCAAATTTCTAGATACGCCTTATGTGAATTTGCTAGACACAGTTACAATATCATACATTCAAACTATGTTGGCCTGCATAAATCGCAATCGCTAGTTATGTAACACATACAAATTAAAATTTCATAACCTATATCGCAATCACCCTAACAAATTAGAAAAAACTTGCCACATTGCGAATATAGTGGGCTTTTTTCAAACCAGTTTGCTAGACATTACCAAGCAAACACTCATTACGCTCCACTAACCAAACAAAAACATCAACTAACTTACACACATTGCTAGACATATTGCAGACGTTGCTATATATTGCTAGACATATTGCAGAAATTTCTATACATTTCTAGACGTATTACAAACATTGCTAGACATATTACAAACATTGCTAGACATGAACAACATTACATACATTGCTAGACATATTATGTCAATACATCAAGAATTGCAGACATTGCTAGGTACATCCAACAATATAATTGAGAGGATTTGATTTATGTAAAACAAACCATGAACCACCTTCTGCTCCGTCGACCTGTTCCGATATCAACACATACGCTAACATAACATCTGCAGACTGACAACAATTCTCATACAGAAATCTTTAACCCTTGACTAATTCAATCTCAAACACATAATTTAAAAAAAACAACTAAATCATACATATATACAAACTGAACTATATACAAACATTTCTATACATTTCTAAACAGTATTCTACGTTTATTTTCTCCAGATCCTACACGTAAAATACTGCGGTCTAGCCTACTACATCGCCTGAAACTGAACAGAACAGTTTCGAGCATATGAAAAGTATCAATAGACGAGCAACGTCCCTTGCCTCGTCCTCCCCTCCGTTACTGATTGCTTTATCCAATCGATTCCTAGAAAAAAATAACATTATACTAATACAGTGCAACAACAATTCAAAACAGATACTCTTATTATCACATTGCTAGATAGACTATGATGACATTGCTAGATACATGTAAAAAAATTACATTATACTAATATACTGCAACAACAATTCAAAACAGATACTCATATTATGGCATTGCTAGATAGACTACGATGACATTGCTAGATACATGTAAAAAAATAACATTATACTCATAAACTGCTACAACAATTCAAAACAAATATAAATTTTGAGAATTCGTTCATCTTTATCAATGCATTAGACACTGATTTGTCGTTCGTCGGCCCGCTCCTCCTTACGCAGGGACTCAAAAAGTACTTCTGCATTAACACTGAATCGTTCTCAGCTCCATCAGCGTACCAACCGGTAAAGTCTCCTGCTTTATTCATAGGCATATATCGCAATTTCTAGTCAACTTAATCATAATCCTTATATCTCAATAGTAACATATATCGCAATCACCCCTACATAACAGGGAAAAATTTCCAAAATCCTAGACATTACCAACCAAACACTCTACAGGTTTAACTAACCAAACAAAAACATCAACTAACTTACACACATTGCTAGACATATTGCAGGTTCAGTGCAGACATTGCTAGACATATTGCATGTTAGTGTAGACATAATACGGACATTGCTAGACATTGCAACACATATTGCATACATTGCTAGAAATGTACAACATTACATGCATTGCTCTACATATTCTACAAATACTTGTAGAAATGCAGACATTGCAAGATACAGCCAAAATTTCACAGCGAGGTTTTGATTTATCTAAAACAATCGACTAACCACATTCTGTTCCGTCGGCCTGCTCCGATATCAACATCGACGCTAACATAACACCTACAGTCTCACGCAAACATCTTCAACCCTTAACTAACACAGGAAATCTAAAAAAACAACGATATCTTAAATATATACAAACTGATCTATATAGAATTACTGAAATCAAGAAAACATGTACATGAGAGAGGACTACTGTCCATTATATGTTTTCAAAACCCAAATAACACTCGATAACATTGTAGTTATCGACGTTAGAGTGTCTCATTCGACCAAAAAAACATCACTGGAGAAGAAAACTAACATGTAACAGCCAAACACCGTCCGAAAGTATATCAGAATGTAGACGATGCCGACAACGTCCTCTTCTCACCGATGATCGGAGTCGGAAAGTGTTATCGTCGCCGGAAATGTTAGTTCACGGTTGTGTTGAAGGTAGTTTTTTTATTCACTTTCGGGTTTCGTGTTTCTCTCTCTTCAAAATTACACAAGTGAAAATGGAGGGAATGAGAACCCAAAAGTCATGCTTATGAGATAAAAAGTGGGTTCTAACCAAATTGCCCCATTTTATACCGTAGAGGGTATTTTTTGTCCAAATTATTATTCTAGGTTTTTTATGAAACTAGACTAAAAGTGGATACTATTTTGGTATTACATACTTGAGTAGGTATTTATGGGTATTTTCTCATAAATTAATTGAAAAATAAACGAGATTCAAAATATAAATAAAACGAATTTTAATTTTTAAAATTTGAAATAAAAATGAAATGTTTTTGAAATAAAAGTGAAATTTAATGTATGGAATAAAATTTAAATAATTTGAAATAAAAGTTAAATGGGAAATAAAAGGTTAAATGGGAAATAAAAGTTAAATGTAATTCAAATAAAGATAAATAAGAAAAAAAAAGTTCAAACAATTACAACATAAGAAATAAAAATTAAATGTCTTTTATTTATTATATATATATATATATATATATATATATATAAAGATGCTAATACAATCCAGATTAACATTGTAAAATAAAAAAATGAAACATTTTAGAATTCATTTTAAAAAAATTTCACTATCAGAAAAGTATCGAAGACATTACTATTTGTAGAGTCAATTTTGTTGGGTTTAAA
The DNA here is from genome assembly GCA_036936605.1 of Limnanthes douglasii subsp. nivea. Lineage (NCBI taxonomy): Eukaryota > Viridiplantae > Streptophyta > Magnoliopsida > Brassicales > Limnanthaceae > Limnanthes > Limnanthes douglasii. The sequence goes on along the minus strand of JAUPFV010000003.1, from coordinate 110,380,312 downwards.
CAAATTATCCACCACTATTTTTAGATATTATGTTTTACTCAACTACGATCTGAGAATATAAATATAAAAAATGTTTTAAAAGCCAATAAAAAAATATTTATACATATATTTTGTATTGTAAATTTGTTGGATGTCAAATATTAATATATAAAAAAAATATCTATTAGTAATTTGTCATATTTGATTGTTATTTTCAAATTAACCCAAAAAAATTTAGAAAGAAAAATTAAAATAAAATATATTATTCAAAGATATAAATAAAAAAAATTATGGTTGAAATAAATAAGATTTTATCACACGGCGGTATACAAGAATATTATTTTATGTAGTTGAGTATAAAAGATGGGCCTACTGATTTTAATGCAAAACTTCCTACCCAGCCATGTTAATGGACAGATCAAGTTGCTGCAAGGCTTCCTCGACTATGCAACTTCGCATCGTGCGCAGAATCAATGACGTTAACAGAAACACAGCTATCTTAATAAATTTGAGCTTCCTCTACTCTAAATTTGAGCTTCCTCTACTCTAAATTAAATTTGTTGTTCTTTTTAATAAATCCCTAAATTCTATCACAAAAATATAAAAAACAAGTTATTACATTATTTAAAGTGTAACAGAAAACAAATCATACTAGGTTATTTAACTCTCCTCATCCCTGATCTATCCTTATTTGAAGTCTAATCAGAAAACAACTGTGTCTCGAACTTTTTATCCCAATAAATTAGAAGATTAAAAGTAAAGGAATGGAATTATTTTGTCTAGAAACGGGCAGAGTTAGGTTGTCTAGAAACGGGCAGAGTTAGGTTGTCGAAGAAAGTTTTGAGACATAATATTTAAAAGATAACGAAATCAGCCATTCCTCATAGTTGATTATAAAAACGGATGGTTACTAAAAATGTTTATGGTTTTGGTGATATTGATATTGGAAAACACCTTTAGTCTCTTATAAAAACATATTGTGACATATCAATTTTTCGTTTTATGGTTTTACTATTGTGGATCATATGGGTGGACATTCATATTGATATAAATACATTTAAAGATCAAACTAATAGAATAAACAGAATAGTTTTTTTTAGATTTCAAAATTTGGTTCAAGAGTGTTTGGAATTACTCATACGAATTTCACTTTCTTTTTTCAAATATCTAGAATCCATAAATTTCGGCCAAACATACCAGATTAAGTAATTGTTGTCTTGAGTAGGCTTGGACGAAAAAAGTTGTGCTTCTTCTTTGGATACTTTTTCTTTTATCCAAATCACAATATAAATTTGTTAGGATAAATGTTTATGAATAGTCAGTATTGTTGGAGTTAGCTTTCATTAACAAACTATAAAAGAAAAAACATTTAAACATGCTTTTTACAGTGGTTTTAAATAAACCGAAATAAAGACCAATATTAAAACCGAAACAGAAGTACGTAGGTTTCGCGAAAACTATTTTCTTTATTGAAAAGGGGAACCCGGTTCGTAAGCTTATATCGGGTTCGCGATGAGTTCTGTTCAAAATTTTGAGCAACACTCTCGCCATTTAGTACAAAAGCATGCAACACATGTGCTCTGAAGGTGTTTGGACAATTAACTTATTGAACCGCATCTAAATCTCAACTCACCCAATCTTAATTATATGTCTCTGTTTACCTCTGACTTTTGTATTATTGCCTCTTAAATATAATTGATTTCAAGATGTTATTGTTGATAGAAGAGATGAGCTTTGAAACTGTATTGCCAAACTTTTATATTTTTATGAAATTCATAAAAGTTCATACTATTTAAGTTTTATTGTTATCCCTTAAAAATAATTCATAGTTATTTCCATACATAATAGTCTATCACTAAAATATTAAATATATATTTTACATTATTTAAACCATAATAAAAAACGCTATTTAAAATATAATAAAAAACTGTTCACGTCAGTTCTAATTGTAATGAAGTGATTAAATAGAGTTCCACAGCTAAAGTGATTGAATAAATTGAAAATTAACTTAGAATGGAAGAAGCTAAGGGGAGGCTATCAAGACAAAAGATCAAACTTACAACTACATGGTGATACCAATTATATATGGGAAAGGTTAGGTCTGTAGAAACGATACATGCAGACTTGTATTTTATTTGATTTATATTCATAGGACTAATTTATTTTTGTTTTTATCCACGTGGCTAGTTTTAAAAAAACATAAACAATACTTGATTTACAAATTGTATATTTCGTGCTTAAATTTTGTAATTGAAATTTTACTTTTAATATTTAAAATTTTAAAAGTAATTTGGACTCATAAATATTTGTAGATAAATAGAATTATGAAACAATTTTTTGATTATTTTTTTATCAATATAATAATAAAACATTTATTAAATATTTGAGTAAATGAAGAAAATAATTTACAGAAACATAAATACACCATAAGGTTTTTAAAATAAATAACGAATAAGCAATAAATTAAAATGGTATCGTATATCCTAAAAATATGCTATTTAAGTACTTATGTGGAAGTAAGAAAGTGGCTGTAGTTTAGTGGTAAGAATTTCACGTTATGGCAAGGAGACTTGGGCTCGAATCCTAGCAGCCACAATTTCTATAAATTTGATGCAGGAGGTAAAGTGACGTTTCAAACCTGGAATGATTTGAGCTCTAAGATTTGAAGCCTCCTCTCCGGTCTTCGGTTTCTTCTGCGTTCTTCTCTTGGTTTCTCTGTTCTCAAGAAAGCCTAATTAATCATGGTAAGTCCACTCTGATTGCCAAGTTTAGTCAGGGTATCCCTAAGAAAGCGTCTTTCCAATCTTTCTTGGAGACATATTTTTGTTGAATTTGATTTGTTAGAAGATGTCACGAAGTTCTAGTCTAAACCGTTATGGAAGGTGGATGGGAAACTTATGAGAATACTAAAGTGGTCTCCTGATGTGCCTAAGAACAAAGAAAATCCTGTAGTTTTATTATGGGTTCGCTTTGAAAATATGCCTGACTACCTTTACAATGATCAAGTTGTGGGTGATATGGCTGCTTCGCTTGGAAAGGTTCATCGGATATTTGTGCCTAAATGTAATCGAGCCAGTGTAAATGCATCTTATGCTCTTTTGGAAATAGATGTTTCAGTGTTGTTGAAACGAAGATTATGGATAGGGTTTGGTGATAACTTTGGTTTCTAGATAGGGGTGAGTTACAGAAATGTCCGAGGTTATTGTCACTTGTGTTGTCATCTGGGGCACAATGATTCTGATTGTAAAAAGAAGGAATTGAAATCTAAAGAAAGGAATAAAGAACAAGATATTGATTCTATTTCAAAGAATGTTACGCAGTCGATAGATATACAGGATGATAAGAATGATTCATCCAATGATAAGGTTACAAAGGAACAGCCTTTTATTAAAGTCTACAAGAGAAGGTTAAAATCTATAATAACGGCTAAAGATGAAACTTCAGTGGCATTGATTTCAAGCAGTCCTCCTAAAGCTAAAGCTTCTGTTCCTTTGCTCTCAAGTAGTCCTCCTAAAGCTGTTTCTTCATCCAGCAAAGATCTTCAAATAATTGGTGCTCTGCAAGACTTGGAGCAGGATGGTGTTTCTAAGGATGTTTCATCTCCTTGTGTTGTAGGCAGCTACAATCCTTCACCAAGTTCAAGCTCTTCTGGTCAGGACTTTAATTCCATCATCAGCAGGAAAATAAGATCTACAAAGAAAGCTAGAAATGTTAAAAAGGTGTCTATTAACTCTCTTCGTAAAAGAGGGAAATCATACTACAATCTCTTATCAGAATGATTAAGATAGTCAGTTGGAATGCTCGTGGAGTTCCTAATAATCCTACTTTGTCTAGGCTTAACTATTTTATCAAAAAAGACAAGGTAAATGTTATTGCTCTCCAAGAGCCCATGGCTAGGTATGACAAAATAGATATCATTGCTAGAAGAATTGGTTTCCCTAATTACACTTCTAATACTACTAACAAAATCTGGGTTTTTTGGCCTAATGAAGTGAATATATCTGTTTTAGTTAACCATGATCAATTTCTCCATTTGGAGATAAATTATGCATCTTTCTCTTGTGTGTTCACCTGTGTATATGACAAGAACCAGAGAGTGCAACGTAGACAATTGTGGAGTCAACTATGCCAGCTCACTTGTGATGACAAACCTTGGTCTGTTGCTAGTGATTTTAATACTGTTACTTGTCCTGAAGATCAGTTATGATGTGCCTCTTATGATGACTGTAGTGTTGATGAGATTAATGCTTGTATCAGATGTTGTAATCTGGATGACCCTGGCTATAGTGGTTCCAGATATACCTGGAGCAATAACAGAATTTGGAAAAGGTTAGACAGGGTGTTGGTGAATCAGAAAATATTGTCTAATTGGCAGGTTCAGGGTTGTCACATGGTCAGAACTTGTTCTGACCATGCTCCTCTCCTTATCTTTATCTCTAGTATTCAAAATAGGTCTTCTTCTCGTAAGAGTAATTTTAGGTTTATTAATGCCTGGACTAATCATCCTGATTTCTTAAGAAGTGTCAAACAGAATTGGGATAAGCATTGTAATGGTGGTCCTAATGTGGTTTTCTGGTATAAGCTCAAGCGCCTTAGAAAGTTTCTCAAAAGATTGGAAATATTCCACTTTTGGCAACATTTTCACTAAAGTTTCTGATGCTGCTAAGGAGGTTGAAAATTGTGAGGTGATTCATCAGCAGACTAACAGTAGTATCTCTAAGTCCAACCTTTCTAAAGCTAATAGTTTGTATATCCTTGCCTTAAAAGATGAAGAGTCTTACTGGCGTCAAAAGTGCTACAACACTTGGCTTAATGACAGTGATGGAAATACTAAGCTGTATCATAACTATGTAGCTAAGAAAAGGCAAAAGAACACTATCTATGGTATTAAGGATGATGGTGCCTGGTTAACTGATCATGATGATATCTCTAAGTCTGCGGTGTCTTAGTAATATTCCTAATCTAATCAGTGACAAGGATAATGAGTCTATCTTAAAGGTTGCCAGTAAGGAGGAGGTGTGGTCTGTCATCAAGGGAATGAGGAATGACAGTGCCCCTGGCACTGATGGTTTTAATTGTTTCTTTCTTAAATCCTGTTGGGATATTATTTGCATTGATGTTTGCAGCGCTCTTAATTCCTATCTCCAGGGCTATAGTATTCCCAGTGGTGTTCTTGCTAATGGGATCTGCTTAGTTCCTAAATCCCCTAATCCCATCTCTTGGAATGGTTACAGGCCTATAAGCCTTTGTACAATCTTTAATAGACTTATTTCTGGTCTTATTAATCAGAGATTGGCTTGCTTTCTCCCTAATATTATCTCTAAAGGCCAAAGTGCTTTTGTAAAGGGCATGGTTATTCATGATAATATCCTGATTATCAAAGAAATGCTCCATAATATCAAGAGAAGGCCTTCTAAAGGCAACATAATTCTTCAGTTAGATATGACTAAGGCTTTTGACAGGCTATCTCATGCCTTTGTCCTTAACACTCTAAAGTGTTTTGGGTTCTCTAATGATGTTTTGGCTATTATTAATAGTCTGATTTCTAAGGTTATGGTGTCTATCTTGGTTAATGGTGATTGTGTTGGCTATTTCCCTCAGAAGAATGGTTTAAGACAGGGTGACCCACTATCCCCTTGTCTTTTCATTCTTGCTGAGGAAGATTTACTAAGAGGGCTTTCTAACCTTTATCATAATAATAGTAGCTTGAGATTCTACTTGAAGTCTGAGTTCATCTTACCTTGTATAGCCTTTGCAGATGACATTATCATTTTCTCCAACAGCTCTCCAACATCGATTGACTGCATCAGTACCATGTTAAACAAGTATCAGCATGAATCAGGCCAGCTGATTAATAAAGAAAAGACAAAGATTATAACTGCAACAAATTGTTCTCTTACCAATTATGAAAGAATCAAATCTTCCACTGGATTTAATGTTGAGCATGCTCCATTCACTTACTTGGGAATCACGATATCTGCAAACAATAAGGGGAAGCATTATTTACCTCTTCTTGCTAAAATCTATAATAAAATTCAGGTCTGGGATATGAAGAATCTTTCTTTTGGGGGTCGATTGTCCCTTATAAAGAATGTTCTCTATCCCATTATTTATTTCTGGATGCAAAATTTCTTGATCCCTAATGGCGTTATCAGTAAACTTGAGCTCTGTTTTAATAAATTTCTTTGGAGAGCTAAGTATACTGAAAATACCATTCATTGGGCTGCTTGGAACAGTTTATGTAAGCCTTTTGAAGAGGGGGGGCTAAATGCCAAACTTCTTCCTGACATCCAGCTTACCTTCTCCTTTAAGCTTAGGTTTCTTTTCAGGAAAGGAGGCTCTCTTTGGGCTGACTTAATTCACTCAACCTATTGTAAATTCACTCATCCTTTAAAGGCTGAGTGTAAGGTTTCTGAATCGGTCATTTGGAAAAGGCTTATTTCTGTTAGGGACCAGGCTGATCTTAATGTTTTTTGGAGTTTTGGCAGGGGGGATGTGGACTTTTGGAGGGACTCTTGGCATGATATGCCTCCTATTGCTAATAATTTAGATTCTAACAGTTATCTCCTCCCTGTCAAGGCCAGCTCTTTCTGGAAAAATGGTCAATGGGATATTACTACTCTTTCTAATTTTATTTATAATGACAGATTAATGAATATTGTTAAAACTAATATCAATCATGATAAGGATAATGTTATTCACTGGAAATTTTCTAATGGTAATTGTTTTAATACTAAGGATACTTGGAATAGTATCAGGTCTGCTCACCATAATCAAGCCATTTTTAAGAAAATCTGGCATAGGTTTATTCCTTCTAAAATTTCATTTCTCTGTTGGAAAATCCTAAAAAACTATGCTCCTATTGACAGTATCTTAGTTAAAAGGCATTTAGTGGTGGTTTCTAAGTGTCAATTTTGCTGCAACTGTGAAGACAAAAACCACCTCTTCATCAGTTGCACCTTTGCTTGGTCTCTATGGAACTACTATAGTGTCCTTTTTAGAATCCCTGTGAGCAGTTTTATGTCCCTAAGTCATATTTTACATAACTGGTTCTGGTTCTCTAAGTGTAACATTCATATCACTCATATTGTGCCTCAAATTATAATCTGGGTGTTCTGGTCTAACAGAAATCATGCTAAATTTCATAATTCTTTCGATAATTTAATACTGCTGTTAATCGTGTTAATAGAGTTATCCTAGGTATTGATTCTAAGAATAGGCTAAGAGCTAAACATTGGTCTGATGTCTCTATAGCAGTAGCTACTCTTGGCTGCCTAACTATTGAAAAATCTAAAGTTGTGTACCTGAAGTGGTGTCCCCCGATTGATGGGAGACTTAAAGTTAACATTGACGGTGCTTGTGGTTTCACTGGAGAAGCCTCTGGTGGTGTGATTGTAAGAGATCACCAGGGTCACATTGTGTATGGAGCAGGCTTCGTCTTTGGGAAATTGAGTCCTCTGCAAGCTAAGACTCGAGCTTTAATGGAAGATCTTCTTCTGTGTAATCTTCAGGGCTGGAAAGCAGTGGACATCGATACTGACTGTCTCACTCTTGTTAGCTCCATGGCATCTGGAAATGCTTTGGATAATTCCATTGCTTCTGTATGTCGTAATCTCTTTCATTCTTCCATGCAGCTTCGCCACATTTTGAGATCCCAAAATGCTGCTGCTGACTGGATTGCGAAATGGGTTTTGCTCGAAAAATCAGCTCGCTGGTTCACCAATGTCGTCACTCCAAACCCTCTGTTAGCAATCATTACTCTTGAGAGTTTGGGTGTAGGGTATATAGACCCTGGTTAGGGTTCTTTCTCAGATCTCTTTTGCTGGCCTTCAAATGAAAGGGTTTGTTTTGAGTTAGCTGTGAAGAATGGTTTGCTTCTCTTTGATTTTTCTTCCTGAATGGTGTCGTCCTTGAATCAGAGGGTTTGCTGTGGTATTTGGAGTTGTGTGCTTGGTTGTGTTGTGAAGAAGTGAAAGGGTTGTGTTGTGAAAGATAAGGTTGAGAGGTAGAAGACGGTGGATTTCGATTTAGGGTTTCTGAGTAGTTTTCCTTAGGGTTAGTTTGTGATCGATTTGGGGATTTGTTCTCAGGCTTATTGTTTTGAGCCTTTCATTTTCTGTGTGGTTTTTAATTTGACCTATTTCTGTGTAAACTTCTTTATTTGGTAATATATATTTTGTCTTTTTGCTAAAAAAAAGTACTTATGTGGAAGTAAATAACCATTACTGGTATATAAAAATTTATTCATAATTTTAGGTATATAAAAATTTTAAAAATATAAAATATATAAAACAAGCTAGCTACAGGTTTTCACAAGGGAAAGGGTGTAGTAAACATGATAATAGAGCTCGGGTTGTATGTATAAATATACATATAGAATAACCATCAGTCATTAGTCTCAAAAATAATAAATGGGAAAAACTTTAAACCCAAACTTCTTTTTTTAATTTAAAAGATATTTATTAACTTTTGAAGAGTCCAAATTAAAAGATTTATCATTAGTCATTATTCTCAAAAATAATAAATGGGAAAAAGTTTAAACCTTAATTTTTCTTTTTTAATTTAAGAGATATTTATTAACTTTAAAGGGTCCAAATTAAAGGATTTATCATTAGTCATTATTCTCAAAAATAATAAAGGGAAAACTTTAAACCCAAATATATTCTTTTTAATTTAAGAGATATTTATTAACTTGAAGGATCCAAATTAAACGAATGATTTAATGTATTTTTATATTTTCTTAAAACAAAAATTCAGTAGCTTAATAAATAAAAGTTTCCATACTTTATGAACAACTTTCATTCTTCTTCGACTTGACTTTTCCAGTAACCAGAATCAACTTTCTTATCAAGTTTTATTGATTCTTCGGAGCAAATTATAGATACTTCCAGATTCAACTTTAGAAATGGTGTTTTCTGTTTGTCTTCTTCATCTCTCGAACAACTTCTATCGAGTTTGTCTTAAATCTAAAGAAACTTCTTTGAATTCTTGGACTTTTTTATCAGCAATGTATCTAAATGATTCCTGCAAAAAGAGTAAGTGTTATTCTACTCTAATATATCCAGTTTGTAAGCTTTATAAGTGCGTTATAGCCTCCAGTTCAGTTGGAGCTTTAAATGTTTTATATTCAATCTTCATTTTATACATTAGAGTCCATCGAGCCAGCCAATCTGCTGCTCGATTTTGTTCTCTAAAGATGTGGTGAAGCGACATTGTATTGGTTATTAGACTTTTTATATTTTATAGGAATAGATACAAGATGTAGTGGAAAATTTCCTTTAGAAATAAGAGAAACTAGAATTTCAGAATCTGTTTCCATGTCAACTTCCATGATTCTTTGAATTTTGCATATTTGAAGTCCATCATGCACTGCTCGAGTTTCTACTTTGAGGGGTGTAAGCATTCCATAATTGTTCTCATAGCCATGTATGATCTTTCCATTACTATCTCTGATAATTATTTCACCACTTGATTCACCAAAAGTTAAGCAACATGCGTCATTATTCTTTTTAAATCTTCTCGGTTTTGGTAGAGTCCAAGTGAGGTAACAAATTTTTTCTTTGTTTTCAGATGGTTTATGCATCTTAGAGTTGTTGTCATTGCTTCGCTTTTTTTCCAATGTTTTTTTTTCCAGTAAGTTTCCATGATCAAGACTGATAAGCATATTAGAGATATACTGTATAGTTGAACTTGCTGAAAAAAATATCTCCATTAATCTTGGTCTTGTTCCATTGCTACCATATGGCCCATTTTATCAATGTGGGCATAATGGTTTTGATGTGAGTTTTTCTTGGTGAGGACCAAAACCATGCTCGAAACATATGCTTTATAGTCATGTGATTACCTATTTTAATCTTTAGGATGCCTGCATAGTAAGACCATATTTTCCAAGAAAAATTATAAGATACAAATAAATGGTATGCCGATTCACTATTATAACAAAATTGGAATTTTAATACTAACGTTATATGCCTTTTCTGCATAATTGTATCAACAAGGATTTTATTTTGAATGATCTCTCCAGGAAAGAAAGAAGTATTTCCTTGGGGAAATCTGATTCCATAGGTTCTTAAAAAGAGAAGATTTAAAACGCATATGTCTAATTGTATGTATTGTATCCGTGATGTTTAAAATTCCAAGTTTAGAAGGCACCCAATGAATGGTATCATTTACTTGGGGGCTGATCTTAGTTTTAAGTACCAAGTTTATATTAAAATCTGACAGTAGAGACTTAAGTTTAGTCACATTCCATTCATTATTATCTCATAATGTATTGACTTGAACACCTTTAAACCAGCTATTCGTGAGGCGAGGTCTTCCATACCAGTTGTCCATCCATAGATCCAGGTTACCTTTGCCCAAATTCCATCTAATCTTTTCTTCAGCAAACCCTTTTATGTTGGACAGTCTTCTCCACGTTTGGGATCCTTTTTTGAGTAATTTATTTAGAATGAATGACCTTTTTTGCAGTCGATACTTTGGAGGAAATTAGACCAAAGAGAATTATTTTCTCTAAATCTTGTCCATAATTTACATGAGAATGGTTTATGTATATCATTTAGGCTTCTTACGTGAAGACCTCCCTCTGTTAAGAGTGAGTAAACTTGATCCTTTATCCCACATCACTTAGACTGGACAAGACAAGTATTTACAATATATAAGTGAATGAAATATCTCAACTAATAGTGAGGCCTTTTGAGAGTGAACCAAAAGCAAAACCGTGCGGGACTAATCGCCCAAAGCGGACAATATCACATTAGTTGGTGGAGATATTTCTAACATGGTATCAGAGCAAGGTTGAAACTTGTGTTCTAAGTGATGCAATAGATGTATTGAGTGAGGCGGAATGCATAAAGTGTATATGCCATTCCGCGGATCAAGTTTAAGGGAGAGTGTTAAGAGTGAGTAAACTTGATCCTTTATCCCACATCGCTTAGACTGGAAAAGACAAGTACTTACGATATATAAGTGAATGAAATATCTCAACTAATAGTGAGGCTTTTTGGGAGTGAACCAAAAGCAAAACCGTGCGGGACTAATCGCCCAAAGCGGACAATATCACATTAGTTGGTGGAGATATTTCTAACACCCTCACCATATGATTCTCATATTGTCGGCTAGGAGGACCAGTGTAGTTTACCCTCCTCACTACTTGAGCTCTAAAGGAATCTGTTCATCATTCTCTTTATTCTTGTGATAATGGCAGGAGGTAACCACCAACTCTGTAACCAATATAAAGGAATAAGAATTAGTACTGAATCCATTAATGTAAGTCTTCCAGCGTAAGATAGTTGTTTGTCATTACAAGTAGCTATCTTGTATTTTATCTTGTCCAGCCGTGGGAGATAATTTGATGCTTTGTTGTGGGGGCTCAATTTGATTCCAAGGTAAGTTGTTGGTAGATAACTTGTATTGAAATTAGTCTGAATCTCCAATGATTTCCTTATGTTCTGTGCCATCTTAATTGATGTTATAATGACTGTTTTAGTTTTATTGAGAAAGTGACCAAAAACATTTTGGTATATCTGCAAAAACGTTCCAATTTTCTCCATAGAAGTAGTTAGTCCATTAGTAAATATTAGCATATCGTCTGCAAAAGAGACGTTTGGGATAATTATATTTCTTCTATTAAAATATCTTACTATTTGGTCAAATATGAACATTGCATTTAAATCTCTTAATATGAGTTCTTCTCCTAAGGTAAAGAGACTGGGGGATAAAGAATCCCCCTGGCTCACTCATTTCTTAAGTTACTAGCCAGAGATATTACTTTGTTGTTGAACCCAAAACCTTTAAGTATTTTGAATATGAAGCTGTGAGATAGATTGTCAAAGGCCTTTGACATATCCGCTTTAATAATAATGTTTCCTGCTTGAGTTTTCTTTCCAAGGTCATGAATCAGTTCATTTGCTATTAGAATATTCTCATGAATTGATATCTCTTTTACATAAGCACCCTGCATTTTAGAGATCAGTTTAGGAAATAAAGTAGACATTATGTTATTTAATTATTTAGACATAATTATATTGAACATAGAACAAAGACTTATCGATCTGTATTGATTACAGTAAGAAGGATGCTCTGTTTTTTGTATTAGGAAAATTCCGGTAGCTAGAATGCCACTTGGGATGTTGTGGCCTTGAATGAATGATGTTAACAAGTTGCAAAGATGTTGTTTAATTATTTTCTAGCATGATGTGAAGAAGCATCTGTTAAATCTATCAACTTCTGCTACACCATCAATATTTATTCTTTGAATTGTATTCCACATTTCCTGCTCTGTAGGAAAAACTAAAATAATGTCATTATCTGACTCAATTACTAGATTAGGAATCATAGTGAATATATTATTGTTTAAATATTTATTTTGTTGATCAGTATTAGAATAGGAAGGAGAAGAGAGAATTTCTTTATAATAGTCCACAACAGATGATTTAATGGTATCATCATCTGAATACCGTATGTTGTTCAATTTATTCCTGTGATCCTTCATTTTCTTCTCCTTCTTTTCGCATAATTATGATATGTTCTTGTATTCATGTCTCCATCTTCACTCTATTGGGCATAACATTTTTGTTTCCAGAATTCTTCTTCCATGGAGAGAGCTAGTAGATGGTTAGCAATTTCCTTTGATAGTTGGATTTTGTCCTCCATGCTATTTGAGATTGAATATTTGGTTTTACAACTTTTGACAATATCTTCAGTCTGAATTACTTTGTCAAAAAACTTTCCAAATTTATTTTTGTTCCAATCCTTCATGGTATTTTTCAGTCTCTTTAATTTATTCCAAAAGATAAACAATGGATAGCCTTCCACATCTTCCTTCCAACTTGTTTCTACAATATTAATAAAGTCTTTATCCTGGTCCATATGTTCAAAAATTTGAAGCTACTCCTGTGTTCTTTGTTTATTGATTGATATACATAATGGTGTGTGGTCAGAGCATGTCTGAGCCATGTGCTCCACTCTAGTTTCTGCAAAGTAATCTGTTCATTCTTGGTTGATTAGCACCCGATCGAGTCACTTTTATTTTGTCTTGTTTGTCCACATAAATTTGGTACCTGCAAATCAGAAGTTTTATTTCCAGTTCCTCTTATATTCCAATAAAGAACTTTAATTATTTAGGGATGGAAAATATAAATCTTCTCGTCTCTTTAAATTAAAGATATTTTATCACTAAAGGCTTGTTCTTATTGTTTTCTCTTGCTAGTTGAGTTTCTAGTAAAAGAGTTTCTGAAAACTTGAATCAGTTTGTCTCTGGCTTAGCGTTGGAGCAGACTACCAGTATTATCTTTAGTAGGTGTCAGGTATCCTCTTGGTGTTGATTCAGCTTCTTCAGTTTTTTGAAGATTGTAATTATTTAATGGATTTATTGCTTCAATAATTTCCTCATTGTCATCAATTTCAGCATTTGTTTCTTCCTGATGTTTATTAATTTCTTCTGGATGTTCAGTATTTTCTTCTTTACTATATATTTTTTGAATTTCTTGTGGAGCTTTGTTTTCCTTTACTTCATTTTTGTTAGGCTCCACAATTCTTCTATTATTCAAATCCTTAGAGAATTCATATCCTTGTGGAGCTTTGTTTTCCTTTACAGCTTTATCATCTTCATGGAGAAGTTTTGAAGTTTCTGTTTGCATCAAAATGTTGGTTGTTTGCTGATTAGTAGATTCCATAGCATTTTTACTCTTTTTGCATGATGTTTTGTCATGGCCAACATGGAAGCATTGATCATAATATTTTGGTATGTTCTTGTAACTAATTTGTACCAATGCTCCTTTATTACTACCAAATCCTAACCAAATATTGCGCTGCAGTTTCTTGGAGATATTTATCCCCACTCAAGCATAACAGGCATTGTATAATGCTTTGTTTTGGGGAGGAATCTAGGATTTGATTTATGAACCAACTGCGGAAGCGATTGAGTGAACAATATATTTGTTGTAGAAATGTTCAGGTAACCTTTCTATTCTTATCTATATCGCCACTATAGGCCATTCTTTTTTCGGATAATAGGATGGTAACCATTTAAGAATCCTCATAGAAAATTGGCCTAGTGTCCAACTTTCACGAGACCATATCTTGTCAATATCTTCTTTGAGAGAGAATTCCAAGAATAGATGCCTTTTGAGTCCCAGTTTGAGTAGGAGAAGTCTCTCTCAAATCTTCTTTCTTTAAAGAACTAATCAAAGATCTATCTTTTAAGAAGTCCTTGAGAAAAATTCCCGATTATAGTGTACGATGAAGATGTTAGTAGAACATCATTTATATTCTCTTCAAAGTGCAGGTCTATATGGTTTTCTTTATGATAGATGTATGATGGTTTGAATTTTGTTGAGTTTCCATAATTTTCAGCAACTTCAGAGTAGAGTTTCTGGTTCCGAGTTGATGTAGCTTGTAGATGAAAAGTTTGAAGGTTTTTATGCGATTCAAGGCGAGAAAATTCTTCATATGTGGATCAATATACTCTGTATTTCAGGTTTGTAAGAAGATTAATGGTAAGTAGCCATTAAATTCATCAGAGGAGAAGAACTGTACACTTTAAGAAAGTGTTTGTTGGAGCCAAAGCTTTCTTCAGTTTCTTTTTTCCATGGTGCTGTCAAGTGTATAGTCTGACATCTAGAAATGCCATATGAAAGTGTAAACCAATGTTATAACGTCTTATCTCTTAAACCCAAATAATTTTTATCGGTGGAAAATGAAAAGGCAAAGAAGTATGTAGCTAACAATAGTACTAAATTCTACGCGTAGTGTCTGTTGTGGTTTGATTGGGTATGCTACTTTATACATAATTGAAATATATTTGGCATAAAAATATAAAGTTAGAAAGATATTTACAAGTCAATGATAACCAATGTAAAAGGTATATGCAGAATTTAGGTTAAAAAGCATATCAGAAGATCAAAAATCTAAAAGGTAAAAGGTATATGCATAATATCAAAAATAATAATTAACATTTCAAGCATAACCAATGATAACCAATGTAAAAGGTATATGCATAATATCAAAAATAATAATTAACATTTCATTAGTACAACTTCAATTAATTTTAAAATAATATGTAACACATACCATTGTTGATGTTCAAAATTCAATCTTTGACACATATCAAAGTTTCAACAGCTTCTCTGAATAATGAAAAATGAGTATGAGTGATAATTCTCCGACACTTATTAAAATAATTCTCAAACTCAACCAAAGAAGTTTGTATTGCTAATATATCGCGGGTCATCCTTGCAAGTATCGGAAATTTAGGACCATTTTGCTTCCACGAATTAAGAATATCAAAATTCATATCATTATTCGTTGGAAAAAACATTCTTTCAAGTAAATATCTAATTCAATTTTTATATTTGTATCCCCTGCATTACCACTTGCAACGAACTCCACGAAACCTCCCAACCATTCTCTACCAACTGAATTTTCAAATATGCGCTCACCAGGAGAACAAGAATCTGAACTTTCACCAAATTCACCAATATTTCCAAACATTTCAAAATATTTTATAAGAGAGCTCATGTAGAAAATCACATATTTCATCTATATGAATGTTCGAATGAGTATTATACATATTATTATAAGCATATGACACAATAACCAACTTATATATATGATCGAGAATAATGGTCACAGTTAACAACTTGTTGGATTCTTCCCAATACTTGTCAAATTTAGGTGGTATTTTAGTTTCCATTAAACTAACTCAATAATCCCAAGAATCAACCCACATATTAATACTCATTCTAATTTGAATCACATCTGATGATGTAAAAAATATGATCATAAGGTATTTTAGGTAAGTGTTTAGAGAAAGTATTCAATTTTGGGTTGAAGATGAAAAGATAATTGAGCTTCTTGTATTTAATGTGTAGAGAGAGAAATTTAAACCATATTAATTGATGTTCTTTTGAGTATTTATAGGATAATTTCAAATCTATGGGCTAATAAGTTTGGGTCACCCAGACCCACGAACGGTTATTCATTACACATATTTTTTTATTAAACATATGATTGGCACACAACTTAGTTAGTAGGCACAAAGCTAACTCATCATAATCTTTATTCTAAGCCTAAAATACCCTCTAAGATAGATCCGACCCACTTCCTGTTTGTTGCCCTCAAGGATTTCCAACCCTATCATCTAGATCCCTTTACTCTCTCAAAGGTATATTGGCAGAGCTAACCGACATATATCCGAACGGCTTCCGATGAGTTTATTCAAAAATGGTTACTATCCAAAAGTCATAACTTTTAACCAATTAATTTTTAAGACATGTGTCAGTTTTTTATTGGACCCACAAGCTCGTTTTACTCTAGGTAAAACCATCCAATCAAATGAGAGAAACGGTTACACTCCTCTAGATTCCCCTAGCTACTATTGTCGGTTCCAATCCCTTAGTAGGGAACTCAAATGTTTTTTAGTCTCTATATAATACTTTTTTCATTTTTCCGGTGATATTTCTCTTTCCTCACTACATTAGTCATCGTAAATCACTTTTTCTGGTATATTTTAAGGGGTTGTATGTTTATAGCTAAAAAGTCTCTAACTAAAGACGGTTGGCTAATTTTTTTAAGCTAGAGGAAGAGAATAAAAAATCAAGAGCCGTTCAGGTACGATTGTTGTTAATAAATCTGTTGACTATAGAGAGGTTTACCCTTACAACATGTGTCATATTCCTTCCGAACCTACATCGATTGTCTAATCGCTCACGTCACCCGGTCATTTTCCTCAAAAAATCAGGTCATCCCAATCCCAAAAGGCTACTATTCGTTGAAATCGTTCTACTTTCAAAAATATGGTATCAGATAATGATGAGAGTACTCGACATAGAGTTACTAGACTTTCAAAGGCCAAAAAGACATCTTCTATAACAATTGAGCCAACATGATAACCCACACTTTGTTAGTAACCCCTCATCACAACTTTCAAGCAGAGTAAAAGACACTACTGCTCTCATAATCGAGCTCTCCTCAAACCTAAATATGGGAGAAAATCCTACAATTTTAGCAGTTGAGTCCGCTCGACCCAAGGAAGAAAACGTTAGTGCTCAGCCCAAGAAGCCTTCAGATTCTAGACCATATGTTATGGACAAAAACATGGAGTATAGTGATGAAGATTCCCCTCTTGAGACATCTGGTCATACTTTGGAAACTTTGAGACCATCGGAGAAGCAGCATTCGAAGGCATCAGAAGGTGTTGATAACCAAGATAAAAGCAAAGACCCAGAAGAAGAAACCAAACCTCCTACTTCATCTCTTGTAGGGCGCGTCAGACCTAACTTTAACAAGGTTAGTGTTAAGATAATCTTAGCCTTGGATAAGATTTCATATGTTTACTTCTAGGAATCTAAATTGGAGGGAATCCAAGCCAAATGTGGATTACCTGATTAAGTTAGATTTAGACTGCCCTAACCCGGAGAGACTCTGATGAACTGTGCAGCTAATGAGTTGTTTTTTTTTTACATCGATGTGCTCAACTAGGGCCTTCGGTTTCCCTTGGATGCTGAGATAATGAGGTAATTTAATCTGGTCAGGTTGTGCTCAAGCCAAGCGGGCCCAAATGCGTGGTTCTCACTGATAGCGTGCATCATAACCTCAAGGATTTCTAAAATTCTGATGCCAATAGAGCAATTGAGTGTTTCGGTGGGTCTATCTCGCAATGCTTATATTCCATTTTCATATTTTAATATGAGGAGTAAGTATAAAATGATAGATGACCTCATGGAGTCATACAAGATCTGGAAAACCCAATCCCTATCCATCAGTGGTCATTGGGGAAAATGGCAGGAAGATCATATCTAAAGGGAATCTGAGCCAGCTCACTAGCACTAGAAGAATTCACGTAAGTCTTTTCGGATTTGTTTTTGTATTCCTACCATTTTCTGTATCATTTATCTCTAACTTATTTTGTTTCACCTATTTCAAAGCCCTATCTATAGGATTTGGATGATGCCAAAGCAACCTTTAGTAAATTGAATCAATGGGCCAATAAAAGGTGGTCGTATCGCACTTTATCTATAAAGGACATCATCTAGGATACAATACTTGGTTGCACGAGTCAACACGATTGGTACAAGTTACTACTTTACAAAGTTTCACATAGTTGAGGCCAATATTATTGGTACAAGTTTGTACTTCGCAAGTTGGTGAATGGAAATGATGAAAATAACTAAACTACTTAGGATTTATAGAATGAAAGCAATTTTATAATTTTATCTTAGTAGAAATCAATCAATATTCCAATGAAGAATTATAACCCTATTCATAGTGTTTATAATGTCTAAGATGAATGAATGAACGATACATTAACAAAGTCACGTGATATGCATCTACGAAAATATTTGTTACAAATATGACTAAATTACTCTTTAACTACTTAAGATATTTGAATAGTATTAAGTAATGAACTAGTTCATGAATGTTCTTCTAGCGAAGCACTCTCTTGTTTGTTTCTTCTTTTATGCCCATGATTTTTTCGTTTTTAACCTTAATTGCTTATCATCCTATTTATCATTTTTTATTTTAGATTATCATTTTATACAATACTAACTCGTCATGATCGACTCTCGTGTCTGAACTTATTGTCATTTTTTATATATTATGTCTTTTTTCTTCTTGTCATTATCATGTTTCCAAATTATTATGTTCGGTCTAATATGACTCGTCATGATCAACCACCTCTTATATATATTTTTTGCCTTTAATGACCAAACAATATATTTTTACCTTGCCTTTAGTGAGGATTATTTTAAGCTGAGGGTAATTTTGTCTAAGTGTTTTGGAAAGGTTTTTAGAGTATTAAATGTTTGGGTGTTTTGTAGTGAGAGATTTGAGCTGCCTGGTTGTATTAAATGTTCATTAGGAACAACAGAACCATCATCCATTGCATGAAATTAGTTGGGATATTTATACCCTTAATTATGGACCCATGGGATTTCGGGTCTAATTATGGAATCGGGTCAAGTTTAAGGACTCATTTACTTAATAAACTGATTATCACATAGCTTATTCAAAAGGTGTTTAGTTTTTTTTTACTTTTTTCTGTCCGGATAGTTTAGTGGCAAGTTTTTGGCCAAATTTCCCTTGTCCGGAAATTTCAGTAGGCAGTGGTGGATTTATCCGGAGTCATCAGTAACCCTTTTTTCAGGCCTTGTCAAAAATCTTTGGGAGGACTAAAAACATTACTCAGTCAGTAACGACGTTTTCCGACCTGCTTGTGTATCTGGCTTGAGGTTTGTTCAGACTGATTCATTCCCTAGAAAATTCTAAGAGTTTTTCTTTGGATCGTGGGACGGGTGTAGCAATCTGATTTGACCTACCAGCCATTTTTTACCTAGATCGGCACTCTCACTAAACCTAAAAAGTAACCTATGAATTTAATATTTCCCACGTCAGCACCGTCTTCAATCATTGCTCAAATCCCTCCGTCTTATCCTAGGTACCAGTTACCTTTTTCTACTAATATATAAATCATTTTTTCACTGTTTCATCATCTTCATCACTCTAAAAATATTTTATAGAGCTTTTCACCCTTTCTTTCAAAGTTGTTCTTGGTTAGTTTTATGTTCACGGCTAGAAACGCTCTTGTAAAAGGCGGCTGGTTGAAACTGTCCGAATTAAAGAAGGAAAACAAAGTTGAACGAGAGAGGCGCATTGCTGCTGGTCTCCTAGTCTCCCCAGGCGACAAGTCTGATAAACTATCCCAAGAAGCTGATCAAGGATCATCTTCTACTAGAAATTCAACATCCAAACGGTTGTTTAAACCCAATCTTTCACCTATCCCATCAGGCTCCTCAGTTCAGGAGTCCCAACCTTCTACTACCCAAGAACAAGCAGTATCGAGTGTTAGGAAACCCTTCCCGTTTATGGACATTGAAAAATATCCAGAGAAATCGAATTTACGCAGGGCAACTCGCTTGGTGAAAGCCCAAGAAACTGTCTCACAATCAAAGCCCTCCAAACCGGAGGCCTCTAAATCAGCATCCAAAGATAAAGCCTCCAGATCAGAGATATCTATAAGAGCCCCAAGAGATAAGCCCTCTAGATTAGAGGCAACCAAATTAGCTTCTCAAACGAACTCCTCCGGAACCGAGCCTCAACCGGACACCAGGCTTCTGGAAAAAACTGGCGCTCAACCATCTGGATAGATGATAGAGCCAGAAGCTTACACGCTTCCATCCACAACAACTGATAAACCTTCCACAATGATGGAAGATAGTACCGAAGAGGCCCCCTTCGAAACTGAAGCCCCAGGGAAAACTGGGGATGCTGCCTCCGACGAAAAAGATAAATGAAAAGTGAAGGTTGAAGTGGCTCATCCGGGTCTTCCGGAGTACTTGGAGGGCAAGGTAGGACCTTGTTTCCAGAAGGTCAACGTGAAATATTTGTTGGCCATGCTAAACATCAACTACGTTTATACTCATACTATCGAGATGGGCCGGATCCGGATAAAGTGGGGGATCCCAGAGTCAGTGAAGGTGAGGATTCCTGTCACTCCGGAGACTCTAATGGACTGCAAACCTAATGAAGTGGTCATCTACACCGAGCTGTTCAACTGGGGGCTCAGATTACCCTTAGACCCAGAGGTTATCAGGTATTTTCACCTGATTAAGCTTTGCCCAAGCCAATTAAGTCCAAACACTTGGTACTCCCTCCTTGCCTACATAATGGCATCAAGGCTGTCTGGAATCCCTCTTCCTATGGAGCAGTTTGTCGCTGTGGCAAGCCTGTACAAAAATCATCACATCCCATTCTATCACCAGAACATGTGAGACAATTTCAAAGTGGTAGATGATTTGTTCGAGTCGGAGAAGAATTAGAAAACTCAATTCTTGTTCATCAGTAGGTCATGGGAGAATGGGAGAAAGATCAAAGCCAAAACTAACCCTAGCATGCTAACTAGTAGGTGGAAGAGTACAATTCAATCTTGTTTTTCATTTTCTCCTTTTCACTTTACAACTGTTCCACATTGAATCATTCATTACTTCTTTTTCAGTATTACCGAAGGAGTACACCGGTTATCTGGAGGAGGGGCAAACTACATGTGCCAAGTTAAATACATGGGCCGCAGAATGTTGGGGGAACGCTTTCCACAATTGTTTTACTTCCGGAAACTTAATGAGATCTCATATGTGGAATACCACAGGCTGGAGCGATCTCACATGGGAAGAATTGACCACACCACCTCCCCCAGCTGTTATCCTCAAACGAACAGAGAAAAAAGATGGTAAACTAACCTTACCCTTCAGAGCGAAAGCTCCTAGCAAGATGAAGGGAAAGGGAAAGAAAAGCAAGGCTGCAACAGAGGCAGTTCAGGTTACTGCAGAAGAGACTGGTCCAGAGAAACAAGAGGGGAGAACCAAGGAGGAATCAGTGCCTCCTTGCTCCAAGTGGTTGAAGATGAAACTATCAAGGAGGCAGGAGAAAAACCAAACCCACCAAAGCCTTCAAAAAAGGACCGTAAACGGGGAACCAATAGCGAAAGGGCTGCCAAAAAGAAGAAGGTCACCTTAGGGGGAGATATAACTGTTCGCCCTTCGGAGCTTCCCCCTCCACCAGCTCCTGCTGACCCTACCTTAGCAGAGAAAATTCCAACAGACTTGCAACTGGGAGAGGGCACCGAAGGGGGGCTTGACATCAGAGCCCTTCAGGACATCGGTCTTTACTTCACCGATTTGGAGAAAGATGACTTTGATGGGCCTTTCCGTCCTTCAGGTTCTTCCAACATGGTAACCTACAATGGTAGGTCTTTTTCCATTTCCGAAGACCAGGACACGATGGACCATTCTCTTTTAGGTCATATCCAACCAGTGCTCGATTTGGAGAGGCAGGTGAAAAATCAGTTCACCTTTATCAACACCCTTAACATAGACAAGGAAACTCTATCAACTAACTTACTCAATGCTAACCAGAGCATTGAGGCACTGAAGAAGGAGCTCGAAGAGTTGAAGAGAGACAAGGAAGATCTGTCAACCAAGCTGGCCACTTCGGAGAAAGCTAACATAGAGCTCCAAATTAACTGCTCCGGTTTAGAGAAAGATCTTTCCACCTTAAAGGAAGATGTAAAGACCAAAGACGGTGTCATTCAGACATTGTCCGGTGGAAAAACTTCTCTTGAAGAGGTTGTGTCTAAGGCAACCAAGGAGAAAGAAGACTTGGTGAAAGAGCAGGAACAAAGAATTCAGGCCAGCATTGATAAATACACCAACGAGGTGATAGATTCCCTAGAAAAAAGGTATGCCGAAGTGAAGTCTGGCATGGTACTGCTTTTCCATCAAATGTTTCCGAAAAGGACGCTTGGTACCTTGTGGCAATATGTGGAGTATGAAGACATCCCATTCTATACGATGGCAGATGGTGATAAAAAGAACTACTCTAGTGGAATTGATTCCACCACCGATGAAGAAGAAGGAACTGTGGAGAGTTCAAGCGCTGAGCTCAAAGGCCCTAAGAAATGAGGTGACGCAGGGCCTAAGACAACATAAACTTTATGACAGCTTTTGAAGTAGTTCCTGTCAGGGGGGCTACTTGTATCCACTTTGATAAATAATAAATGGCTACAATAATAGTCCTGCACCCTCCGGATGGCATTGGTAGAGGCCCAACTAAATCCAGTCCCCATCGAGCAAAAGGCACTAGCTCAGAAATTGACTCCATGGGAACTGCTGGGATATGAATTTCGTTACCATACCTTTGGTATTGGTCACATTTCTTCACCAATTCCTTAGTATCTGCCATTATGGATGGCCAATAGTATCCGGCCAACTAAACCCCCCGGGTTAGAGCTCTATAGCCACAATGTGCTGATCCATCTCCATCATCTAGTTCAGATAAAACAATTTAGGATTCTTCAGCCGCCAAACAACATGGGAGAGGTCTCCTGAACAACTTCTTATAAAGAACCTCTCTTATGATCAAGAAACCACGAGCCTTGTGTTTCATTTTCCTTGTCATAGCCTTATCCGGAGGTAAAATACCATCAGAGATGTATTGAAGAAGGGGAAATCTCCAATCTTTGGATTGAACCACTTATACACCTTAGCTTTCCTCATCTTCCCTGCTCAGATTTGATTATATGGATGGGAATTCTTGTACATGAATTCATGGGTAGGAATCAGAGTATGCTATGGTTGCTAAGGAGTCTTCTATCGTGTTTTCTGATCTAGGAATATGCTCATAGCAAACATTTTTGAAGTTGGTTGCTACTTCTTCAAGAATGAATAAGTATTTGATCAACTGCTCCTTCTTAGCTTCAGATTGACCTTGAGCATGGTGGATAAGAAGCTGAAAATCACTCATTAATCTAACTCTTTTTTGCCCACACAGAAAAGCTAACTTTACACCAGCTATAGTTGCCTCATATTAAGACTCATTGTTAGAAGCCCTAAAATCAAAGCATATAGCCTGGTATAACTTATCACCATACGGAGAGGTTAAACAAATCCCAGCCCCACAACCCATTGTGCTTGATCCACCATCTGTCCGGACAACCCACTCTTTTTTTTAGTTTTCTCTTCTGAAGCTTGTTTAGTACTTCTGTTCGAATGAAATTCTACCAAGAAATCAGCAACAGACTGAGTTTTAATCGCAGTCCGTGGGGAAAAATCAATGTCATAATCACCCAGCTCTACTGACCATTTGGTCATCCTGCTTGATACGTCTTCTTTCTGACGCACATTCTTCAAAGGAAAAAAATGTTCTGACGATAATGGAATGAGACTGAAAATATGGCCTCATTTTTCTGGCAGTAATTACTAGGGCTGGTGCCAGCTTTTCAAGCTTTAGGTACCTCTTTTCAGCATCCATCAGACTCTTACTGATGTAGTATACCGGACGAGGATAATCGTCCACCTCTCTTACCAGCACTGCACTTATTACACATTCTGACACAGCCAAGTATACATATAGTGTTTCTCCGTCAACAGGCTTAAAAAGGGTTTTGAGAGAAGACAAATGTTTTTTTTATTTCATCGAAAGTTTGGCTGCACTGTGGAGAACAGTTGAAGTCTTTAGCACCTTTCAAGGTCTGGAAAAACGGGGCACATTTGTTAGAAGACCTTGAAATAAAACGATTTAATGCAACCAATCTTCCCGTCAACCTTTGTACTTCTTTAATATTTCGAGGAGGGCCCATTTTTAATAGGTCATCGAGCTGGTCTGGATCAGACTGTATCCCTTTTTCACTTATTACATAACCCAAGAAATTTCTGGACTACACCCCAAACACACTTTTCTAAATTCAATTTAAAATTAACCTTTGTCAAGTTGGCAAAAGTTTCTTGAAGATCAGTCAGGTGCAACTCGTCTACTAAACTTTTAACCATCATGTCATTGATATATACTTTCATATTTCTTCCAATATGATCAGCAAATGCTTTGTTCACCAATCTCTGATAAGTAGCCCTAGCATTTTTCAACCTAAAAGGCATCACTTTGTAACAAAGGAGACCCGTATCTGTAACAAAGGTAGTGTGTTCTTGGTCCTTCGGATCCACCTGTATCTGGTTATAACCGGAGAAGGCATCTATGAACGATAATAGCTTGTTTCCAGATGTGGAGTCCACCAACTGATCTATCCAGAGGATTAGATACGCCATTTCCCATTGTTTTTCTTGACTAGCACTGGGTTGGATGTCCATAAAGGATATTGAGACTCCTATATATGCCCCATCTTGGTAAGCCGATCAACTTCTTGGACAATTACATCAGCTTTCTCCTTAGAAAAACCTCTTTTTTTTGCATAACAGGTGCAACATCTCTCCGGATAGACAACTTATGCGATATAACACTTGCTGGTACTCTGGTCACATCAGCATTGCACCAAGCAAAAACATGTTGGTGACCCACCAAAAAGGACAATAATTTTTTCTTTAATTTTGGTGCCATCTTGGAGCCAACTTTAACACTCCTTCCTTCAGCAAGAGAGTGGGTTTCAACTTCTTCAATCAGTATAAAAACATGCGGGGTCTCTCTGGGGTCATCAATTTCACCTTCACCCCCAGAGGGCCCGAACAACTGCTAATCTTCATTAATCCGAACTGCCCCTAGAGTTCTCGGAGCAAGTGCAGTTGCATAACATTCTCTTGCTATCTTTTGGCTACTCCGGACAACTCCCACTTGTCCTTGAACCGCGTACTTTAAATATTGATGGACTGTTGAAGCCACAACATGCATCCTAGAGATCCAGGACCTCTCGAAGATCGCATTATAACATGTGGGGAAATCTACCACAACGAATGGTACCCTGGCCATCTTCTTGAAAGAGCCTTTGTCCAATAATAACTCCTCCTCGAATTCTCCGATTACATCCGCAGAGCTTCCTGTGAATCCCACAATGGATTTGTTCGAACGTTGAATCACTGCCGGATTCTTCATCTGTTTATAAGAACTAAAAAGAGAATATTGGCTGATCTGCAGTGTCAATCAGAACTCGCCTGATATCATTGCTCCCAATTGAAGCTCCTATAACCACGACATCCTCATGAGGCCCAGCAATATTTCTTAGATCATCTTCATAAAAAACAATGAAGTAAAAAGGAATTTGGGAGTGGTAAGAAGACATGCCTCCCTCTAACTGAGTAGCTAGAGTGTGAACATGCCTCTTCCTTGAAGAAGGAGTCGACGTAGTCATAGTGTCCCCACCAAATATAGTAAGTGAGTCAAAAAACTTTATGAGTCCGGACACTGTCTTATTTTGTTCTGTTATAACCCCCACTTTTTTTGGGCTGGATCAGGATCCAAATACTCTGATTCGACATTAAATCTTTCAAGGATCACCATAGCCCCTTCTGGAGCAAATGTCCCCGCATTGTTTGTTGGCCCAGTTCGGGGAGCATTGTCAAGCTTTTTTCCACTCCTTCTCTTAGCATAAGCTCCCAACTTCCCCCTTTCAATAAGATTATGTACTTCTTGTTTCAAGGCTTCCTGAAATGCACCTCATCTTTAGTTTTGTCATAAATGGTTGCCACATTCTCCTTTAATTCATCAAACCCCTTCGGTTGGACCCAAGGTCCACGTTTATTTCTAGACTGCTGGCTCTGAGCTGGATTTGGGTGAGATTGAGTCTGTTTGGCCCTGTTGGACCCCTGCCCGGTTTCTTTGACCTTGTATCTGGACTGATTCTGGTTTGAAGCAGTTAGGGCATACCTCACTTGTCTGTGTACTTTAGTCTTCTCTGTTTCATCTACGTTGATTTATTTTCCCACCTGATTTAGCAAACCGCCCCAAGTCATGGCCTTCTTCCTTGTCACTGAATCAGCTAGATTCCTAGGGTTTAACCCTTGTCTCAAAGAGGTTATTGCTACTTGCTCAAAACAATCAGCTAACCCATTCTTGGTATTAACGAACTGACTTATATAGTCTTTTAGTGACTCATTTGGCTCTTGGGCACAATGTATAATAGTATCTACATTGCCCTTCACCTCCTTAATCCCCACAAACTGCCTTCAGAAGGCCACCCAAAACGTATCGAAGTTTCTGATACAACCTTGTGGCAAGCTGTTGAACCATTTCAAAGCACTTCCCATAAAATATTGGGAGAAGGCTCTACAAAGAAGTTTGTTATCATCATCAAAATTCATCATAAATTTTTTAAACTGTTCCAGATGGTTGTCCAGATCTTTGCTCCCATCATATTTCTGTATTTTAGTACTGTCAAACCTCTTAGGAAGGTTTTCGGACAGTATCTTGGCTGAGAATAGCGATTGTCTCCAATTTCGACCACGATTAAAAACTGTGTCTTCATTAGGTGTTGCAAAAATACCTGGCTCATCATGGAAAGCAAAAGGATCCATCAGCAGCTGATCCACATGCCTATGACTATGGCTGTGGCTGTGAGACGACCCTTTTCCCAGATGCCTCTTTAGCATGCCTATCTCTCTTTCTTGAATATTTTTTAACTATCTTTTGTTTCTTCCTAGACCTCCCCTCATCACTGCTTCATGACAAAGACTCCTCAAGCTCATCCTCGTTCGAGGAGCTACTGGAGGACTCAGATTCTGAGCTCTCCACCGGCTTGGACCGGTGAGACTTCTTGGAAGTGACATGGGTGTTTTTCGTGCTCACATGAGTCTTTGCTGATGGGTCGCTCTCTCTTGGGTTGTCCGTATGGTGAATGGCTGACGTTTTCGACTTTTTCTTTAAACTCATCTCTGCCTTTCTAGTAGCTCTCAACGCTTCTATTTCAGCTTTCAACTTATCTCGCTCTTCGGTCGTGTATTTATTGTTTTCCCCCACTACCTCCACCAAAGGTGGTGGAAGTTTTTGCTCGTCCGGATTTATCCGAACCGGTTTTTCTTGTTGGTTTTGAATGCTAGATTCAGGCACCTTCTCCTCCCTCTATGGTCGCCAATTTGGTGAGGATTATTTTAAGCTGAGGGTAATTTTGTCAAGTGTTTTGAAAAGTTTTTTAGACTATTAAATGTTTGGGTGTTTTGTAGTGAGAGATTTGAGATGCGTGGTTGTATTAAATGTTCATTCCCCTCATTGATGAAAGTAGTTGGAGTATTTATACCCTTAATTATGGACTCATGGGCTTTCGGGTCAAATTATAGAACCAAGTCAAGTTTAACGACCCATTTACTTAATAAGCTGATTAGCACCTAGCTTAGTCAAAAAGTGTTTAGTTATTTTTTACTTTTGTCCCGTCCGGATAGTTCAATGGCAAGTTTTTGTCTGAATTGCCCTTGTCTGGAAATCTCAGTAGGTAGTGGTGGATTTATCCGGACTCATCAGCCTTGATTACTTATTTCATTGTTCGTTATGATTCAACTCGTCATCGTTATCTTTTACATTAGCATTCGACTCGTCATCATTAGAATGACATTATAAACTTCTCTTACTTAGTACGTGACACTGACTAATCTTCATATTTTTAGTTTTATCTTGTTTATAAAAATATATGTTGCGAGATTCGGTAAAGTAACAATAATAACTTGAGGTATGGAGCAAAATCGAAATAGACAACCAAGATATTCAAGAACAAAATTAAATATGCAGAAAAAGAAAACAACACAATTCAATTGTTTATCCGTTTCAGTCAATCGACCTACATCTAGGGGAGAGAGAAACTCTCCAATTTACTATCTCACAAAGTATTTTACAAGATATTCACTCAAATGAGTTACAAGGATAAGCATTTACTCCTTACTATGCTCACTCTCCTAAAACTCTTCTTTCAAGACTCTCTATTATATTCTTTTAGTTTATTAAAATGTTTTTTTTCTTCAAGACATAAGAGAGAACTTATAATGGTAGCTTTCTTGATCCAATAACAAAAAAACTACAAAATTGGTTAAATTTGTTGTAATTAGTTCTTTCACAATTGACGAGGTACCATATTTTCGGGACCCTCATCCAAAAGACTCGTCTAAAAGACCATCAATTAGATGAGTTTGTCTCATCTAAAAATCCACAGCTAGATGACCTTGCCTATCTAAATAATGGATTTTACAAAATAAAATTAAAAACTCGAAAGTTATCCATTTCATCACCGAAAAAGTTTAAATAAAAATATGAGTCGGGGTAACAAATATGAAACTGTTTGATTGTGATCTCTTTGGAGAAGCAATTGCGTTTGTTTGTTTTCTTTTTTAATCTTTTTTTTATTTAGATTTGGACTCTGTAAATTCTTTAATCTTCAAAAATTTAGATTATTTCCTTTACGAACTTTCAATTGGATTTTCATAACAAATTTAAAAAAAAAACTAGGGTTGTGATTTTGGTAGTTTACTATAGAACATTTTATTTACCTGTTTAGGTCACCATTATTTTAATTTAATTGTGTCGTATACTATTCTATTTAGACAAGTGCTTTTAGGGATATAAATTTGTGGAATAATCTGTACGCACACAACAAAAGCTAAAAAAGAACAATTGGCAAATGCGAAACAAATATTAAATAAACTAAAAGTTAAAATATAAAAATTAAATGTAATATTTTAAAATATAAAAACTAAAAGGAGAGCACGGGATTCTGTTTGAATTGGAGTAAGAAGGCTATAGTTACTCCCATAACCAAGGATCAGATTGCCATCACAATCCCTTATAACTATGACACCGCTTGCTTCACCATTGGTGGAGCAACTGGCATCAGAATTTAGCTTTAGGTGACCTACAACAGGAGGATTCCATGTAAGAAAAAGAAACTTTTCGTCTAACATGTAGATGATTTATGCAACCAAAGTTCAAGGCTGCATCTTCACCATTTATCATATTTATGATGTAGTTAATAGCAGCAGAGGAAGAAAAGTGAAACTGAGTTTATTTTCCTTTTGTTTCTCTGTTTCCAAATGACCCAACATACTAGAGTAGACAAAATGGTCTTAATGTGAGTTTTATTGCTAGCAGACCAGAACCAGGCCAAAAATAGATTTTCTACTGTCATGAACCTCTCAATATCAACCCTTAAATTGCTGGAAAAATATGACCAAATTTCCCATGCAAAATTGCAATGAATAAATAAATGATTTGTAGTTTCAATGGTGGTGCATAGATTGAAGAGTAGAGTCACTTGGTATTTTATTAAGTAATAGTCTACATGCTAAGAAGAAGCACTTCCTATGAGATATCTGGTTCCAAATGTTTCTAAATAGGCCTGATCAATTGAGGGAAGGGTGTAAGCCTTTAATGGTTTCTTTTATGCTAAAAGAACCATCCTTAAATAAATTCCACATAATATTATCCTTTTTAGAACAGTCAATAGTGAGTTTAGAAACCAGGTCTATGTTATAGTCACTTAGGATGTCTCTAACTTTAGAAACGTTCCAACTATTATTTTCCCATAGTGTACTAACATTTTAACCCTTAAACCAACTATTTATTTGGTTAGGGTTAAGTTTAATTAGAGGAGGTCTACCAAACCAATTGTCTAACCAAATATCTATATTACCACAGCCCAAATCCCATTTAATATGAGATTCAGCCAACACTCTGATCTTGACCAACCTTTTCCATATTTGTGAAGCATATTTACAGTCAATCTGTAAAAGATATTTTTATGAACAATAGATATTATTAAGTAATTTTGCCCATAGAGATGTATTATCCCTAAACCTTAGCCATAGCTTACATGAAAAAGCTTCATGAATATTAGCAAGAATATTAATATTAAGTCCCCTATCTTCAAATGATTTGCATACAGAAGGCCATGATGACCAATGAGTTTTGTTAACCTCACTGTTAGATCCCCGTAGGAATCTATTCATTAATCTTTCGATTTTTGAAATGATTGTTGTGGGGATCCAACAAATCTGTAACCACTGAAGAGAGATAGACATAAAAACTGATTTTATTAGAGTAAGACGACCACCAAAAGAAAGCATTTTTCCATCCCAACTTGAAATATTTTCGCTGATTTTTTCTAATAAAAGATTAAAATTAGAAGTCTTATTATGGGGACTAAGTGTTACCCCCAAATAGGTTGTGGGAAGAAGAGTTGTGGTATAGCTTGTTTGAGTAGTTAGACTGCTTCTTCTTTCCAAAGACATGCTTGTTGCAGTGATTATCTTTGATTTCTTCTTATTAATTGACTGACCATATATTTCTCGATAAACCTGCACGAAATTTGCAATTTTCTCAAGAGAGACTTGAGAGCCATTAGTGAATATCAAAACATCATCAACAAATGCAAGCACATGTATATTCATATTCCTTCTACTAGAATACTTCAAGCTTTTGTTTTCTCTTAATATCTGGCCTATCCCTCTAATCAACTTTTCCTCACCTAGTATAAAGAGCGTCAGAGATAAGGAGTCTCTTTGTCTCACCCCTCTTTTTGTTTTGAAGTAACCAATGGACTTACCGTTGATAAGAAGAGATATATTAACAGACCTGATAATGTTATTTATTATCGTTTCTGAATCCAAAGCTTCTAAGAACTTTGATAACAAAGCTGTGAGCTAATTTATCAAAATCCTTAAACATGTCAAGCTTGATAACTACATTGCCAGCTTTGGTTTTTCTCCCTATATCATGAATTAGTTCTTTAGTAATTAGTATATTATCATGAATAGACCTATCTAACACATAGGCACCTTGGAATTCTGAGATAAGCTTAGGGAGAATAGTAGCAACTCTATTAGTGACTAGCTTAGACACTATCCTATTAGTAAGTGTACATAGGCTTATAGGTCAAAACTGATTCTAGTTATAGGGATTAGAGGTCTTAGGAATCAAGAAGATGCCAGTAGCTAGGACTCCTTTAGGTATAGGTTGGCCCTTCATAAAATTTTTAATGACATTACATAAGTCATCCTTGATAACATGCCAACAGGTGGTAAGGAAACACTTATTAAACCCATCAATCGCAGCAGCCCTAAAGGGATTTAGACTCTGATTTGTAGTCTAAATTTCATCTTCTGTTGGCTCTGCTAATATCATCCTATTATCAGATTCTGTCACTAGTCTAAGAATAATGTTAAATATCTTATTACACAAGCATTTATATTCAACATATTTATTAAAGTAAGATGGAGAAGAGAGTATATCTGAGAAGTAGGATTCTACAAAAGTATTGATAGTTTCCTCATCATCAGTCCATACATTGTTGATTTTGATATCTTTTATAGCCATTTGCCTTCTTTTCTTCTTTACATAGTTGTGGTAGAGATTTATGTTTCTGTCACCATTCATTAACCAATTTGAATTTTTTTTTTGTCTCCAATAATTATCTTCCATGGAAAGAGAAAGCATGTGCTCAGCATTGGCCTCTGAGAGACATTATTTGTCTTCAGGGCTATTAGACCTTCTGAATTTATCTTCTCAAATCTGTATATTTCCTCCACTAGATTAATTTTATCAAATAAGTTCCCAAACTGATCTGTATATTTCCTCCACTAGCCCATCATGGGAACTGACCAGTTTTCTTTCACAAAACCTATAAATTCCTTGTCCATGATCCAAATATTAAGAAACTTGAAAGATGTGCCAAGTTTCCTAACCTCTTTAGTTATAGTGATACAAATTGGGGTGTGGTCTGAACAAGTACGGAGTATGTGAGATACTTTGGTGAATGCAAAGATATCAGACCATTCCTGATTGAACAATACCCTGTCTAATCTTTTCCACTTGGTCTTATTAGTCCAAGTGAATAAAGGACCAATATACCCAGCATCCTCTAGGTAGCAGTCTTTGATCATGCCAAGTAGATCATTTATACTGTTTTGACAGAAAGTTGTACACACCGATTGTTCATATGAAGAGAAAATAGTGTTGAAATCTCCAAGTAGAAGCCACTCCTTGACCATAGGCATAAAATACCTTAAGTTATTCCACAGTTCCTTCCTTTTGACCTTTGACACTTAGCATAGACACAAGTTACAAATACCCGTTTGTGAATGAAAGGGTGAATAACCTCCATATGGAAACACTGAACTCTGTCCTCGAGTATGTTGACTTCCAAACCTTCATGCCAAAATACCCAAATTGTATTAGATACATTAGCAAATGAATTAGTAAGTTTGAGTTTAATAGAAAGGTTACTTATCTGATCATTGTTAATCATAGGTTCTTGCAGAAACAATAATTTAATCCCTTCCTTTCTAATTAAGGATTTGAGTCTTCTAACAAACGCTTGATTACCAATTCCAAGAATGTTCTAGCATAGTAGCTTGATCATTTGGGACTTTTCAATGAAGTTCTTTTTGTCTCTTCCATTTGAAGAAACCTAATGACAAGAGGTTTGTTCCTTTTTATTCTTCTTGCTAGCTTTAACTTTTGATCAAGAACTTTCTGAAAATTAGGATCTACTTTTTAAATTCTTTTTGTAGGAGTAGACGGAAGACTTCCCATGTTTTCTATTGGAGGAGTTTTAGCAGTTGGGGAGGTGGCTTCAATAGGAGGAATGAAAATGTTATCAAGCAGATTGATAGCATCTAAGATATCTTCATCATGACTTAGAAGATCATCATCAGAAACGCTGGTAATATCTTGAACATTTTCAGAAACATTGTTTTCAGGATTAACATCTTTATTAACTATATGATTATTTTCTTGTTCAATCTCAGGTACATCATAGCTATTGATAGAGTTTTGGTGCACAAGTAAACCCATCATTTATTGATTGGTAGATCGCTGATTTTCAACAGTTGAGTTTTCTTTATTAACATCTTTGGTTTCTTCAGGCTTATTTTTAGGTTTCTCAGTATCTGTTTTGACTCTTTTTCAGGTAGAAGTCTCATGGCCAACATGATAACAAGTATCACAGTACTTATGGACATCTTTGTAGCTTAGGGTGATCCAAGCTCCTTGGTTACTGCCAAAGCCTAGTCACACACTTTTCTGAAGAGGCTTTAAGATATCCATCTCCATCCAAGCATAAAACACGTTATACATAGCTTTATTCTTGGGGGGTATCCATATCTTCAAGGGAGTGCCAATCAAAGACGCGATAGAGCTGACAATCTCTTCATTGTACAATTGCTCAGGTAACGTTTCCATTCCAATCCATATAAGAACTAGAGGGCATTATTTTCTAACATTAAAGGACGGTAACCATTCTAAAATTCTCATAGAATGGTCACCTATTGGCCAAATGTCACGAGACCATATCTTGCTTAGATCATATTTAAGAGAGAATTCCAGAAATAGATGCCTTCAGTCCCAATTGGTGTACGAGAAGTCACCACTGAATTTTCTATCCATAAAGAATATGTCAAAATCGTGTTTTTAGGTAAACCTTTAGAAAATTTACCAATTAATGTGAAATAAGTTTTTTTCATTAAATCTTCGTAAATCTGGTCTTCAAATTGAATTGAAATGTGACCTGCTTTATACTGAATCCTAGATGGCTTGATTTTTCTTGCATACGTATCATGTTGTGGAACTGCTTGAGCGTATGTTATATGGCGAGAAAGTGATTCACCAGTTTTATCTTTGACATGCAGACGCGAAGGGACTAGAGCTGGGAACTCTTCCATCGGGATGCTACAGGAAAGGAGAAAGAACAAGGGGATTAAGAAAGGCAATCAAACATGAGGGGATGATTAGGGGATTAAGATTTTTCACCTCCAAGAAAAGGTTTCTTGGAGGATCTGTTCTTTTTTTTAACATAATGGTAAACTTGTAACTGAAACTGCTGGCTTAGCTGCCTACTGACTCCTTCATGCATGCTCCACTTGGCTCGGGGGGATATAGCTCAGTTGGTAGAGCTCCGCTCTTGCAATTGGGTCGTTGCGATTACGGGTTGGGTTGGGTTAACAGTATAGAAGAAATGCGGATACTTAGTTGTGTTGCTCAACTTTTATATTTTCATGGAATATGAGAACATTCATAAAAGTTCAAACAATTTAACTTGTATTGTTGTCCATTAAAAATAATTCATCGTCATCACAGAGTATTCAATCACTAAAATATTAAAAGTAAAATAATTAGAACAAAATATAATAGGTTATTTAATACTCTTTATTCATAATGTAATTAGAAATTGTTTTGCAAAATTATGGTGAGTTTTTTTAATACAAGCGCACCATCATGAATACAATTAGAGATATAAGATTTTGGTTTATTAGCTTATATTTTTTATTCATAAATAACAATGTGATACTCTATGTAATTTTTATTTTTCTAAGCGATTTAGTTTGATATGTTTGATCTTATTTTAGATTTGATTGTATTTAGAAATTTGGACTTTGCTTTGAGGTTCAGAGTTATTTGGACTTGTTTTGTTTGAGATCTATTAGTACTGTACTTTAATTTGATTTGTTTGATCTTACTTCCGATATGATTGTGCTTAGAAATTTGGACTTTGTTTTGAGGTTATGACTTGTTTGGAGTTGTTGGGTTTCGGATCTATTACTATTGTATTTTAATTTGAATTGTTTGATGTTATTTCAGATCTACTTTTGCTTAGAAATTTGGATTTGGTTTTGGGGTTATGAGTTGTTTGGAGTTGTTTTTCTATGTTTTTCCCTTAATCGATAAAACTAATTGTTTGTATAATAAGTGAGCCACAAAAGCATTAGAAGAGATACAATTTTTATTTTCGGATCTGTTGTGTGCAACCACAGTCAAAAAGTCTGATTGAGAGACAAAATGTGTCGATTTTTGTAGAATTTCAGATAATATGTTTGGATTCAAGTCTGAATTTCAGACAAACTCTATCGATTTTATATTTCTTATTCTCTCTTCCTCAAATTTTTTTGGTACTTGATTAAGGATTTTTCCTCATCAGGGTATGTCCTCATCTTTCACTTCTGGTATTGATTCATCATTGTGGATTTTGGATTCAAGTGCGTCGCATATATGTCACCTCACATGTCGAACTTTGTTTCGTTGTCTCCCATTTCACCTATACATGTTTTGTCTGCTAGTGCTGCAACAATTTTAGTATAGGGTATTGGTCTATTTTTACCCCTCATATATCGTTATATCATGTTTACTATGTTCCCACCCTTACTTTGAATCTTGTTTATGTTAGCCAATTGTGTAAATATGGTTATTGTGTCTTATTTTCTAATTCTGTTTTTGTTATAAAAATAAACATACTAAAAGAGTGATTGGGACAAGTCATAATATATGAGAACTCTATGAAAAACTTGAAGTAACTGATGTGGATATCTATGGTGTTGATAGTGGAAAAAAATACATAACTGATATTGCTGCTTCTGGTGTTGATTTGTCTTTGTTTTGTTTGAGTCCTTTATCGTCTAAGTTTTATTTTTCGCATTCTCGTGTCGTACATGTATCTGCATCACATTTGAAGTGTTTATTCTCTGCAAGTGCTTTAGGTCAGTTAAACATTTGTAATATCTCAGATTACAGTGGTTGTAAACTCGCAAAAGTTTCTACTTTACCATTTAATCAAAGTGTCACTTTTTCTATTATTTATTTTGATATTATTCATTCTGAAGTATGGGGTTCATCTTGTGTCTGCACAAGTGGTGTTTTGTGCTATTATATTTCTTTTATTGATGATTATACTCAATACACATGGATTTATCTAATGAAACAAAGGTCAGATTTTCTTGGAATTTATAAAGAATTTTGGGCACTTGTTAAGACTCAACATTCGACTATAATAAAATGCTTCAGGTGTGACATAGGTGGTGAATGTACATTTAATAATTTCACCAAGTTACTTGCATATGATGGTACCATACATGAGTCTTCTTATATTAACACCCTTCAACAAATGGTATTGCAGAAAGAAAACATCGTCACCTTGTTGAGACTGATGGTTCTTTGTTTTTATCTGTTGATGTTCCTTCTGTTTTTTCTAGATAAGTAATTTAACTATTGTGTATTTTATTAATCGAATACTCAATGCACATAATTCAAGGGTGCCTTCCTTTTTGAAGTTATACAAACAACCCCACATTATTCTTCCTTACGAGTGTTTGGATGTATATGTTTTGTCCTTCTTCCTCATGTTTAATAATACAACTTAGGTCCCAAAAGCGTTATATGTATTTTCTGGGTTATGATGTTAGACAAAAATGTTATCGTTGTTTTGATCCTACTAGTCATAAGCTTTATGTATATCGACATGTTACATTTCTTCACCATATCCTGTTTTATTCGATTTCAGCGAGATCGCATGATATAACAAATACATAACTTTGGTCTATTGATCCTTTTGAAAGTAATAAAGACATAGTAATTGATATTGATGTACCAGCTCGTGATACATCTACGATATTTTGATACTAATTGTGCTCCATCGATGCCCAAGTAAGCTCATTCCTCTGGTGAACCAACATCTCGTTCCTCTGATAAACCAACAACTCATCCACCTCTCAGAATATCTACTCGCACAAGTAAGTCTACCAAACTACCATATTTTTCGTATTCTTCTTACTCTGCTCATTTTGATTATTTCATATAAAATATACATGATTTATATAAACTTCGGTTGTTTAAATAAACTTTCTATTATCACCGTTGGGAAAATGCTATGGTCGAAGATCTTACTGTTATTTATGATACTCATACATGTGATATAGTTAAACCTCCATCCGGTAAGAATATAATCAGTTCTCGATGGGTTTTTAAAATTAAAACGAAGTCTGATGGATCTGTTTAAAGATATAAGGCTCGTCTTGTAGTAAAAAGGTATTCACAAAAGTATGGTATGGATTATGATGAGAAATTTTCCCTAGTGGAAAAAATAACAACAATTTGTACTTTTATTGCGGTTGCATCCGCTCGCCAATGGAAGATCTTCCAACTATATGTTAAAAATGTATTTTTGAAAGTGATCTTCATTAAGAGATTTACATGAATCGTCCCCCCCCCCTCAAGTGTTGCAACCACGTGAAGTCCATCGACTTAGGAAAACTTTATATGGTCTCAAACAAGCTTCTCGTGCTTGGTTTGATAAATGTTTTACGATTATTACTTCATTTGGTTTTCTTGCTAGTAATCCCGATTCGGCCTTGTTACTACTCCTACATCCATCTATTGAGGAGTTTTTTTTCGAATATTAAAATATCTTCGTGACACTCAGTTCCGGAGCATTATTCCCTTCAACTCCTCACTTAAACTACGTGACTATAGTGATACCGATAGGGATAGTGATCCTCATGACAAAAAATCTACTACTGGTTTATATATTTTTCTTGGAGTTTCATTAATCTTATGGAGAACCAAGAAACAAGATGTTGTCTCTAGATCGTCTAATAAAGCTGAGTATCGTGCTATGGCTGAGTACTGAGCATCACTATATCCTCTCTCAAACAATATATATATATATATATATATATATATATATATATATATATATATATATGATTTATTCGAGGGAGCGTGACTTTCTGATAACAAGACGGTAAATAACCCTCTTGAAACCAATGTTGGGTATTCTTTGACTGATGGGGTTCATTTGTCAGACACAACTCTATCCCAAACTATCGTAGAGAGCTTAGTATATTTTACAGTTACTCGACTAGATATAGCTTATGTTGTTCATATGGTTAGTGAGTTCATTACTACTTCTACATCTGTCTAATGAGGAGTTGTTTTTTGAATATTGAGATATCTTCATGACACTCAGTTCTAGAGTATTTTTTCCTTCAGCCTCTTCACTTGAACTGCGTGACTATAGTGATGCTGATATGGATAATGATCCTCATTACAAAAAATCTACTACTGGTTTATGTATTTTTCTTGGAGTTTCATTACTCTCAAGGAGAAGCAAGAAACAAGATGTTGTCTCCAGATCGTCTACTAAAGCTGAGTATCGTGTTATGGCTGTGAACACATGTGAGATTGTTTGGTTACAATTACTTCTTTCAGATATGGGGTTAACATTATTACTAAACCCACTTCCTTACATTGTGATAACAAAAGTGTCATGCAGATAACGAAGAATTATATTTTTTATGAGAAGAGGAAGCACATTGAAATAGATTATCCCTTCACTTGGAATTATCTTCAGATCGGGAGCATCTCGTTGTCCATATGTTCCATCAGCTTTGCAAGTTGTTGATATTTTAATGAATGATCAGTCAACAACACGGTTTCATTTTCTTTGTGACAAACTCTCAATGTTTATTACAATTGGATATTGTGAGTTTGAGAAATGATGCTAAAGATATAAAGCCCAAACCCATTAACTCGTATATTTTATTTATAAATAAGAGCTTTGTATTGTATGTAGTTTATACTTTTCTAAATAAATCGAAAATCTGATCATTTCCCAACAACTGCTTCTTCTCTCTTTATTCATTAAAATACAACTATAACATTAGCCGAGAAAGAGTAGGAACCATAAAAACTAATTAGTGTTAGTTCTGTGAAAGTACTAACCTGAGTGACATTTTATTTAATATATATTCATAAGTATAATTTATTTTGTCAATGATATTTTAATCAATTTATATTAATATGAATTAATTTCTTTTTAAACATATCACTAAGTTTAAAATTACATAAAAAATAGTTAATTCTCTTTTTATCTTTTTATGTCTTGTGGTTAAATTTTGTAAATAAAATTTCATTTTAAATATTAAAATTTTATTTTAGATATTTAAAATTGTAAAATAACTAACATTAGCCATGTATGTCCACGGTGCAGATCTCCTATTTTTTGTTGCCATTTTTTTTGTTGCCATTGAGTAGTATTGAGTAGTATGTAACGTAATCATCTAAATACCATATAATCTATAGATTAATAGTTTCGAGAATTATAATATCATTTTTTAATTAATATTTTTGTCAATATAATTAATAATCAATCATTTACAAAATATTTGAATGAATAATTTTTAGAATAAAAAACATATAAGTATATTTAAAATATATAGACAAATGTGTAATAAATTAAGGTGGGATTGTGTATCCTAAAATATACCACGTATTTATGTTATGTTGAACTAAATATCCATTGCTATAGAAGTTTCTTATTATTTTTTTAGGTATATAAATAAAATTTTAATATGGAAAATAAATATAACAAACTCGCTTCCGGTTTTCACAAAGGGTACCCTAAACTTGATAATAAGGTTAGGGTTAGGGTTAAGGTTGTACTTTATAAATCTAAATTTAAAATAACCATTAGCCAATTTTTAAAGATAATAAAAGATGATAAACTTAAACCCAAATTTAATGTTTATGGATAGAAAAGGGAAATGCAAAGAAGTAAGTGGGTAGATAGTTAATGTAGTAGTAAATCGTATATCTAAGTGTCTGTTGTGGTTCGGTTGGGTATGCTACTTTATACATAATTAAATAAATGGGACATACACATTTAAAGTTAGGAAAATATTGGGACAGTACTGTATTTTTAATAAAAAGATAAAACAAAAATTGTTAGGTGTAATTTTAATTTTTTTAAAAATGGTCAGGTGCCATTTTAATTTTATTGAAGGCGACAATACTACTCGTATAATAATGGTCTGCATAAAATAATGTCTGCCATCCATGTTTTATGTCTCAAAATAATTTAATTTAGATATTTACATATTGATTTATTTACTTTATAAAATTTATAAAATTTATCCTTATATTATCAAGAAGGTTACACAAAGGATATGGTTTTAGGAGTAAGACTTGCGGTCGTGGCTGACTGATGAATGGTTAGGTGTTGTGTATTGGGAACATGATGTTTGACAAATATACCAAATAATTTGGTAACAATTTTTCTTTAATAAAATTTAATTTGGACAATAAAATGTTCTGGTTATCTGTTTTTGATAGTAAGACATACCACGAATTTTGATAAAACAAAGCTTACTAATAAGCTAGAAAACATACAAATAAGATGACTGGTATAGACGTAAATTATACATACCAATTTTTACAAAATTTACAGTAATAAAAAGAAACACAACTATTATATAATCTCAAACTTTAAAAAGATCTCATCCACAAAATCAAGAAGAAGTTGGAGCAGTAGCATTAGATTGTTTTTTAACAATCCAAACTTCCGTTAACATAATCCATGTGTACTCTCATTTTAGAAAAATGATAAACACAAGTTTCTTGAGATGTAGGAAAATAGACATAGTAGTTGTCCTTTCTGCCTGCGATCTTACCAACCCACCAACCTGGTCCACAATCTCCCAAACACAAAACTCAGTTCGCTTGGACCATGCGGAATCGCTCAGGTATTTTAAAAACGGTGCCTTCAAAATGTGAACACAAATACCCTATTTCTCAACCGCAGATTTCAATTGTTTGGCCAATTGAAAAACTCATTCTCGGGAATGCTTAAGTTCTTCTCAGTATTTTTTTGGTACAGGCATAAATTGAGTTAGCGTTTTCCATGTATAAATTAGTTTCAGTAATTTGAGATATCAGATGCTATTTTTAGTCAGAAAAGTATTTACTTTTGTTGTAGAGAAAAGCTAAAAACTAAGATTACATGTCCATAAATAATTTTTTTATATCTTTAGTTGTAATTCAAATCCTTTTATTATTATTATTATAATAATAATAATAATAATAATAATAATAATAATAATAATAATAATAATAATAGGCATGTTAAAAAAGGTATTAATAATTTTATTAGATATAGTTTTCGCAGACTCAATTTAAATTTATAACACTAAAATCATTAAAAAAAGATTTTATTAATATAATAATATTTATTTTAAAAACTCCTAAAATACAACATTGTTTATGTATATAGATAACCACAACAACAAAAATTACATAAAATAATTATTTGACTCTAAACAATAAGATTATTTTTTTCATCCAGGTTATATGCTTTTTTTTTTCTCAAACATATTTATAATATGTATTTTTTATAACCAACTTTATAATATCTCACGTTTGTCCATCCAATTATTTATTCAATTTTTTGATAATTTTTAATCGTTTGTACCATTTAGGTATGGGCATTCGGTTCTTCGGTTCCGTTCGATTCGGTTCTTTCGGTTCTCGGTTCTTTCGGTTTTCGGTTCTTTCGGTTCTTCAAAACTAGCCCAATAAATTTCGGTTTGGTTCGGTTATTCTTAATTCGGTTCGGTATGGGTACTTAACTCGGTTCCAATCGGGTAGTTTTGGATACTTTAAATTCTTTGCAATATCAACATATATAAAACTCTTTTTACACTTTAAAACAATAAAACTATGTTAGATTGTAAGAAAAAAATAATAAATATAAATAATATTCAAAATTAATATACTAAAGAATAATATTAGTAATAAAAAAATGGAGAGATGATATCAAGTTTATTAAATTATATAAACGTTGATATTTTGTTATTTTCTTTATTCGCATAATAGTTTGTAAATATGTCACTACTTGAAATAAAGAATGTTATCATTTATCAAAGAGAACATAATTAGAGATCAATGATGAAATACAAATTTAGGGGAATCTAACTTTTAAAAATAAAATATAATTTTAAAACAATTCAAAATTAAGGGTTAATATATTGGTTCGGTTCCTAACGGGTACCCACGGTTTTTCGGTTCGGTTTCGAAATACGTGGGTAATTGAAAACTGGAACCATTCAGATATTATGAAAGAACCAAATCTACTTCGGTTCGGTTCTTTCAGTTCCGGTTAAAATGCAAATGCCTAGACTACTACCACCACCTTATGTCATAATATCGGGACAATATAAAAAAATAACACGTATTTAATTATATTTGTAATTAGATTTCATATATATATATATATATATATATATATATATATATATATATATATATATATATATATATATATATATAATCTAATTACTTAATGAAAAAATTATTTGATTTGAAGAATTTGATTTGAAGAATTTAATTTATAAATTGAATATATAATTTATCAATTTAATAAAATTTATAATTATATTATATATATATATATAATAAAATAAATAGGGTAAAAAGAATGTATAAGTTAAAAAACTAATAATAATTTATTAGATATATCTTCTGAGCTGCAATTTAAATTTATAAGACTAAAATCGCTAACTTGTTTTAGTAATATAATAATATTTATTTTAAAAACTCATACAGTATAATAGTATGTAAATATTTGGCGTGTAGATAAAAAATAAAATTACATAAAATAATCTTTTGATTTTTTAAACAATCAAGATTATTTTTTATTTTTTATATTTTTTTTTCCAAATCATATCCCTAATATATTTTTTATAGCTAATTCTATAATATTTATATAGGTTGCGATTGATAACAGGAAGACGACCTTTTTTTGGTTTGATTCGTGGTTATTATCGATATTTCTTGTTTACTATTACAAGCTAAGTATTATTCGTGATTCTCGTCTAGGGAGCAACCTCAAAGTTTCTGGTATCATTCAGGATGGCTTTTTAGAATTGGCTTTCTCAATTAAGGCTTGTTAGTGCTTGAAGCCATCATACGTGCCAAGAGATTAACCATCTCATACTATATCTTCCTCCCTTAAACATCCTCTAAAATGACGTTCACTATTAGAATGCTAAGAGAGGTACCACGAAATTCACTATCAAAAATACCTATAACGTTATTCGTTCGACCTTCCCTTATGTCGGGTGAGCAGAGTTAGTATGACATAAATATAATATTCATCGTCATTCCTTCATCCTTTGGCTTGTAATTTATGGCAAATTATCCACTTGTGATAAGCTCGTGAGTCAGGGTCTAAGCACTCCCCAAATTGTGTCTTATGCAACTCTCATCCAAAAACCATTAATCATATCATCC
Organism: Limnanthes douglasii subsp. nivea; assembly: GCA_036936605.1. Taxonomy (NCBI): domain Eukaryota; kingdom Viridiplantae; phylum Streptophyta; class Magnoliopsida; order Brassicales; family Limnanthaceae; genus Limnanthes; species Limnanthes douglasii. The sequence continues at coordinate 110,337,247 of JAUPFV010000003.1, read as the reverse complement.
ATTATTGTAGCTTCACTCAGAGCATCTGGATTTCACAAACTTTAATCTTGGTTTTTCTTTAAATCATAATTACAAATGGGTTTCTTGGATCCACGAGGCTTCTAACTGGCCTCCGTCCAGTTTTCATTACCTCTGGCGTGCATGCTTTGGCGTTGTTGTCTACCACGCCTTGTGTGAAAGGAATGCTAAATTTTTTAGATCCTCTCCTACCTCGCCTCTACAGATTTTTGGTGCAGGCACCTTTCCTTTCTGGGTTGCTGTCTTGGGTCATCTTCGACTATGATGTCCAGTCTCTTTGATCACATTGGTTTTAGCTCTTCCGCTTTACTTTGTTATTCTTGTATGTCCAAGTTCAGGTCGATCTTCTAAGTCTTAGGACTTTCGTCTTGACTTGGTGTAATGTTAGGCCAAGTTTTGATTTTGGTTAATCCAATTGATTTTTTCTTTCTCAGCTCTTAATTTCACTCCTAGTATACCCCATATATCTGTAATAATTATTTATACTTATTTAATACATTTTTGAACAATTTTATATATCCATTTCCTGTTTATTCTAATAAGTTTTATATCATATAGATAGTTGATAATAAAATAACAAGATTTATTTAATTAATTATATAAAGATATTCATATGATATTATGAGAAAATATATCATATAAATAAAGGTATAGCAGATCTTTATATTTATATATATATATAAATAAAAAGAGAATCTTCCATTTATGAATAATGTTTTTTTCCTTTCTCTCTCTAAATTACTTTCTCCACATTATACCTTTGATAATTATTGACGATATAAAAGTCCTTCAAAATTCAAAATTGTGTATATCTTTTAATGAAAAAATTATTTTTGTAATAAAATAAATAATCTGATTAAAAGGAGAGAAAGTTTTGAATAAACATTAACTATGATAATATTATTCTAATTTTGATTTTTTTAAAACCATATAAAATTTGTCAAATAATCCAAATCATTCAAAAAGACGTTGAGTGAGAGATAATAGTCTTTTTTTTATTGTTTATGATTTTATCTAAATATTGGCATGGATTTTGATGTTATTTGGTTAATCAACTTAAATTTTTAGTAAAAAACCAAGAATAATTGAGGATTAATTGTCTAAGATCTTCAGAGTCATTGTGGATTAATTGTCTAAGATCTTCAGAGTCAGTTCGGTTTAAAGAATTCGAGTCAAGAATAATTTATATTTTGATTTTTTTTGTATATATTATATTTCTTTAATTGATTCGTAAAATTTTTAAATGATTTAGGTTTGATTTGATTTAAGAATAATATAAATAATATTTGGTCCTATTTTGTTTTGTTTATGACTATATTATTTATATTGTTATTGTTTTTTTATCATTGCTTACAGTCAAGCTACTATTCGGTAGATTGGTGAAAGATGAAGCAATAATCAATCTCAATTTATGATTAGCAAATATTGAGTTCTTAACTAAGATAATGAGTTCGTCTATAGATAACAATTAGTTATTTTGAACTAGAAGAAGAAAATTTGGGAATGAAGATAGGAAATGAGTAACTCTAATTATTTTTTAGTTTTTTTATCATTTGAAGATGAATCATGTAATCGATCTTGATTTCAAACAGCCCCGACTTTGATCAAAGACAGTTGATACTCTAGATTTGCTCAGTTTTTTGTGCTTATATCGATCAATTTTTTATTGAACATTTTCTTTCCTTTGAGTTATGATTCAGTTACAATGAATAGTCTGGATTTATGTTGAACAATTTTGAATTTGTTAGCTACGATTGACAAAAAATAATCTTGGATTGTATATTTATATTTTTTATATTATTGATTGTGCATTTATTTATTTTTCTTCTGGTGTTTTTTTATAGAGAGTGATTTTTCGATTTTGATTTACATAGTATTAATTCCTTATTATATATGAGTCATTCAATATATAACAACACTCTATATATTGTGTACACTTTCTTGCAAATGCATAATTGATTCAACTGAATCTAGTACGCACCACAATGTACAATAGAATTTAACTTACAGTATTTTTTTATTTAAGGTTGTATATGATCTGTATTTTATCAATAACATGTAGTATTCTATATTAAATTGCATATATGGTTAACATATCGTGTGTACAATATGCCATGAAAATACTTTATGTGAACTTGTTTATGATAAATGAAATAGTGAATATGTTAAAAGCTAGTTTTAATGATGGCTTTCTTAGTAGATTGTTACAATTTAAGTTTCTAAATATGAAAGTTATAACTCATTGTACTGAATTAAATGATTAAGTCTTTAGTGGTTTAAAACAAAAATTTGTATAGTAAGAAATTAGAAGGCATCATTTGTCACTTAGGTATGTTTTGGTGCTAGATGTGATATTGTTTGCTTGATCATTCTTTTACATTACTACACTCCATTACTTTTAGTACATCTTTTACACTTTTATTCACATTTTTTCCATACAACTATTTCATCGCAATATACTATTTGTTTTGTTAATATTTTGAGATTTTTTTTATGGTTGTTTCATAATATTACATTCATAGTATGATTATGTATTTTAAGTGCCATCAGCCGAAGGTATATGAATTACACTACACTACAGTACATTCATATTTTATATAGTTTATCGCAAGTTAAACATTACACTACGTATTGTTAGTTTTTCTTCGTGATATTTTAGTTTGATAACTACTTTCCAATAAAAACATCACTATTTATTCTATTGCACTATGCATTGCTTTGTAAACATTACAAGATAAAAACTTAATGTGCAAAAGCATAAACATAGGTGTTATATATAAAAAAACATGTAATCGAGCTGAAATGAGCGGTAAAGAAGCAATAAAATGATGTGAATGCAATGCTAAAACTACACGTTAACGTGAAAACTATTAAACAAATCTTTGAATTAACATTCATGCTTAAATCATTTATTAAAGTGTATTCTTTTATGGTATGTTTATGACTGTGTGCCTGTATATAACTAATTATTCATTTATGATATGTGGTTATTTAAGTTTAATTTATTGATACATCGCAAAGTAAAAACATTTTAAGATAAAATTTGTGGATAATGGTTAATTTGGCCTCAATAAGATCAATTTATATATATATTATGACAATTAGAATGTGGTTTTTTATTGGATAAAAATTAAATATGTTTGTAACTTGTTACTAATGATATTGTGTCCAAGAATAATGTGTTTCAGTTTATAGAATTGTAGGTCGATAAATTTAAGTTTGGAAATGGGTTAATGATGTTGAGCAATATATACTTTTCTCCAACTTTTGTAATTTTTTAAGTAAAAATAAAATAGGTGGTCATGTTTAAGACATGAAGACAATTCTTAAATATATTAATATTTGTTATATATATCATCTCAAATATGACTCAAGTTATACTTGACTGGTGAATAACTTCAATATTATTTTGAAACTATAAGTCGTCCCAAGAATTTGGAAAGGCCATGTAATGGTTCGTGAAACGTTTTGGTTTGTTAAGGAGATGGATCCCAATGATACTAAATATTGGTGATGAATTGGTTTTAATCGACTACAAATTTGAAGATGATTAGTATTTCGAATACGAGCAACCATCATGGTTTTATTATATTTGATATGCGAGGTAACACAACCCTTTGCCAAAATAAAAAGATATAGATTTCGTGAGTGATGTTAGTACGTGTCTAAATTATGTTACATCGTCAATTCATGTGAAATATGATTTGTTAATAGAAGAATAAAAAAATATGTAAAAAGAAAATGTAAAATACGTTTATAATATCATTTCATGAAGACCATGTCACAAAATATAGTCTAAGTTAAGGACCATCTATTCTACCACGTCATCATGATAGAAGTTTACATCGTTAAATTTTTACCTCGTCAAGTCAGTAAGTTAAAAACAAAGAAAATGGTTTAGCCCGATTTTGAACTAAGGATGTCGACTTTATAAGACTAAAATAATTACCAACTATTTCAGCTCATGATAGTTAGAAATAAGTACCTAGTCAAATTGATACTTCTTCAAATGCGCAAGGCTGCCAAAAGAAATTAAAATGTACAAGCTAGGGTTTAATCCTCAAATCTCCTACTTGTGAGCCCATAATACAGATCATTACACCATCATGTCTTGGTATAACTTCAATGCAGCCATAATGATATAAATACTTCGTCAAAATAAACACTTCACCAACAAAGTTAATATATAATATGACTTTGTCAATGAATAATCCAAAATTAATTCTTTGTTCATGGTTTCATATTATGAATCCTTCAATAAAGCGTTAAATGAGAGATATATTTTATAACTTAACTTAATCATCAGAAGACATATTAGTGAACATCCATATATTCAGAAACAATTTATCATTTTACATACATATTCAAAGAATTGGAATTTATTTGCATACATAATATAACATAGATTGTGCATGATTTTATACAAGGCTAGAAGCCAAAGTTTGTCATTAACAAAAATGAGATCAAGCAATAAACCCTCAAAAATGAAAATTGCCAAGCTATTGGTCTAACCAGTTATTAGTATATATATATTTATGGAGGGAAACAAATATATAGCTAAATATATAGCTATATGACATAGAGCTTACATTAGTCAGAAGGTTATAAGCTAGACGACATATGAATATGATAGATATTAGCCTGATATACTTTAAGCCAAAAAATTATGTCTGAAAGTGAGACAAAATGCTAATAAGCTAATTAAAATCAGAATGTCATCATGGATATAAGCCAAGCCCTTAAAGCCATGAAATTTCACTTAATATGGTCTAATAACAACTATGACAAATCGTGAGTATGGTTATAAGTCAAGCTTTTGAGATTATACAATTTTCCATACTGTGGTCTGACTACTATGTCAAATGAAAACATGGATATAAGCCTTCCCTTAAGGATATGCAATTTCTCATAGTGTAGCCTAACTACTATGTAAACACGCAAACATGGTTATATGCTAACCCTCTGAGGCTATGCAATTACGTATATTGTGATCCGACTACTATGTCAAACGCAAAGATGGGTATAAGATACGTCTATGGGGCTATGCAGTTGCCCATATTGTGGCCTTACTACTATGTCAAACTAACGAACATGGCCACAAGACAAGCCCTAGAGGCTATGCAATTTCAAATATCGTGGCATGAGTACTACGTTAAACACACTAATTTCATTTAGTCCATAATTACGATAAGAACTAAATAAACATACTTCAACAAAACATGGAGTAAACAAATATAATACGATGTTTATGATAAAAATGCTTCAGATAATGAAGGTTGCCAGCCGATAGATGGAGGAATATATTAGTGATGTTTTTTTTCGATCGTGTCCTATGTATGATATATTTCAACTAGGGACGTGAAGGAACAATAGATCTTGTTGTGCGCAACGGTGATGAAATCAGACGCTGGTAACTTTCTGTCAAACCGCTCCAGCTTTTATTGTATTTGCCATTTAAAATTAAGCAAGAAGCGGCTATCATCTGGAACATGACGACGGTGGACTAAATCACTAGGGATATGGTAGCGTACCTTGAGGATAGGATTGCGGAAAGGGAGGATGGGATAATGCTGAAGACAACATGGGATATGACTTCGACGATTGGGTATCCTCATTTATTCCCTTCTGTTTTGAGTTTTCATGCATCCTGATTTATTCCCTCCTAGTAAAGGAAGTTTATCTATCAGGACATTTTTCAAACTCACCCAAAATTAACAAACAACATACCAAAATGTCGATATTCATTAGATTAACACTTATCTAGAACTTACTTTCCAAAAAAACAACAACATTTAGATGGAAATTCGACCTTTTCAGCATAACATATAACTCTAAATATCACTAAAAATACCTAACTATATTGTATGAAAATTACAAAAATAAGTATAAGATTCATATTTAAAGTTTTTTTGAGTTCGGATTTGACAAATCTTGAATATTCTTTTTTACCGATTTTGAAAATTTTTTATGTGGAGAAAAAAAAAGTTTGGGTTGAAATAGAATTTTTATATCAAAAATAAATTGGTCATTCTTAAAATCTCATTATAATCAAAAGAGATCTTATTATAAAATCATAATAGAACAACAACAAAAAAAATTCATATAACTGAACTTGTATGATTATCCCACAAAAAATAATTCATAGTTATTTCTATAACATAGATAATTGTCTATCACCGCTATATGAAAATATGTTATCACTATTTAAAATTATATGTATATTAAAGTAAAACAGGGGTTCTAGTGGACAATCATAACTGCTAAAAGCTAACCCCGTTTTATTTAACCCTATTTTATTTATCTGAGACGTATACATGCCGGCGTATATTTAGCATTGCGTTTATATTTTTATTTTACTAATAGCATGGTATCACAATTTAAAGGTACGTTTCTTTCTTATTTCTCTTTTACATTTATTTCTGTTTTTCTGTATTCATTTTCACTACTTCTGTCTCAAATGAATCATCAATTTAGCTTATATTTTTATTTTGGTTTATATTATTTTAGTCTTATCTTTATATGATATGTTTTTTTCTATTTGATTTTTTTATTTAATAGTTTCTCCACAAAACTAAATTGAAATCCATTATATAAATTTAGTCCATTTTACATATATCTATATTTTTAAGATTTCGGTAAAAATTTGCCTACAAAGTTAAGAATGAAAATAGAAGTATAAAAAGAAATATAACAATAAATATTAACGTATTTTTTATAGTTATTTTATTTATCTTAAAATAAATATTTTTATTAATCTTTATTTTGTTTTATAATTTATAATATCATTTTGGTTATCAATTATATTTTATATATTTTATTTTATTTAAATGAAAATATTGAAAGCCCCTTTATCTTATAATAAATTAATATTATATTTTTTTATGATAATATTTTAAATTTTTTCTCTAATATCTCTAAAATCATGCATTTTCTTATTATTATTTTATATTTCAATAATTTATCTATTATAATTTGTTATATTATAATATTACTTTATAATATGTACAATAGGCTTTTATATCCTTTATTTTCGTAAATATAAATTTTGATCATATGATATCTATGATTTATATTGTATGTTTATAACAAATGTTTTAAGTAATAATAATTTTTATATTTTTGTTATCAATTTATTTTATATTTGTATTATTTAATTTAATATTACCCGCAACAACCTTCAGCGACTGAAAGAGTCGATAAATATTTGTAATGTATTGAATCATTTATCCAACATATAATCTCCCTAAATTAAATTAGAAAACACTTGTGCAATCATGGTTTAGAATAGGAAAGATTGGCGACATAGTATTTAAGAGATAACCAAATCAGCCATTCGACATAGTCAGCCATAAAAAGAGAAAAAAATATGGTTTTGTGATAAGATGGGTTGACATTCATATTGTATCTAAAATAATATTTTTAACTATGAAAACTAATAGTTTAATCATAATAATTCCTTTTATATTCAAAATTTTGGTATAATTATTCATACGAATTTCACTTCCTTCTTTCACATCTCTAGAATCTATAAATTTCGGCCAAACATGCTAGATTAAATAGTTGTTGTCTTGGATACCTCGGACTCAAAAAAGTTGCGCTTCTTGTTCTTTTAGTCAAATCAAATACAGACAAGCACACTTTAGTTACCGTTTGAGTTAGCTTTTATTGACTTACAATAAAGAAACACTTAAACATGCTTTCTGTTTGTTTAAACTTAAAAAGGGGACCAACGAATCAAAACCAAAACAGAAGTATCCAAAGTTTGACTCTTTCTCTGTTGAGAAGGGAATCATGTAAGTCATCTAGCACAAAAGCATCCAACACAAGTTATTGGAAGTTGTTCGGACGATTTCTGGTTGTTCGAGCTCATATTCTTTACTGGTTGATGAATAATTAACTTATGGAATCATCATCCAATTTTAATTACATATCTATGTTTACCTCTAACTTGTGTTATTGCCTCTTAAATATAATAATCAATTGTACGTAATAGTCTAGTCTTATTCAACATTAATGTTATTGGATTAAAGAGATGCACTTGCTAGCTGTATTGCCAAACTCTTATACTTTCATGAAACACAATTATACATTCATAAAAGTTCATACGATTTAAGGTTTATTTTTATTCCTCCAAACTAATACGTAGTTATATATAATAGTTTATCGCTAACATATTAAAAGATATTTCACCGAGTAAGTTCTAATTGGAATGAAGTGATAAAATACAGTTCTAGGCATGCTAATGAATGCTAAGAACTGAGAATACGAATAATACTTCAAGTATGTATGTAATAACAGTAGTAAATCGTATATTTAGTGTTTGTTGGGGTTGGATTATACATCATTAAAATGTATTGGGCGTACAAATATAAAGTTAGAAAGATATACGGATTACGATTAATATGCTAGGTTTAATAAAAAGATAAAAATAATATGGTGTGCGAGAAATTTATTTGATATTGAATACATAACCTTGTTAGCTGCAATTTAAATTTATAAGTGTTAAATCACTAGTCATTAGTTATTTTTGGTTAATATAACAATATTTATTTCAAAAAATTATAAAATATATTATTTTATAATAATAACAACAAAAATGATATATTTGGTTTCTAAGTAATTTTTTTCTAATCAAATTTATAAAAAAAATTAAAATTAATACATAAATAAATGAAACACCATAACACAACATATAATAAAACCAAAAATTAGCAAAACAAGTATATCCATAAACTCCAAAGGTTAATTTATTTTTAGAGCATCTAAACACAACATTACTGGTTAACCAATCACATATTAGTAGAATAGATATCTAATTCACTAGAGTCCTAAACATCAAAAGGAGAAGGTTGAATATTAATAAATTATGTAAAAACCTACTGTGTAGTAGTGTCAAACTTTAATAATATAAAACAAGTCAATGATAACCAATATTGGTTTAGTTTTAGTTTCTTCAAATTCTAGTTTTATAGGTCAATGCTAACCAATGTAAAAAACTACATGCAGAATTTAGGTTACTAGGTGTGCCAGAAGATCAAAAATCTAAATCCTATTGAGCAAAACTTAAATCATAAAAAAAATGATAAACCATCCACGTCATTTTTTAGATTTACATGCACAATATTAAAAATAATAATTAACATTTCAATGGTATAACTTTAATTAATTTTAAAATAATATGTAGCACATACCATTCTTGATGTACGAAATTCAATCTTTGACACACATCAAAGATTCAACAGATTCTTAGAGTAATGAAAAATGAGTATCAGAAATAATTCTATGACACTTATTAAAAGAATTCTCGGACGCAACCGAAGAAGTTGGTATAACTAATATATCACGAGTCATCATTGCAAGCGTCGCATATTTAGGACCATTATGCTTCCACGAATCAAGAATATCAAAATTAGTATCATTATTCATTGGAAAAAATGCCTTCTTTTAAGTATTCATCTAATTCATTTTTTTATATATTTTTATCCCCTACATTACCACTTGTAACAAACTCCAAGAAGCCTCCCAACCATTCTCCACCAACTGAATTTTCAACTATGCGCTCACTATGAGAACAAGAATTTAAACTTTCTCCAAATTCACCAATATTTCCAAACATTTCAAAATATTCATAAAAAAGCTCATGTACAAACTCACATGTATCACTTATATGAATGTTGGAATGGATAGATACATATCCTTATAAACATATGACACAATAGCCAACTTATATCAAGGATCGAGAATAATGGAAACAGTTAACAACTTATTGCATTCTTCCCAATAGCTGTCAAATTTAAGTTGTATTTTAGTTGCCATTAAACTAACCCAAGCATCCTTAGAATCAACCCACATATTAATACTCATTTGAATTTGAATTACATATGGTGATGACAAAATACGATTGAAGGGTATTTTAGGTAAGTGTTTAGACAAAATATTTAATTTTGGGTATATAGTAGAGATATAATTGAGGTTCTTGTATTTAATGTGTAGGGAGAGAATGTTTTAACCTTATTAAATGCTGTTCCTTTAGTATTTATAGGACAATTTTTTATCCTAGGCCCATGAACAGTTATTCACTATACACATTTTTTATTGAACATATGGTTGGTACACATCTTAGTCAGTAGGCACACAGCTGCCTCAACATAATATTCACTATGAGTCTAAAATTCCCCCTACGATAGATCCGACCCACTTCCTGCTCGTTGTCCTCAAGGCTTTCCGACCCTATCATCTAGCCCCCTTAACTCTCTCAAAGGTATTTTGGCAGAGCTAGCCGACACATATCCGAACGAATTCCGATGGGTTTATTCAAGAATGATTACTATCCAAAATCCATAATTTTTAACCAGGTATTTTTCGAGACACGTGTCATTTTTTTATTTGACCTACAAACTCGTTTTACTCTAAGTAAAACCATCCAATCAAAGGAGAGAAACTATTACAATCCTTTAGAGCCCCATAGTTACGACTGTCGATTCCAATCCCCTAGTAGGGCACTCAAATGTGGTTTAGTCTCTATATAAAGTTCTTTTCATTTTTTCACTATAGGTATTTTTAGAGAGAGCAGAGATTGTATTCTAATTCTCGACAAACAAAGTCTTGTCGATCAAGTTCCAATTTCTTTTCTACGATATTTCTCTTTCTTCACCACATTAGCCACTGTAAATCCCTTTTCCGGTATCTTCTTGGGGTTTTTACGTTTACATCTAAAAACGCTCTAACTAAGGAAGTTGGCTAAAAAAATTCAAGCTAGAGGAAGAGAAGAAGAAAGCAAGATTCGCTGCTTCATCACCTGCCTCCTCATGTACGGTTGTTGTTACTTAATATATTGAGTACGAAAGGGTTGACACTTACAATAGGCGCCATATTTCTTTTGAACCTACATAGATTTCCCATTAGTCCCAACCATCAGAATAAGTACAAGAAGGATAAGGAAGACTCATCACAATTTGTTGTTGAAAAAATAATTGAGGGGTAGCGAAACAAAATTAACGTTGCGTTGTTGGATGTTGTTGCTGCCACTGTTGAGGAGGTTAAGATGACTTTAGAATCTCATGCGCCTAAGAATAAAAAAGGACATAAGAGAGTCAAATTGATAAGTAATAAGAGAGAGAAGAAAAAGAAGAAGACTTCGAAAAGTTTGGAGATAATACTTTGTTCAGAATTCCCCCTCCACCAATCCTAGTTGTTGTTCTTCCTATGACCACAATATCCGAACCCCCTTCTTCATTACTTCCCCAACTGAGAGGAAATTTTTTTAGTATGGTGATCCAACTTTTGTGGTATTCAATGGGGTTCCTTTTGAGTTATAAAAGATAAACGATGTGTTAGGGTATTCCTTTCTGGGCTATGTAAGACCGTTAGTCAAATTAGAGAGACAACTAAGGTCTCCAGTTGAATAAATCACTTCTCTTTGGGATGAAAATCAGAATTTGAAGAATTTAATTGAGAAAAAGAAAAGCAAGGTTGAAAGTCTAAATGGAATGATGAAGTCTGTTAAAAATGAGGTAGTCCACGTGAAATCCGATTGTGACAAGTTGCAAGCTGATTATAAATTTTTTACAGTCATCTACTTTCGAGGAGTTTACCTAATTGAAGAATCATCAAAATGATGACAAAGCTACCATTAATCTCTTGTTGAATGAAAAAAGAAACCATGATGCTCTTGTCCAGAAGAAAAAAGTGAGATTACCTCTCTTATGGCTAAATCTACTCAAAAGATAGCTGATGATGTGGATGCATATGCCAAAACGGTAATAGATTCTTTGCAAGGGAGGGATGACTCAGTAAAATCAGACATGGTATTGCTATTTCAAAAGATATTTAATAAGTTATCCCTTAGGGAATGGTGGGGATATGTACTAGTGAATCTGGTGCCTCATAACATACCTTTAGTCGATCAGCTTGGCGTTTCTACAATTTATCTGATGATGTTTCCGATAAAAAGGGATGTGATGGTGAGAGTTCAGAAGATAAATAATGAGGAAAATCTTATGAGAACGAGCCCTAAGGCTGGTATGTTTTAATGTATTTGTTTCTATGCAAGCCTTTGATGTGTGCAAGGCATTTTGTTATTTTAATTTCAAATCGGATACTGTTGAGCAATACCTTGGCACGACTAAGGCAATTTGTAATTTTCTTTTCAGATTTCACAAAGTCATCGGATCACGCAATGCACTTTATATTATCTATCATTTTATCAACTTGTTTTATCTTTTCATATATTCTTATCTACATAACTTAATACGAGTTTATCCGAATATAATTAATATTAAGACATGATTCATTCGAAGGTGATAAATACTTACACTTGAGTCATTCGAATGTAATAGAAACTTAATCCACCTGAGCCATTTGAAGGTAATCCATTCGAAGGCAGTAAAAAATTGATCCACCATAGCCATTCAAAGGCCATTCATTCGAAGGCAATAGAAACTTGATCCATCTTAGCCATTTGAAGGTAATCCATTCGAAGGCAGTAAAAACTTGATCCACATGGGCCATTCGAAGGTAATTCATTGCAAGGAAGTAAAAACTTAATATACATGAGCCATTTGAAGCTAATCCATTCAAAGGAAATAAAAATTTAATATATCTGAGCCATTCAAAGGTAATCCATTTGAAGGCAATAAACTTGATATAATTACAAACATATTTTTAAAGCCAGAGACAATATTAATAATGATTCGGATACCTCATTAAAACCTCCTTGCACCACCAGGGTAGGAAAGAGTCTGCCTCAAATATTTACATTCAACTGAAACAAATTAAATATTTACAAGATAAGTTTACTCAAGATATAAACCTAGGTGTGCGATATTATTGGCTTCATGGACAACTAACCGATATGTTCCCTGCTTAATCTTCTCACACACAATGTATGGCCCTTCCCCATTTGGAGCCAACTTTCCAAACTTCCTCTCTTTAGTGTACATAAATACTTTTCTCAGCACGTTTTCCCCCACTTGGAGATATTTTTTTCGTACTTTAGACACATATTTACTCCTTATTAAACCTAGGTAATATACGGTTCTTAAATGGGATTTTATTCTCCTTTCTCCAATCAAATCCAACTGAGCTCTTATTGCAACTTCATTTTCCTCTTTAAAATAGTTTTGAACCTTGAAAGAAGGAAGAGTAGCTTATATTAAAGCGATTGCATCCATTCCATAAACCAAGGGAAAATGAGATTCTTGAGTGGCCGTATGGAGTAGTTCGGTAAGCCCACATCATTGTTTGTAGATAATTCGGCAATTCACCGACTTTTTCTTCTAAGTTCTTTTTAAGACCCATCAAAATAGTTCTGTTTTTCACCTCTATCTGTCTATTTGTTTGGGGATGAAAACATGAGGAGAAATAATGATGAATTCCCCTAGATGCACAAAATACCTTCATATCATTGTTGCAAATTGGGTGTCATTATCTGTGGCAATACGTCAAGATATCCAAACCTACAACAAATACTAGAGATGGAAAATTTAATAACCACTTTGGGAGTCATTCCGGAGAGGGTGCAACTTCCACCCACTTCAAAAAATAATCAATTTCCAAAACAATAGTTCAACATCTTATAGAATTCATCGGAAGGGATCTGACCAAGTTAAGTCCCCATCTATCAACACGTACCGCTTAAGATACTGAATTTATGGGAACCGCTGGCATGTGTATTGCATTTCAATACTTTTGGAAAGGATCACATCTTCTAACCAACTCTTTGGAATCTACCATAATAAATGGCCAATCATACCCTGCAAATAAGACCCTTCTAGTGAAAGTCTTGTAACCACACCCTATCATACTAGATCCGCCATTTGTTCAAATTACCCATTGTTTTTTTAGGATTGTGAGTTGAAGATTCATCATAGGGCCTCTCCTAATAGAACTCAACAAAGAAGTTAGTTATAACTTGAGCTTTCATTTTCGTTTGAGGAGCAAAGTCAATATCATAATCCCTTAACTCCACAGACCACTTAGTCATTCGATCTGATATATCCGATTTTTTCAACACATTTTTAAGAGAAAAAGAAGTTCAAACTGTCATGAAATAAGCTTGACAATAAGGCCTCATTTTTATAGCCGCTATTACTAAGGCTAAAGCTAACTTTTCCAACTTAAGGTATCTTTTTTAGCATCTAACAAAATTTTACTATTGCAATAAACATGGCAAGGATAGTTGTCAATTTCCCGAACTAACACTATGCTTACAACATAATCTGATACTGCTAGATATATGTAGAGTCTCTCTCTAATAACGGGTTTTAATAGAGTTTTAGGCAAAAATGTCATATGATTACAAGGAATGCCTTATCAAAATTTCAGTACCAATTGAAGTCTTTAGAATTTCACAATACTTAGAAAAACTATGCAAATTTATCTTGATAGGATCAGATTATATTGGAGGATCATTGCAGTAAAGTGGGTCGGAATGTATTTAGAGAGGTAATTCAGATCAGACAGCTAAATCTTAATGAATAAGCAATATGCATACTAAGCTCATTGATTCAGCTAGATGCATAATACATTGGTTTATGGGTTTGGGGGCTCGTGAGATTGACCCGAATACATGACCCGACCCGAATGGCCCATGGTTCCAAACAGATTTTAATTAGCTCAACCAACAACATCGAATGGATTCGACTTTTTCTATAAAAAATAATAATAAATACAAGCATCTTTTTTATCTCCTTACTTTCTCTTAAGAATTTAATACCATATAAACTAAAAATCTTCCAAAACTATCCATAAATCAAATATTATCATCACTAGATTGGTGACCACAGTACGAGCGTGAGGTGCCTAAATAACTTTATTCAAAACCATACTTGCGGATTGTACTTCCGATTTCCTTGAAGCATTGATCTCGACATGCAAGAAGTTTCCCTTCTTGAAAATGAAGGGATAAGACGTGATAATAGGAATACTATTATATCAACATGTTAATCATAATAGAGAGGAAAGAAAAACCATGTAAGAGGAGCGTGATAAGTTGAGTGCTGAGATTGAAGCTTTAAGGGCCCACAGACAAGCTAAAATAGAATTAAAATGGAAGTTTGATGCATGATGTATTGTTACAGATGAGCCTGGTAACAATAACAAACAAGGTGAAAGTGCTCAGTCCCCAAAGGCTCACACAATTTCTGAGAAGGAACATTGGACAACGTTGTTCATAAATACATCAGATTCTGCTAGAAATTCAACCACATAATTTGATTCAGATATCTCTTTGATCAAGCAGTGACCATGGCCATCAGAAAAGGAAAGAAAATTTATCTAAAACATTCAAATAAAACGGATAGAAAGGGAAAAGGGAAAAAATATCATGGGAAAGTAAAGGGATCAACATATCACGAACAGTCACCTTTGTCTTCAAACCGGGTCTTTTTGACACTCATGGTGAGGATCACATGTTTAGTAGAAGTCATAACTGGAGGCAGTCACCTTTGTCTTCAAAGATTCTCTCTCGACATCTAGCAAGGCGGTTTGATAGCTCTAAAATGAAGAAATACGATAGAAGCAAAGATCCTAATAATCTCCTTGAACAGTTCAAAAATTTCATGATGAACTTTGACGATGATGATAAGCTATTATGTCATTCATTCTCATAAACTTTCAAGCGAAGTGTATTTAAATGGTATAATAGTTTACCACATGGATCTATTACAAACATTGATATGTTCTGGATGGCTTTCTGGAGTTAGTTTGTGGGAAATAATGAGCTTAAAGGGAACAGTGATAGTATCATTCATTGTGTACAAAAACGAAATGAATCCATATAAGACTACATCAGCCGTTTTATAAACAGAAAAAACAGTTTGGATGGTTATTTTGAACAAGTAGCCGTCACTTTATTAAAGAAAGGTTTAATACTGGGTAAGTTGGCGAATTCAGTAACTTGGAATAAAGCTATGAGCTAGGGAGGATTGTTAAATCATGTTGGAAAGCAAATCACAGTAGAGAAAAAAACAATTCTAGGGTACCGCGCCAGAATAGGTCTGCTCAAATAATTTCTATCCCACAAGCCAGTACTCAGTCCCAAGCCAGAATGAATTCCCACAATGGAATACTTAGACTCCGATCCATATTGGAATCAAATTGAGGTGATAGTAGAGAACACAACGACAATATCCAATCTGTGCAGCTATTTTAAATCTTTGACCATTTTCGAGGGAGATAATGTGACTGCACCATCAAGCTGCTCCAGGAAAATACATGTGAACAGTCTAACAACTCAACTGGAAGGGAAAATGTCCACACATCTCTACTAGAGCCATGTCTCTTTCATTGTCTTTCATGAAGATGAATTAAGAGAAATTATGGTCCCCATAAATATGTTGTGGTAATAATAGCATCTATTGAAATCAATGAAAGCCGGAGAATCTTGATTGATACTGGCAGTTTAACAAATATATTTTTTATTAACGTATAAGCAAATAAAGAATCCTTGTTTTATCTAATATTTAAATATAAGCAATAGTGGGACTCACTGTCAATTCAGTTGATGTGATTGGGGAGTTTGAAGGAGAGGTATTGTAATGAAAATGATCGTTCAAAAATTTGGTAAGGGTTTTATTTGTAGTAGTTGATTGTCCGACATCGTACAATGCTATATTTGGTAGATCTTAGTTATCTAGGATGCACGCAATAGCATCCATTGTACACCAATATTTGAACTACGTTATGGGAGGCCAAGTAGGTGTCTTTCAAAGTAGCAAAAAATGGAAAGGGAGTGTTGTGTGAGGTCAAATGAAAATTGATAAAGAATAGAAATTAGTGGAATCTTCTGTCAGGTCAAATGAGGTAGATGATCCAATGAAGGCTCCTAGCGCCATGATCCCCGTTGAAGAAGTTGAGGCTCATTACTTTCCAAAAGGAAAAAGTGTAATTGTCGGATCTAAATTACCTTTAGAATTAAAGGAAAAGTTATTATCCTTCTTATATAAAAATTTGTATGTGTTTTGGTATAATGAGGATGTGACTAGAGTACCAACAAGTGTAATTAGCCATAAACTATATGTTAGATCCGATGCGGGACCAGTGGTTCAAAGAAGAAGATATTTTTCTAAAGAAATATCATAATTCATTGTTCAAGAAGTAGATTGGTTAACTAAGGTGGAGCATATCAGACACTCCCAATACCCTCTTTGGACTCCTAACCTGGTCCTTGTCAAGAAGAATAATGGAAAATGGTATTTGTGCATTGATTTTAGATATCTCAATAGAGTTTTCCCAAGGATCTGTTTTCAGTACCTCAGATAGATCAGCTAGTGGATTTCATTTCGCGAAATAAGTTGGTCAATATCACACTACTTTTATCGCTGACATGCAGCTTCATTGCTCTAACGTAATGCATTTTGGGTTGAAGAATGTTAGAGCCACATATCAGCAACTAGTAAATAAAGCATTTGTTAACAGGATCAGAAGAAATATAAAAGTCTGTGTCGATGATATAATGGTTAAAATCCCTACGAAGGAGGATCACATATCTGATCTCCACAAAAATCTTTCTAACTTAAAAGTTATCAATCTGAAATTAAATTCTAAAAAATGTAACTTTAGCGTCTGATCTAGAAATTTATGTGCTACATTATAAGTGATAAAGGGATTCAAACTAACTAAGACCAGTTGAATTCTTTATTGGCCATAGATCCACCTCAAAATACTAAAGAAGTTCAGATAGTGACTGAAAGATTGGCAGCATTGAACAGATTTATTCCAAGATCATCAGACAAGTGTGCTAAGTTTTTCCAAGTCTTAAGAAATTACAAATACTTCAACTGGTCCCCTAATTGTGATGAAGCTTTCCTTGAAATCAAGAGACACATAACCTCACCCAAAACATTAATTAAACTTGTAGACGGGGAAAGATGTTTTATTTATCTAGCAGTGTTCGAGTATGTTTTAAGTGCGGTATTGGTGCGAGAAGTTGATCATGATCCCCGTCATGTTTACTATATAAGAAAGATTTGGTTGGAAGTTGAGAAAATATACTTAAAGCTAGAAAATTTAGCATTGGCGTTGGTCATAGTAGCTAGAAAAATGAGGGAATATTTTCAAGCACACTCTATCACGGTTCAAACTTCTTTTCCGTTGAAGAATGTGTTACAGAAGGCCGATATATTGGGACGAATGACCAAGTGGCCAGTTGAGCTTGTAGATTATGATATTGACTAAGCACTCCAAACTGCAATCAAAGCTCAAGTTGTGGTTGATTTTTTAGTTGAATTGCACTCCAAAAGGCCTCGTGAAGAAGCTCCAACCATTGTGCCTAAAAAGGAATGGATAATCCGAATTGATGGCGGGTCTAATACAATGGGGTGTTGAGTTGGTATCTGTCTAATCTCCCCCTCTATGGATTTTATGTACCAAGCTATACGTTTTGTTTCAAAGCATCCAATAATGAATCAGAATATGAAGTAAAAATAGTCTGATTAAGATTAGCTGAGATATGTGGTGCTTGAATAGTCTGATTGATAAGTGATTCCCAACTACTCATTCATAAACTATAGGCGAAATCTAAAACCAGGAAAAAAATGTTTAAAGAGATCACAACCAGGTTTAAACAAGTTAAATATGAGCATGTCCTAAGATCGAAAAATACAATGGTTGATTCCCTAGCCACTATAGCGTATTCTGAAGCATACTGGTAGATCCTAGTGCAAGAATGTCCTTCCATAGTCACACATTCTGAAATAAAAGGTGAAGTAGGAGAAATTCTACATGTATCCACTATGGTTTCAAAAGATTGGAGAAATAAGATCCTAGAATTTATAACTAATGGAGTTTTATCTAAAGACAAGGCTTCTGCCAGGAATATAAAATGCACAGCTCGTGGAATTTTAGTTCTAATGGGGGTTCTTTATAAAAACTTCTTCAGTAGGCCTTTGCTGCGCTGCCTCAGATCTAATGAATCTCAAAGTGTTCTATCAGAAGTTCTTGATGGAGAATGATCAGCACATTTTGACTATAAATCTTTAACTAGAAAAGTGTTGTTGGTATGGTATTATTGGCCTTCTATTATGGTATATGCTAAGGACTTGGTGAGAATATATGACCCCTACCAAAGGTATGAGAATGGAGTCCATATGCCAGCAGTCTTCATGGATTCTGTATCTGAAGCAATACCATTTGACAGATGGGGACTTGATCTGTTCGGACCTCTTTTGATGGCTTCAGGGGGTTGTCGCACTATAATTTTGGCAATAGATTATTTATTCAAGTTGGTCTAAGTTGCACCTTTATCCAGGACAACATCTAAAGGAGTAATAAATTTTATCCACTCTAACATATATTGTCGATTTAGTATTCCTAAGCACATCACTATAGATAATGGTCATCAGTTTGACAATAAAGACATGAAAATATTTTGTACGTCAAAAGGGATTCAACATTGTTTCTCATTTCATTTTCATCCTTAGGCCAATGGACAGATTGAGGTGGCAAGCTGAATAATTTTAACAGGGTTGAAAAAGATTTTGGAGGAAGAAGTTAGGAAATAGCCAATTTATTTACAAGAAGTACTATGAGCATACCGAACTACTCCATTTTCTTTAGTTTATAAAATGGATGCAATTATACCTATAAAATCCACGCTTCCTTCTTTCAGAGTACAAAATTATTCAGAAGACAATAACGAGATAGGAGTGACGGCTCAGTTGGATTTAATTGAGGAAAGGAGAGGAAAATATCATTTTAGAACTGTGCATTAACAAGGCTTGATGAGGATCATGTTTGTAACTAAAGTAAGAAGAATAAATTTTCAAGTTGGAGATAAAGTTTTAAGAAACATTTTCTTACACACCGAGGAAAAAAGGTTCGGAAAGCTGGCTCTTAATATTTGTTTGGGGAATAAGTCTCAAACTGAGGAGTCATTCTCTTATTCTAGCTATCAGACTGCTCAACATCTTCATCTTGATGAGATTTCAAATTTATTGTTATAACTATTTTTTTTATAATAAAAATGAGAAAGGTAACAAATTTTGTAAAATAAAAACAAAAATAAAGTATCAAGCTTAAATAATTTCAGTAAAAAATAAATGAAAATAAGAAGAAAACTTCAAAATGCGTAAATAGAGAATTTTTTTAAAAAGAAAAAACATTAGATTACTATCCAGAGAGCGTTAACCACAACCATGAAAATTATTTAAATCACAATTTGAGATTACTTTTCTAATAAGAGGCCAATACCAAAATGATCTTAGCGGTTGAGATTAAAAGAGTTCAAAAGACAGCAAACATGAAAACTAATACTATTGTTACACGATTGCGACACGTATATGGCAACTTTTATCTCTAAAAAAACATGTAACCAACTCTTTTCATAATTTCAAAGCTTAGTATTTTTCATCTTCACAAAGTACAAAACTTTGGCAAAGTATAAACATTAAAAATAAAATTCAAAAATAATATTTACAAATAAAAGAAAATCTTGGCACCGTTGAAATATAAAGTCTCAAATTTTCTACTTAACAAAGCAAGTGAATTTACTAGTCTTTACTTCGTACATGTAATTTTAAAACTGCAAGTTATGAAACCTTCGATAACATCATACTATATTAAGATGAAAAATATTATAACCAATAAAAATTATTTTAAGATTCTAGTCATTCCTCAATAGTCTTAGACTTGTTAGACTAATGTCATAAAATCTATGATGTAACCCAAATATATTTATATCAAAAGTTTATAAATAATTTTGGTCCAAATATATGCATGTAATAATGACAAAGATGATCATAAGAGAATCACTTAATTATTAAGTATTTAAGATTTTCTCTATTGCTTCCTGCGTTTCCTCTCCTATTCAAATCCAAAATATTTTTCTCCTAACTAAAACTTTATTTTCTTTATGTTTGTTCTCCAACAACTTTTAATCACTTTTGGTTAACACCTTAGAAATCCTAACCAACCTTCATAAAATCCATTTTAGATGATAAAAATATTTTTAATTGTATAACTCCCTTGGATGATTATTGTATGGAATTTAAATTATAACTTGTATATGTAATTGTTTTTCATAACTTTTATTATAATATAATAAATTGTAATAATATAATTATTTGATCATATTAAAATATAAATTAATAATGTAAATTATATCAAAATTTATTTTTAAATTTATGATAAATTTTGTTAATAATCATATCTTGTTTTTAATCATATTTCATTTTAAAGAATACCATACTTATTTTCTTAAAGGCTATGCCTTTAGTTATTTATATAAGTTTAAAACTTGTGTATATTTTTTTCAAATAACATTTATCTATCTTTGTGAAGGGATTAAATTTAGAACATCTCTCATTCTGTTATATGTGTTACTGTACAAGATATTACCAATTGTTTTGTATATATCATTGCTCACTTGATTTTTACTCCATATATCATTGCTCACTTGATTTTTACTCCAGTTAGGTTAAAGTTAATTAATAGAATATCATCGTGAGGTCATATCCCTTCTCTTAAGTCATATTAAGAGAACACCAATATATAATAATTATTCACATACTAATAAATACTTATTCACATACCAATATGATAAGGTTTGACCATATTTATGAATGTCTAGACATTCAATGCATATGTTTTTTTTATATCTTGTGACCTCCAAAAATGATGCACAGTCTCTTCATTCAGATCCTAATCCAAATATATATCTTCTTATTCTACAAAGATTGTGTTATTATCTAGAGCTCGACTCATTTCCTTTTTTTGTCTTGTTTGTTCATTCTTTGTTATATTATCTCGATCATTTTCAACTTTTTGTGGTTCGTCCATGCTTTTCTCCTCGACAAGATCTGAAAGTTTGTTTTTATACACTATATTTCAGACTTAATCATACATAACAAAATAATCCTTTATATAGTGGCATATATGACCATGAAATTTATAATACTTACCTTTGTCAACTTTTGATATGTGAGGTTTGGTGTTCTTTTTGATAAATTATCTACATGTTTTTTATTAATTTTGTGTACGAGACTTTAGTCGACGCTTGTGTCTTTGACTATTACTATAATTGCCTTTATATATCCCTCTTGTTTTGTGTTTTGATGGAGACAATCTTTCATGGTTATTGGTCTTACTAAATTCTCTGTGTCGGTTAAAATTAACTTGTGTGTCGACATGTGATTCGTTGTTTCTTGCATTGCTATTTGGGTATATTAATCAAAATGATATTATTTCGTTCACACCTTATTTTTTCAAATTTTTCTATCATGATATTATTATTTTCACACCTTGCTTTTTAGTTTTGTCTATCATGATCTAGCATTCTAGATGTGCTAATAAATCTCCGAAACTAACAACTTTATTTTAAAAAATATTATTTTCCAAAAGTCTTTGTAATATTCCTAACATGTACCGACAAAAATTAAATTATGATAATATTACAGTTCACTCTTAATTTTACAACATGTAATTATATTGGATCAAACTTTTCTTTGGTCTTTGTTTGAAATGGATCATGTTGTCAATATCTTCCACTTAGATGCAATGTTTTTTTTGGAATATTATTCACAACATATAAAGCTTGTAATTAGGGATGTTAATGGTTCTAGAGAACATGAAACCAACCGAAATTGGACCGGCAAGAACCGAATCTTGAATTGAGACTAATCTTATCAGAATGGTTTGTGGTTCATTTTTAAACCAAAACCGATTTTGAACTAAACTGAAAAATTGGTTAAACCAATATAGAGCTGAACCTGTAAAACCGACTATTTTTTATATATAATATTATTTATAATATATATATATATACTGCCTCAATATTTTTTAACTGTAACAACCACTTTTAAAAGTGAATAAAAAAATATTAATAAAACTTTGTATTATAACAGTAGCTATTAGAAGCAAATAAGAAATAAAATTGCCTCTAGTTCTTTATTTTTAAATTTAGACTTTTAAGCCGAGTGAAAATATTAGCGCGCTTTTAGATTTCATTTTTATAAATGTGCTGAAAGAAAAAGTAGTCTCATGTTTTGACACGCGTCTTTTATTATTTATAAGATAAATGGCCCTGAAAAAGGTTTACAAAATCGGCCGAGCCAACCAAATAATCTATTGGATTTGGGCCAAAAAAGGAGAAATCAACTCTTATTATAAGACCTTGTGAACATTAACACCCTTAATATAGGAACCCGGCATTAGTGTTTATACAGAATACCCTAACACCTTTAATATCATTCAACCTTATTAGCAAATGAAAAGCTGCCAAATCAAAGTTTTGTCGATGGATTAGCTTGAAGAGAGATCAGACTCAAGATTAAAGAGATGAATCCCCAGTGAACGTTATCTTCAGTGGCTTCTGATATTTCAATTAGAGATGTAGCTTAATGAGAAAAATAATGAATTAGGATGGTGCTTCCTCCAAAATACAGAGAATTATCTCTTCAAAAGGCTAATTATAGATATAATCAAGCTTCACCATATCCACCAATTCAAATATTTGTCTAGACTAGATCTTTAGAGAGATCAGACTCAAGATTAAGGAAATGACTCCCCAATGAACGCTATCTTGAGTGACTTCTAATCTTTCAATTAGAGATGGAACTCAATAAGATATGAGATGAACTGGGATGTTGTTTCCTCCAAAATACCGAGAACGATATCTCAAAAGGCTAATTCCAGAGATAATAAATCAATTTCAGAAAACCCCAAATCTAGTTTAGCACTCCCACTACGAAATTAAAAGACCAATCAGTCTTAAGTTTCAACACTGCTCCGAAGGCAGCAATTTCTCAGAAGATCCAACATGACATTTCAAGGTTTTTTATGTTCATGCTTGAGTGCTACAGACCCAAAAATTGACATGGAGTAATTTAAGGTATATTCCTTAAAATCTTGTATCCGATTCAATAATCCAAATTTCAGTATGTGATTCTTATCAAATTATAGGTTATTCCAGAATATGCTAGATCCAGTCAACCTTGAGCTTCGAGACTATCTAGCAAGCAACAAATCTCTCCGCATACCCAACAATTAACATTTCAAGGGCTTTAATCTTCATGTACTTTCATTTTAATCTTCCGAATTTTCTTGAAAATCACAGAGAAATCTATGAGTTCTTCCGTTCTAATATAGCCTACTTGAAGGCATTTTAGAAATGTGGTAGCTTCTAAGAGGAGCTTTAAAATTTTTAAAATTGATTTTCATTTTACAGCTCACAGTCCATCGAGCAAACCAATCTGTTGCTCGATTTTTCTCTCTAAAGATGTGATGAAGAATGGTTTTAAGATTTATTAAAGTCCTTATGCTTTTTAAAATCAATTCTAAGTTATTTGGATATTGACCAAAAGAAATAAGATAGACTAAAGTTTCATATTCTGTTTTGATATCAACTTCCCTTAATCCATTTTGCAGATTTGCAATTCATCGTGAAGTGTCTAGGCTTCTGATTTAATGAGGAAGAGCAATCAGTAGTTATATCTATACTCGTGGATGATTGTGCCCTATCAGTATCTAAAAATAATAACTTCGTTCCATTCACCAGAGGCAAGGTATCATACGTCCGAGTTAAGCTTGTATTTTCCTAGGAGTGGAGACTAGGAAAGGTAAGAGATTTTATTGTTTACCTTTAGGTGATTAATGCATCCTACGGTTAATGCTACATGTTTACTTTTCTTCTAGTGTTTATACTTTAGAATACTTGATTGATCCAGTCTGGTTATGATGTTTGTAATGTAGTTGATTGTAAAAGTAATTGAATATGAGTCACTCTAAATATTAGTTTTGTTCATATGCTGCTAGACTGTCCAACAAACAATGATAGGAAATATAGTCTTGATATGGATTTTGTTCGGGGATGACGAGAACCAGCTACGTAGTAGATGCTTAGTTGTCATAAAATTTCTGATATTAACCCTTAGGATACCTGCAAAAGGAGACCAAACCTTCCATCTTTAGCTGGAATCCAGTATATAGCATCCTCCGACTGCTCACTTATACTTAGCTTTGAGATAATATTGATATATAATCAGTTAATATATGGTTAAGTTTTTCCAAATTCCAAGCATTATTTTCCCAAAAACATTTGACCCTCAAGCCTTTAAACCGTATATTATTAGAATCAGAGTTAAGAGTAATAAGAGGAGGTTTATCAAACCAGTTTTCTAGACATAGGTCCACATTGTCTTTGCCTACGATCCATTTGATGTTGCTTTCAACAAAATTCTTTATATTTTCTAACTTTTTCTAGGTTTGAGACCTTTTTTGAATAGTTTAGTTGGAAATGATGATTTATCTTACAGCTGATATTATGAAGGATTTTAGCACAGAGATAGTTATTTTCTCTAAACCTAATCTACAGTTTGCATGAATAGGCCTTTTGAATATCCTGTAGACTTTTTATATTTAAGCCAATATTACCAAAAGGCTTGCAAATAGCATCCCAAGATGATTAGTGAAGCCTATTTGACTCACAGTTAGAGCCCCATATAAATATGTTGAATAATCTTTCTATCTTTGATATGATGGAATTAGGTAGCCAACAGCGTTGTAGCCAATACGTAGGGATAAATATTAAAACTGAGTTGATTAGGACTAGTCTACCCCCATACGATAGTTTTTTGCCTTCCCAATCAAAGATCTTTTCTTTGATTTTTGCCAAAAAAAGGAAATAATTAACACACTTATTGTGAGGGCTTAGTGTAATTCCCAGGTATGTTGTAGGAAGATGGCTACTCCTGAAATTTGATTGTCTAGCAAGATATCCGATTTTATCTTGAGGAAACTTATTTGATGTTATAATCTATGTTTTGTCCTTGTTTAGTGCTTGACCAAATATTTCCAGATAATCCTGCAAGAATTTGCCAAATGTCTTCGTTGAAAGAAGCTAGGCCATTAGTGAATATTAGTAGATCATCTGCGAATGATAAATATGATATAATAATGTTACTTCTACATGAATACTTAAGAAATTTATCAGATACAAATAGATTGGTTAGACCCCTTAGTAGTATATTTTTAGCTAATATGAAGAGACTAGGGGACAAATGGTCCCCTTGTTTGATCCCTTTGTTAGCTTTAAAAAAGCCTACAACCTTCTTATTTATAACTATGAAACAAATACATACCTGATTAGGTTATTAATTAAGTTGATAACCTTATGATTAAAAGCATAAGCCTTGAAAACTTTTATTATGAAGCTATCTGAAAGGTTATCAAATACCTAGGACATATTAACGTTAATAATAATAATATTGCATGCTTTTGTTTTACTATCAAGGTCATGTATTAGTTCTTTAGTAATAAGTATATTATCCCGAATTAGTGTATCATTTATATATGCACCTTGTACCTAAGATATCACTTTAGGTATTAGGGTAGACAATCTGTTATTTAATAACTTAGACGTGATCCTATTCATCATGGTACACAAACTAATAGGCTTATATTAGTTCCAGTTAGAAGGATTATCTACCTTAGGAATTAAGCATATACTAGTATCCATAATAACTTTTGGAATAACTTAACCTTGGATACAAGAAGTTAAAGCACTACACAGATTATTCTTTATAATTTCCCAACAGGATGTAAAAAAACATTTGTTGAAGCCATCCATACTAGCATCGTTTGCTGACTTTAGACTCTGAATTATACTCCATATCTCATGTTATGTAGGGTTATCTAGAAGAGCTTTATTATCTGCATCAATTATAACATTGGGAATGACTTTGAATATACTTAGATTCATATAATTGATATACTGATCTAAGGTAGAATAAAAAGGGGAAGTAAGATTATTCCTAAAATAGAATTATGCTGAGTTGTTGATAGTATCTTTGTTATTTATTATTGATCTTTATACTAGATATCCTACTTTTCATTCTCTTTTTCTTTACATAGTTATGATAAATTCTTGTATTTATGTCTCCATCTTGTAACCAGGTTGCATAGAACTTCTGTTTCCAGTATTGCTCTTCCATTGCAAGAGCCAAGAGATGATCTGCATTTGCTTTCGAGAGATGGGTTTTGTCATCAAGTCTATTAGTTTGAAGGTAAGTAACTTCACATGGTTTTACATTTTCTTTTGTTTGTAATATTTTATCAAATATGTTTCCAAAGTGTGTCTTGTTCTATTATTTTAATGTTGGATTCAATCTTTTAATTTTGTTCCAGAATACAAACAGAGGGTAGCCTTCCATCACCTTAATCTAGTTAGATTCCACAAAGGTTAGAAACTCATTGTCCATAGTCCAAATATTTAGGAATTTAAAACTTTTGGCTTGTTTAACCCTGTCTTTAATGATTGATATAAATACAGGAGTTTGGTCTGAACAAGTGCGAGCCATGTGTAATATCTTAGTCTCAACAAAATAATCAATCCACTATTGATTGTATAACAATCGGTCAAAACGTTTCCACTTAGTTTTATTAGTTCATGTGTATTTTGTACCTACAAAACATGCATCTTCCAAAAAGAAGTCTTTAATCATTTCATTAAAATCATTAGAACTTTGATTACAATAATTAACACAACTAGTTTGTTCAGAATGAGAACTTATAATGTTAAAGTCTCCCAATATTAACCAATTTTTTGTTGATACAAATATTGTACGAAGAATATCTCACAGTTCAAATCTGTGTCTTCTTTGATATTTTGCATAAACAAAGGTAACAAAGAAGACGTTATCCTGGTTAGAGTGCATAATATTCACATGAATGTATTGAATATTATCAATAAGAATGTTAATTACTAATTTATCATTACATAGCATCCATCTTATTAGATATGTTTACAAAATTATTAGAAAACTTGAGATTATAAGCAATGTTAACCAATTGAGAACTATTTACCATAGATTCTCTGATTAATAAGAGATTAATATTTTCTTTCCTAATTATGGACTTTAGTCTTCGCAATGAAGATTTATTACCAATATCACATATGTTCCAACTTAGAGCTTTGATCATTGATCATTGAGGACTTTTAAAGTATGTTCTTTTGGCCCCAGAGTACTGTAGAGACTTGATTACTAATGGCTTTGATCTTTTGTTGTTTCTTGCAAGCTTCAACTTTTTATTCAGGATTTTTTTGAAATAAGTGTCAATTTTTTTCCTTCAAAGGACTCGAGTAGATGGAAGACTCCCCATATCGGCCTTGTTGGGGGTTTGATAGCCAAAGGACGGGGACTCAAAGTTTGCTAATGTAGATAGATTATAGTCAAATTCAAGCGATTTTATTGCCTTAATGACTTTATCTTCATAAGTATCTCTTCTTTCCAAATTACTTCAATCTTGATTACCATTTTATTTACTACCTTTTTTTTTTATCATTCTTCTTTTCTTTATTAAATATTTTCCTTGCGACTTTGTTTGTAGGCTTTTTATTCTCATGATTTTTCTTTTCAGGAGGTCTTTTACCAATTTCCACATTTTCAGGTATTCTTTTACCAATGTCTCCTCCAGCTTCTCTACTATTTTTATAAACAAATTTGTTCACCTCATATCTTTCATAATAACGAGGATTAATTATTATAGATTTTAAACCTGTTGGGCTGGTCTTGTATGTCTGACTGATCTATCTATTTGACTGACAGACGCTCACTTGCTTTGATGTGGTAACCTTTAATGAAGTCTGATCTTCAATGTTGGTATTACTATGAGATTTTTTTCTAATTTTCTTGGATGTCCAACATGAGAATAGTGACTATAATATTTAGGCATGTCTTTATAACTTATGTGAATCCAAGCTCCTTCATTGCTACCAAAACCTGCCAAGACGTGGTGTTGTAGTTCATTGGAGATATCAAGCTCTATCCAAGCGTAACACACGTTGTATAACACACGATTCTTTGGTGATATCAAGATTTTTATAGGAGAACCAGTAGAAGATGCTAAATAATATATGAAGTCTTTGGTAATCCTTTCATGAATTTACCTATCAGAGTGTAAATAGTTGATGATTTCAAGATTTCATTTACACTTTCATCAAACGACATCGACATATGATCTTTCTTTTGTTGAATGCAGATTGACGTAAAGGCTAGGATATTCTTTGTGTGGCTTACCATATCTGCAAATGATTTTGGTTTACGCATACTAATATGTTGAGGAGCAATTCATTTGGACCTGTCTTGAGCGTTTTGGTGAAGAGACGACTGTAGTAGAGAGTATTCTTCGTTAGAGTGACTACCTTGGAGATGATTTGTTACACCATGAATGATGTAGACGATAGGCTTGATAGTATTGACAAGCAGTCAATACTAATTCATAGCAAGTATAATATTTAGACTGATGAACTTTGTATTCAAGAATCACTTTCTTCGAAGAAAAATTAGTATTTGTTTGTGGTATAAATAGAGATCATTCCCCTCTTATATAAAGTCGATGAATATAACAATTTTTTATTTAAAACAATAAACTGTATTGAATTGTATGTATCGAACTAGTTGTTATAAGTTTTTATTTGAAACCTAACTTTTATAAGTTTTATTTGGTTCAAACGATTACTTTTACTAATTTGTTCGAATCTAATTTAAATATAGATCGTACATAACCCATAATAATCCTATTTGTAATAAGAATCATCACGCGTGGATGATATATATATATATATATATAAACAAAGAAACGATTTAGAAGTATACTTTTTTATTTATAAAAAATGTTATTATTTCCTTTTTAAGTCACTATTAATTGAAAGTCTTTTCTTTTTATGAAAAATGTTATTTTCACTTTCAAAGTCATTGTTTCATGAGAAAGTCTAGATTGATTATGCAATTCTAAATCTATTCTTTTATGTATTGAGGAAATATTTAAGAGTACAGAGAGTTTTTGTAATTTCTTATGTTTGGAATTTAGAATTTTTCTTAATTAATTAACTTTTTTACCATTAACATAAATAAATTTTTGATGGTGTGATCATGTCGACCATTCAATCTAAAACAATAGGGGGATAACTAAATCCACCCATATCATGGCGTGTAAACTAAAAAAAAGTATCTAAAATTTACAACATCATTAAACTAGAAAAACTAAAAAAATAATCATTTTAAATATTTTCACAAAAGTCTTATCCTTCCCCTTTCAACTTTTCAGAAAATATATTAGCGGATAATTAGTTGTTGTTCCTGTTTCTAGTATGTTATAACTAGTCAATAGAGGGTTGGTATGTTTTTTTAAATGTATTATTGAATCGATTTTATAAATTGAATATTTTTTGTTATCAGGATATGCCAGTTTACGAAAATGTGATATATGACATTATTAGTTTTTTTAATTTATAAATACGATTATTTTATATTTAATATGAGTATAGTTAATTTTTACTATTTATTTTTATTATTTAATTTTTATATTTTATCCAAATTATTTAGGGCTAATTAATTAAATGAACCCGTATCCACCCAGATTATCAAGCTATCCATATTTCTTCACTTTCTTAAACTCCTTCACTTTTTCAAACTCCTGCTCTTTTTTATACCTTCTCACTTTTATTCTTAAAAACCAATTCGTGACCTTTGATTAGTCCAAAAATTACAAACCAACAATACAATAAATTTAGAAATATAAATGCAGGTGTAACTAGTCATACTTAATCATGTTTGAACAATACATGTTTAAATGTTACTATTAGACTTTAAAAGTAAATTAAAAACTACACATCCATTATTATATAGTAACGGTAAATACATTTCTAGAATTATACAAAATATTCAGAATTAAACAATAAAACAAAATCTTGTATATAGACGAAAATCTTGTTATATTAGCAATACGATTGCGATGAAACCCCAATTTTATAACTTCATCTTCACCTTAAAAGGTACCACTGAAATAAATTGCCTATATACGGAATATAATTAAAATTTCCTATTTGTCCAACTATATACTCTACGGAATAAAGTTAACATTTCCTATTTGTCCAACTATATACTCTACAGAATAAAGTATTCTACCATCTGGATTAATAAAATAGTGAAATGAGAAATTTAATAGACCCAAAAACAGACCATACCAAACAAAAGAATTAACCAGAAAAACATGAGAAAGTTAGCCGATGGTAATTTGGATAATTTGGACGGATCCGGTTTATTAAATTAATTAGGATTCGTAATTTGATAAAAATAAATATAAAAAAAAAAGTAAAACTAATTTAATAAAAATAGATGATAAGATTATAAAATCTGTATTTTTGATATTAGGGGTGATAATGAACTAGGATGGCTGCGAGTATTATTAACCTGTAATCTATCTATATTTTCCTTTTCAATTTTCAGGTTTGTATATTTATCCGTAATATTTTTAATTTCTTAAGTTTTGATATACATCTCGCAAGAGTTTCCAGCATGAAATCCATCAGATTCAGACATTCCGCCAGATACCTATGGATTATTTATTTATTCATAAAATATTTTTTTCTAAGTTATCGGCCAACAAAGAGAAAAATATCACTAAATATCGACTAAACTATTTAATTACTCATTAATATCCATTTTTTCCATACTGTTATTTGGTATCTCGAATTGAAATTTGGATAAAAATACCCCCAACTATATATATCCGCTAGTACCTTCACTAGTACTAACCTGAGAGTTGTTTGAAAAACACATGAGATTTGTTTGAAACTCTCTCTATTTCCTGAGAGTTGTGTGCAACTCTCGCGAGTTTCTGAGAGTTGTTTGCAACTCTCTCTATTTCCTGAGAGTTGTTTGCAACTCTCTCGATTTCCTGAGGATTGTTTGCAACTCTCTCGATTTCTTGAGAGTTGTTATTGGTGAAATTTTATTTTTTAAAAAAATCGAAAAATATCATGAATGGGTCTAGTTTTGTTCATCTTAAAAAAACAAAAGCGATGGTACTTTCGTATACTTTCTCCGAGCTCTGGTTTGAAAAACATGGATCTCTTAAAAAATAAAATAAAAAGAGAAAGTAAGAATGAGAAATTATGGTTACGTGGTTGTTGATCAAATGCGAGGGTAGTTAGGGTATTAAAAGAATGTTAGATATTAAGTGGTAATTAGGTAGTTGAGATGGGTATTAAGAGGTAATTAAACAACCCTTGGGTACTAGATGACAATTGAATAGTTGAGTGAGTACTTTAAGGGTAATTTCCCCAAAATAAAAAATATATATTTAAATAATAAACAAATCTAAAAATTTAGTAACATATTTAGAAAAAATATTCATTATTTACACTTTATATAGTTAATAAATTATTAAATAAATTATATATATTTTTTAAAATATAAAAATATTTATTTAAAAATATAACTTTTTAAAGGCAAGGCTATATTGGGACCCTTTTTGCTATAATGAGACCCCAAAATTAATATTTTTTTATGTTTATATGAATTTATCATTTTACCCTTCATATATAAAACCAAAGTTTTAACAAAAATCCAACATTTTCTCCTTCTTCTTAAAGCGTGAAATAAGTTACAGAAATCAAACAAGCCCTTAGGAATTCTACATTATTAGATCCAGAAACCAAACAAAAAGAGAAAAAAAAGATGAAGAAGCTATCATTAGGTATGAAGAAAGAAAAAGCTTACCAAAAGAGAAAAGATAAACTCAATTGCAAAGTTTTAATCAAAGAAACACATATAAGAGTCCACTATAATTTATTTGTTTGTTGTTAACACAAAATCATCCAATTCACGATTAGTAATTTCAGATCAGTTCTTAAACCCAACGAAATGAAAAAAATAATTAAAATTATAGAAATACCGGATAATGGGTGTTGTTGATAGTGTTAAATGTCCAAGAACAAGCAAATAAAAACCAGATTGATAAGAAAGTAAAATAGAGAGCTGGAAGAGGGTGAAATGCTTCGTCAACGCTGACGTCGATATCAAGAACCCCAATCGCTGCAAACTGACCAAAAAAACAGCATACCAAAACATCTACAATCATTAGAATAACACATATCTATAACTTACTTTCCAAAACAACAACAACATTTAGATGAAAATTTGATTTTTTCGGCAGAACTTATAACTCTAAATATCACTAAAAATACCTAACTAAATTGCATAAAAATTACATCAATAAGTATAAGATTCATACCTTAACGTGTTTTTGAGTTCGGATTTGAGAAATCTTGAATTGTTTTTACCAATTTTAAGAGCTTTTTGTGTGGAGAAGAGAGAAAAGAGGAAGTTTGGGCTGAAATAGAGCTTTTATATCAAGTGTAAATTGGTCATTTTAGGATATCCTTATAGCCAAATTAGGTCACATTATAAAAGCATCTCATTATAGCCAAAAAGGGTCTTAAAATAACGTTGCCTTTTTTTAAAATGTAAAATGATATAGTTTAAAATATATTGTATTTAGTGATAATTAGCAAATATTTTGTTATTTATCATAAAAGTCTAATTTCATATAAAAATCACAAATTGATTTCCAAAAAATCACAAATTGATTTCATTAAATGGAAACTTACCATTTAAAACTAATCCAGCAAACCTATAACAAATTAATGCATCAAAAGTTTATGAGACTTTATATAAAATCCATTAAGCTTCTTTTATTTTTTTTAAAAATATATTTTATACACGTTTCTCATTATATGGTTTCACATCCACTGGACTGGTTTCGCATCTAGCATCTATCATAGTGGACCTGAATTCGCATCTAGCAATACACAATTTAAACATGTTTCACATCTAGCAAAACAAAAAATGTTTCGCATCTAGCGAAATAAAGAAGGTTTCGCATCTAGCGAAACAAAGAAGGTTTCACATCTATCAAAACAAAGAAGATTTTGCATCTAGCAAAACAAAGAAGGTTTCACATCTAGCAAAACAAAGAAGGTTTTCAATCTCGCAAAACAAAGAGGTTTCGCATCTAGCAAAATAAAGAGGTTTCACATCTAACAAAACAAAGAAGGTTTCATAGCTAGCAAAACAAAAAAGTTTTCGCATCTAACAAAACAAAGAAGGTTTCGCATCTATCAAAACAAAGAAGGTTTCGCATCTATCAAAACAAAGAAGGTTTCGCATCTATCAAAACAAAGAAGGTTTCGTATCTTCTTCGTTTACCTTAAAAAAATTAAAATTTTAAAATGTATCTTTTAAAGTGTAACTCGGAAAAAAATCCGAAAATACCGTTAGCTTTGTTTTTTTAAGCAAAAAAAACTAGTACCACTCATGATATGTTTTGTGAATTTTTTAAAGAAGAAATAACGTTTTCCATCTATCAAACATGTGTTTTACATCTATCAAAAACGTGTTTTGCATCTACCATTCCTAAAGAATTATATGTTTTACAACTAACAACTATCAATACGTACACTACAGACACAAATTTTTTGCATCTATCAAAAACGTGTTTTGCATCTACCATTCCATGAGAATTACATGTTTCACATCTCCTTCATGTTAACCCTAAACCGTTTTACTCGACACATATAATTCAAAAACTCAAAACCAGACAAAAATTGACAAAAAACTAACTAAAATACAACAAATGAACTACATTAGAAACGTAAAAACAAGATAAATACTAAGAATCGGAAACAAAAATAAATCTTGAGTACCCATAGTATTCCGAATCAAAATTCGACTTACCACACAAATCAACTTATCTAAACAGATATCCAAAATCAAGCTTCAAAATCAACAAAAATCACAACAAAAAATATACGAAAACAAATGAAAAACAAGAAAATTTAATAAAAAATGAAGAATCACCTAATAGTTAGGTACTGCGCCATTCACGTAGAGAGAAAAAAAGTTAGAGGACAAAACGTGAAATATAAGTTTAAAAATCGTTTATATAAATGAGCAAGGATATTTAGGAGGTCAGTGAATCTTAAATGGTTAATATTTGACTTAATCGCATATTTCTCAATAAACATGAAAATATTGGTCTTTAAGTGGGGATAATAGTTATGGTTTTGGGTTTTTTAATTTTTTTTGAAAAAACCAATAAAAAATAGAATGTCATCTAGTTAAATACTTTATTATCATTATCAAAAATTTATTTCAAAAAAGTGTTAGATTAATTTAGCCTAAAAATGTTTAAAAATATAATAATATTGTTTAAATATAATAATATTGTTTTTAAATATTATATATATGTTGATAATTAGTAAATATTTTGTTATCAATTAATAATAAGTATAATTTAAAATTTTATAAATAATATATTAGTTCTCTAATCTCCAATATTTTAGCCGCTTTGGGTTTAAAGGTCCACACAGCTTTGTTTTTGGTCCACTTCCAAATGGCCTCACACTAATGGTGATGTATTCTTAACTTATATACTGATCTTTCTTCCCATGTTTAACCGATGTGGGATGTGGGACTTTGGTCGCACCAAACAATCCTTCTCTCGAACAAAGTACCACTCTAGCCTCCTCTCAATTGACTTCCATCCGCCTAATCTAGTCAGGTGGAGAGAAACCTGAACTCTAGAGATTTAGGGCGGATATATCTGCTCACTATCAGATGACACTGTGCCACTCCTTGATCAAGCCACCTGCTTGATGAACTATCGGGAACTCCATCTTTAGATGAATCTGCGCCGCTCTTTGATCAAGCCGTCTGCTTTGATGAACCATCTGGCGCTCCATCTATAGATGAATCTGCGACGCTCCTTAATCAAGCCACCTGCTTGATGAACCATCTGGCGCTCTATCTATAGATGAATCTGCGTCGCTCCTTGATCAAACCACCTGCTTGATGAGCCATCTGGCACTCCATCTATCCAGCAGATCAATCACCTTAAGTATGGCTCCTGACAAGATGTTCGGCATCCTGAGAATTTCACCCACATCATCACAACCCCACCACATCGCGTTCCGTCTGTAGCAGTCCTGCAGATCAATCACCTTGAGTATGGCTCCTGACAATATGTTCGGCATCTTGAGAATTTCACCCACATCATCACAGCCCCACTACATCGCGTTCTATCTGAGCCTGGTGCTCTGATACCACTTGTAGGGAATATTGGGTCCACATATTCCCCTTTTGTATATAAGTAAAAATACTCCAATCTCCACACTAGTGGGATATTGTCCGCATTGGGCCCACTGGCCCGCACGGCTTTGCTTTTGGTCCACTTCCAAAAAGCCTCACACAAATAGAGATGTATTCTTAATTCATATACTGATCTTTCTTCCCATGTTTAACCGATGTGGGATGTGGGACTTTGGTCGCACCTAACAGTCATCCCTGTAATCGGTCCTTGCCACAAAACTGATTTCTATGAAAATCAAAGCTTTTTGTATTAAATTAGCGGTTCCATGCCAAGATTCTTGTTAATATCTTGCTGATCTGCATGTTTGTATAAAGTCATTTCGTATTGTTTTATAAAGACTGATTGCAAGAGTATAGTTATATTATTCTATCACGGAGTGAGTCTTGGAAATTCATAGCAATGAATACCTCATTACAACTGTTTCTTATTTGTTAGACCCAAGTAGCTTCGAACTTAGGTTCTGTTGTTCAGAGTGTGGGTAGCGTTTAGGACTAAAAGAAACCGTGAAGTAATAAAAATAAAAATGATACCTTTATTTTCAAAGAGAGATACTTGCAGAACTTATAAATTATGTATATTAATGAGTTCTTAGTCGAAGCCAGATTTACCCATTTGAGCCTTTGGTGGATTTTAAGGAGATGTTGATGAAGAAAATAAAATTAGGCTGCATTTTCTCGAGGAAACAGATGAAGATAAGTTATTTATAAGTATTTTTTTAGCACTTGGTCGATCCAATAAAATTACTGTTGGAAGTAATCTAAACTAGTTGGTTTGAATACGTATTGTCTAGTTTATGACGTGTCTAATATTAGTTATTAGGGTAGTTATTTAGATAAGACCGAACAGTTTGTCTGTATTTTCTATATAAGAAACCAGACCCTTGTACTGATATTTAGAATGAAGTTAACATTTCTGCACTTCTTGTTTATCTCTATAAATATATATTTGTCTGTCTCTTAAGGTTATCTGCATTTCTGTTTATCTCTGGGATTTTTTCCCTATAGTTGGTATTAGAGCCTAGGCAATTACAATGGAGGCTACCAAGAACAAAAAAGGATCACTGGAATTAAGTTACCCAATGTTAACGAAGAGTAATTACACGGCTTGGTCACTAAATATGAGAGTTTTCATGCAAGCTCATGGGATCTGGGGAGCAATTGACCCTACTGACCCAGATGCAAAGGTTGACGGAAAAACAGATAAGGTGGCAATGGCTGCAATATTCCAGGCTATCCCTAAAGACATTCTACTATTGCTGGCAGACAAGAAAACAGCGAAGGACGCATGGACATCAATATAAACAATGTGTTTAGTAGCAGAGCGTGTCAAGAAAGCAAGAGTGCAGACACTAAAATCAGAGTTTGAGAATCTAAACATGAGGGATACAGAGATGATTGACGACTTCTCTATGAGATTAAATGGGTTGGTGACTAATATTCGTGCCTTGTGAGAAACCATTGAAGAGACATATGTCGTGAAAAAACTACTTAGAGCAGTACCTTCCAAGTTTTTACAAATCACGTCAGTAATAGAACAGGTTCGGAGACCTAGATGTGATGTCAGTTGAAGAGACAATTGGGTCTCTAAAGGCACATGAAGAGAGGCTTTGTGGCCAAACAGAGAACACTGGAGGGCAGTTGATGTTGACGGAGGAAGAATGGAATAAATGAGAAGACAAAGAGGGGAAGATTTTATTCACTAGAGATTAGTGGATGAAAAGGAAAAATCAAGGAGGAACAGATAACCAGAGGAATCGAGGTACTGTCAATTACCAAGGTGGACGTGCAGTGCGCGACAGGACTAAAGTAAGATGTTGGAATTGCAGTTTTTACGGGCACTACGCAGCTGAGTGTAGAAAGCCACGTAGAGAGAAAAAGTAAGAGGTAAATTTGGCAGTACAAGATGAGGAACCTGCACTTCTAATGGTAGAAGACATGGCTGTACAAGATGAGGAACCTGCACTTCTGATGGCAGAAGACAGAGAAGATAAAGACAACGAGTTATTATTGAACGAGAACAATGTGGTATTAAAACTAAACAAAGATTGAGGTACAAAAGCTGATTCAAACGTGTGGTATCTAGACAATGGCGCTAGTAACCACATGACGGGACAACGCTCGAAGTTTAAAGAATTGGATGAAGGGGTAACTGGGCGTGTTAGATTTGGTGATTGTTCTACAGTGGAAATTAAAGGAAAGGGCTTTGTGACGTTCAAATGCAAAAACGGGGAGGAACTGGTCTTCAAACAACTATATTATATTCCCAGTCTACGTAAAAATATACTGAGTCTTGGTCAGTTATCAAAAACTGGAAATAAGGTGGTACTTAGTGGTGAATACTTATCTATATACGATACCAAGAGACGTCTCCTTGTGAAGTTTAAAAAGATCAACTAATAGATTGTATAAGGTTATTGCTGAAACAAGTAAATCTATGTGCTTATTTTCTAATATGGAGAATTTATCATGGCTATGGCATTCACGCCTTATGCATGTTAATTTTCAAGCTATGGTATTGTTATCAAAGAACAGGATGGTGTATGGACTACCAGAGATTATTCAACCAAAAGTAGTCTGCACTGGCTATCTATTGGCAAAACAGACGAGGAAGCCATTTCCTGGTCAGGCTAATTTCCACGCAAAAGAAATGCTTGAGTTGGTACATGCAGACTTGTGTGGGCCAATTTCTCCTACAACAAAAGGAGGAAATAAATACTTATTTCTACTAGCGATGATTTGAGCAGAGTAATGTGGATATATATGCTTGCAAGAAAAGACGAAGCACTAGAGGCATTCAAAAAATTTTGAGCTTTGGTAGAAACAATTACAGAGAAGAAAATAAAAGTTTTGAGAACGGACAGAGGAGGTGAATTCACTTAAAATTTATTTAATTCTTACTGTGAAGACACAGAGATTAATAGGAATTTCACTGCTCCTTACTCACCGCAGCAGAATGGGGTTGTCGAAAGAAGAAACAGAACAGTAGTAGCAATGATACACAGTTTTTTGAAAGAAAAACAACTACCTTCTAGCCTTTGGGGAGAAGCTGCTCGTCATGCTGTTTACATACTAAATCGCCAACCTACTCGAGCTTTATCAGGAAAGACGCCATATGAGGTATGGACTGAAAATAAACCAAATATTGGATATATTCGAATATTTGGCTGTGTAGTAGACATGAAGGTGTCTAGTGTACACACCCAGAAGCTTGACGACGCAATAAAATGGTAGTATATCTGGGTAGAGAGCCCGACACAAAGGCATGTAGACTTTATGATCCAGTCAACGGGCGAATTCTGGTAAGCAGAGACGTCATCTTTGATGAGGCTCAAGGATGGGAATGGGAGAAACAGCAAGAAGAAGGGTTTGTACACCCTGGTAAATTCACTATTCTCGACATACGTACAGAAGATGTGGTTGATGGATCAGTTGAAGAAGAACCAGTTACACCGAAGAATGAAAGAATTGATTCTATGAGATCACAAACAACTGGTTCTCAAAAAGATGTTGAGGACCTAAGTAATGTCACACATTCTGCAGACTCAAGCACTAGCAGTGAGAGTAGTGGGAGTGAACAACCCAGAAAATTTCCTCTATTCAATGATATTTATGATGAAACAGTTGAAGTAGAGTTAGAAGATGAGCTTTTTCTATTGGGTGGTGACGAGCCTAGTAATTACGAACAAGCTATGACAGAGCCTGCATGGGTGGAAGCTATGAAAAGTGAAATTGCTGCTATAAAAAAGAACAATACATGAAAATTGGTAGAGCTACCACCTGGGCATAAAGACATAGGGCTGGAATGGGTCTACAAACTAAAGAGGGATACAGATGGACATATTATCAAGCACAAAGCCAGAGTTGTAGCAAAGGGCTATGTTCAATAACAAGGAATAGACTTTGAAGAGATCTTTGCCCCAGTTGCTCGCTTAGAAACGGTAAGATTATTGTTAGCGCGTGCCGCCAAGAATGACTAGGAAGTGCATCACTTGGATGTAAAATCCGCATTTCTCAACGAGGATTTACAAAAAGTTGTCTATGTGTGTCAACCTGAGGGTTTTGTAAAAAATGGTAAGGAACACTTTGTCTATAAGTCGGTGAAGGCTCTATATGGGTTAAGGCAGGCGCCACAGGCTTGGTATGCCAAGTTAAGTAAGTGTCTTGAAGAGTTGGGCTTCACTAAGTACCCATATGAACATGCAGTATATACAAAGAGGGAAGGTAATGAAGTTCTGATTATTCGAGTATATGTGAATGCTCTATTGGTCACAGGGACTAGTGTCACAAACATTAGTAAGATTAAGAGGCAAATGAATGCAGAATTTAAGATGAGTGATCTCGGGAGTTTATCTTACTATCTGGGTATCGAAGTCAGTCAGGGGCAGGGATATATTGACTTTAAACAAGCAAGTTATACCAAGAAGTTACTTGACAAAGCTGGTATGGGGTCGTGCAATGCCGTAAAGTATCCTATGGAGCCAAAAATACAAATTGATAAAGATGAAAAAGGGAAGGCAGTGAACTCCACGAAATTTAAGAGCTTAATTGGTGGGTTGAGGTATTTGGTTCATACTCGTTCGGATATTGCTTACTCTGTTGGTGTAGTTAGTGAGTACATAGAAAGACGTACTGAATTTCATATGAATGCAGTTAAACGTATCTTGCGTTACGTGAAAGGAACTATCAACTTTGGGCTGGTCTGTTAGTGGCTGATCTATCGGTCTGTTATATTCCGTCGCGTCAGATTTAATCAAGGTTATAATCAAAATCTTTGGCCCATCTCTTATAGGCCTTGGGTCGAATTATTTTTTTCCAAGGTCCCATCTCCTTTACTCACAAAATAGGTTTCCTGACTTGTCCACGTGTCACTCATCAACTCGTCGTTTGTACTCGTAGTTCTCAACTATTGAACTGCCCAGCATGTGCATCATCAGGCTAGTCCCCTTTGGTCTGCTATAGCTGTCAGGATGGACACGTGTCTCACGATAACTTGACTATATTTTAACTAACATTTTGGTTAAGAGACTCTTGATATTCTCGACGCTATTTTCGATTGCGCTTCTCCATGGAACAAACCGTTACCACACTTGCTTGCCTATAAATAATCTTACTTCTTGATTCTCACATTTTATCTGAGTTCTAGAGAGATAAACACCTGCTATTTTCCATTTCCTAGAGAGAGAAACTCTTATTTTGTTAAATGAGAAAACCCTCCTCTCATAAGAAACCTAAAAATAAACCCGACCCTCCTCAGAAACCAGTTTTTGGCTTCATCGACTATCTCAGTATCACCGAAATAGCAACGAATACCGAGCCGCCGGGTTAATTCACAAAGGTCCCGTATCACCGTTGAGTTCGGAGTCGGGGATTTTTCCGAAGCCCAGAAATTCGGGCCCATCTATACCCTTTCCCAACGCAAGCCCCTCGACTATCCCGAGGACTTCCTCGTAAAAAGACCTGACGCTGCTACTCGCTTTACTCCTTTAAGAACCTGAAAAGCCGATGCTGCAACTCAATCTTTACCTTCAAAACCTCGAACTATTGTTGAATGACCAAATAAAACCCTTTTTTAACTATGTGTGACTCTAGTTCTTCTTCTACCCCTCCCGAATACGTCCAGCTGACTCCAACCATTATAGGACGTCAAACTAGTTATAACACGGCGATCACTCTTAAATGGTTGGTTCAACAAGATGAAGAGAGAAGGAAACGTGAAAAAGCGGCTTCTAAAAAGACCGAGGTCCCATCGCCCATTCATACCCGAGTCAAAAAGCAGCTCAAACATTGTTTTTGTGACTCCCTCTTCCAAAGGGTTGGTGTCTGCTGATAAATCCTTGCCTAAGAAAGTCCAAAGTACTGAGGCCGAAAAGCCATCTCTTAAATCTTTCAAAGTATCTGCATCGACAAGGGTTGAAGACGAGCCTACTGAAAAGACCACTCATAAACCTTCAACCAAGGCCTCTGTGTCAACGAGGGTCGATGACAAAGGTGCTGAAAAGATCACTCATAATACTTCAACTAAGGCATCTGCATCAACGAGGGTCAAAGACAAAAACGCTAAAAATAATACCCATAAGCCCTTAACCAAGGCATCTGTGTCGGAGAGGGTTTAAAGACAAAATTGCTGAGGGACCTATTCACAAATCTTCAACGAAGGCATTTGCGTCGACGAGAGTTGGGGACAAAAATACCGAACCAGACGCGCTGACGCTTCCAGAAGCTCAAAATAATCCTGTCGTTGGCGAGGTTAAAAAAAAGCCTTTATCTCCTGAAATTGCCGACATTGTGAAAGGCTACCACATTCTCCTTCCCAGAGAACATATCATGTCTCTTTTTACCGGGAAGTACCTGTACTATTCTCCCGACGAAAATACCAGCTTGAATAAAATTTGGGGGATTCCTGATTGCGTAACCGTTCGCTTTCCAAAGCCCGGTGAAACTCCCTTGTCCATACAAGCTCGCGAGATAGTGTTCTTCGCCGAACTTTTCAACTAGGGTGTACGACTTCCCCTTGATTCCGAAAGAGTCAAATACTTCATGATCCTTCAGATTTGTCCAACCCAGTTAACTCCTAACGCCTATTACACTTTAATGTCTACCATTATGGCTTCTCGATTTGGTGGGGTCCCGATCTCCATGGAGGAGTACATAGGCATATCCGGATTGTCAAAGTCTTTGAAGCTGCCCTTTTTATATTTTTCATTTTCTAATGGGAAAATGATAGTGAACAATTTGTTAAAGGCTGACAGATCGTGAAAGTATCGATTTATCATCTTCAGTGGTGCTGGGAAAATGACCGTCATAAAGCAAGGAGAATTTGAGGCGCCTTACTTACAAGTGAACTCCTGAAGGTATTTTTTTAATTGACCGGCTTTCTTTCTTAAGCTTCCAAGGTAACTATTCAGGAGTTGAGAAAATGCCACCTTAAAACAGCTTTGGAGATCCTTGCCAAACTCCGAGCCTTTGCCAGAAAGAATTTGGGTCAACAATTTCGTCGATGCTTTAAGAACACCAACCTCATCAACAACAATCTTTGGCGTTGCTCCAACAATATTCTGAGTATCGAAGAGTTACAGACTCCTCCTGATGTTTCCGACTTTGTGAGGAGACTTGAGGCCTTAGATTTTGAAGTGTTTTTTCCCAAAATAAATCGGGCAGTCAGCAAATGTATGAAATCGAAGGAGTTTCCCGATCCAGAAGGCGAGCAAGAGAATGTCGATGGTGCTGTTGTAGACAAACCTCTTGAAGTACCACCCTCAGAGCCTGAAACCATTGTTATTCTTAGTGAGCCAATTGGAAACGGGGATAAATCCTGCCATCGTAAAAGGGGCAAAAAAAGAACGTGGTGAAAAAAGAAAGAAGAATGTCGCAACTGACGAAGGGAACTATACTTCAAACAAGAAATCCAAAGGGAAAATTGTTGTAGATGAAATGCATTGCGATCCAGCTACGGAAAAGATCACCATTTCCACCATGTTCGAACAGTTTGGTTGTACGAAGTCTTCTGCACCTGTCGAAGTTTGTCCAAGAGAAGAAGGGTCAGAATAAATAAATTATGTAGGAAAAACTAAAGCGTCGGGCACTCAAGTGGTCTTTCTATGGTGGCCCATCAGGATCATAGTCTTTGTCAAAGAGATTCAATGCATCCAGATCCTATGTTCTTGCATGTTCGTGGTCATAGTTTGAACACTTTTTCCTTCAAGATTCGGATGTCCTAGCGACTTCCCTGCAAAACATGCTTTCCCCCATAGCCCAAAAAGAAATAGAAGTAATGAAACTTCATAAAGAACTTGCAGAGCTTAAGAGAAGCATCTCATGCAAAGCCCAGGAATCGCAGGACTTAGTTGATCTTGCCAATACTCGAGCTGACGCAGTCGGAGCTAAGATCCGGGTTTTTTATGTGAACAAAAAATAGTGGGAAAAATATATTTCTCAGGCCAACAAAGATCATGCCAAAGCCGTCAAAAAATTGGCTTCCCAGAAGCTTCAGAATGGCTAGCTTCCCTTGCGATCGACGAAAATGGCTACGAACCTTCACGAATTTCAAATAATCATCGACAAAAGCAAGGAGGAGAACCGTCTTTTTGCTACTAAATGCAAAAAATTTATGGATGAAGAGGTTGCCGATGCAAGGGTCGGCTATGCTCTAAACTTCCACACAATGTTTCCCCGGATGCCACTAGGGTCGATGTGGCTAGACGTCTCATAAGAATATCGTCCAGAAGGCATTGATTGTACCGACCTTGTTATCAAATACACTGAATCGTTTGAAGATCCCTCCGATACTTAAACTCTGATGCTCGAATATGTTGCTTTCGTTCTT
This sequence comes from Limnanthes douglasii subsp. nivea, assembly GCA_036936605.1. Lineage (NCBI taxonomy): Eukaryota > Viridiplantae > Streptophyta > Magnoliopsida > Brassicales > Limnanthaceae > Limnanthes > Limnanthes douglasii. The sequence goes on along the minus strand of JAUPFV010000003.1, from coordinate 110,292,979 downwards.
TTAAAAGTTAAGACTTGGTTGTTTTTGTTATATATTTTCATTCTTGTCTATTTTTTGTACTCTCTGCTCGATGTCCCACCCTTTTTGTAATCGCAAGTGATCAGTTTTTAATGCCAAAGTCAATGGGTTTTTATATCATAAATTGTGTTCAAATTTGTGGATCAAACTTTTAACTGAAAAACCCTATACCAGGTTCGAATGCGTTGATCAACTTTAGAGTTGAAAAACCTTGTAACAGGTTTGACTTTGTTAATCAACCTCAGAGTTGAAAAGACATTTGAAATGTTGATCAACTTTAATGTTAAAAAACCTTTTAATATGTTCGACGTTGTTGATCAACTTTAATGTTTAAAACCCCTTTAATAGGGTCGACATTTTTTATCAACTTTAATATTGAAAAGCACTTTAATAGGTTCGACGTTGTTGATCAACTTTAATGTTGAAAAACCTTTTAATAGGTTCGACATTCTTGATCAACTTTAATGTTGAAAAACCCTTTAACATGCTCGAAAATATAAAACCAGTAAAAAAATTTTAAGGCTCTGAAGATTTACCAAACGAGTCAGTTTATATAGACACCTCATCAAAACCTCCCCGCGCCACCAGGGTAGGGAAGATTGTGTCCCCGACTAAAATTGTCTTACAATGAAGTAAAAAAGAAAAAGTTAAAAATTAACAATCATTCTAAGTACAATTTAAGGTGCTCAATGTTCCAAGAGAGACGTAGAGGTTGACTGAATTTATCTTTCAACCGATAAGTCCTTGACTTTACTTTTTCTAATCACTTGGTACGGTCTTTCCCAATTGGGTGCCAGTTTCTCCAGATGCTTATGTTTGGTGTGAATGAATACTTTTTGCAGGACTTTTTACCCGACTTTGAAGTCTCTTTTTCGAACTTCTGAAGCGTACCTGCTTCTCATAAGGGTCTGATAATGCAAAGAGCTTAAGTGAGCCCTAGTTCGTTGTTCCTCTATCAGATCCAGAGCCAAAGCTTGGCTTTCGTCATTAGTGTCCTCCTCATAACGATTGATTCTGAAGGATGGGAACACTGTCTCCATAGGGATTACTACATCCATGCTATATACCAGTGCGTAGGGAGATTCCCACAGCACATCTTGTAGTTCGGATAATATTATTTGTGACTCTTTGTGTCCTAAGCTCCTTAGCAGAGGTCTACTTTCAAACTTTTTATAAAGTATGTTTCCCAATAAAGCAAAACCTCGCGCTTTATATCAAACTCTTTTTGATAATGTCTTGTCATCGGGGAATACTTCCTCTGGCAAGAACTTGATAGTGTTATTCCATCAGTCAATACTCAAAGTTGTTGAAATTTGGCAAGCTATATCTGTTCGGTTTTCTAGGTCTTTCCGTTTTAAAATAGAAGGGTACTCCTGAGTCAGAATCCAAGGGTATTCTCCAACATACGTTGTGGTTGCCAACGAATCGATAATTGTATTATCCTCACTATAGACATGCTCGTAAGTAATATTTTTGAAGGATGAAGCCAAAATTCTTAAGGCCGCTAAGTATTGCACTAGGTTTTCTTTTCTCACCTCGGATTGACCCGTTGCGTGATTAATCAGTAGCTGTGAATCGCTTAGCAGCCGAACGTTCCTAGCTGCAAAAATATGTGCCAAACTTAAGCTTGGTAGCGCTGCCTCATAGTCAGGCTTGTTGTTCGAAGCCTTGAATCCAAAGTGAATCGCTTGATGCATTGCGATCCTCAAGGGTGTAGAAATATGGACACCCCCTCGCATCCGTTAATACTTGACCCACCGTCGGTTCAGACTATCCACTTATCTAAATCTTTTTATGGCTCAACCGCTATCTCCTCTGGTGTACTGGAGTGGAACTCTACTAAAACATCTGCTAGAGCTTGCCCTTTAATTACCATTCTTGGTTCGAAATTAATATCAATGTCCCCCAACTCTAGTGACCACTTTGACATACTCCCAGAAATATCAGGTCGTTGTAACACACTTTTTAGGTGAATAGCAGTTGAACCATAATAGAATGGCCTTGAAAATAAGGTCGCATTTTTCTAGCAGCCGTTACTAGAGCCAGTGCTAACTTTTTAAGCTTCAAATACCGTTTTCAGCATCCAGCATACTTTTACTTACATATAGACAAGTTTAGGAACACTGTCCTCTTCTCGAACTAAAGTCGCGCTTACCGCATGCTCTGAAACCGCTATATATAGAAACAAAATCTCTCGGGGTAGTGGTTTTGTCAATAGCTTTGGGAATGATAAATAACTTTTGATATTGAAAAAAGCCTCGGTACACTTGGGTGTCCAGTTAAAACTCTTAGCATTCCTCAACACTTGAAAGAAAGGTGCACATTTGTCATCAATGGTTTTCATCAGTAACAATTTTAACCAACATGTCATCAATGTAAACCTCAACATTTCGTCCAATCTGCCCTTCAAAAACTTTATTAACCAGCCTCTGATAAGTAGCCCCTGCATTGTTTAGACCGAAAGTCATAACCTTATAGCAGTACAATCCTCTCCCTGTGATAAACGTGGTGCTTTCTAGATCTCTCAGATATAATTTTATTTGGTTGTACCTTGTGTAAGCATCCATAAATTATAACTACTTGTTCCTAGACGTCGAATCTACCAGCTGGTCGATCTTTGGCATGGGAAATGGGTCCTTAGGATAAGCTCTTTTAAGGTCCATAAAGTCTACGCAGATTTTCTATTTTCAGTTCTTCTTTTTCACTAAGACTAGATTTGTTGTCCACCGTAGATATTGGGACTCTCTGATATGTCCTACCTTAGTTAACCTTTCAACTTCAAAAATAATTGTCTCTGCCTTTTCTTGGGAAAAGGCTCCGTATTTTTGAGTTATGGGTCGAACATTTGGATTTATGGACAATTGATGATAAATAACATTCTCAGGAACTCCTGTAACATCCTCTGAACACCAGGCGAACAAATGTAACTTTTGTATAAGAAAATCAATCACCTTTTTTCGAAAAAAGGGGGGATAGATTTACACAATTTTTCAAAGCCTTTCCTTTCGAAAATTCATAACTTTTGCAATTCTTGTCGGTAAGAAATAGCCCTACGGTCTCCCTAGGATCATCTGCAGGCTCTGATCCAGGGGCCGACCCCACTAATTTATAATCCCTTATGTCAACCATTTCCTTATCCGATTTTGCTGCCAGCACTGCTCGGTAACATTCTCTTGTTGTCTTTTGGATGCTTCTAACAATGCCAACATTATTCTCAATCACGTATTTCACGCACTGGTGAATCTTAGAAGTGACGACATGCATCCTTGACAACCAAGATCGACCAAAAATTGTGGTATGCGATGTAGAAGCATCTACCACTATAAATAGAATCGTTACTTCCTTTTTAAAGGGTCTCCGTCCCAACTAGACCATTCCTTCGAACTAACCAACTACTTCTGCTGACGCTCCCGTAAAACCAACAATAGTCCGATCTGATTTGACGATTACTGCCTTATTCTTAAATTTTGAAAAAGTTGACAATAAAATGATGTTTGCCGAACTCCCAGTGTCCACCAATATCCTCCAAACTTCTTCACCATCGATCGTTGCTACAATTACGACCACGTCTTCATGAGGTTCAACGATATCTCTCATGTCATCGTCATCGAAACACAGTATGGGAGACAAGTTCTGATATAAGTTTAGCGAGGTTCTTGGTTCTAACTGGATAGCCAGATTGACCACATACATTTTCCGAGAAGAGCTGGTGATCTCTACCATCGAATCACCACAAAAAATAGTCAGAGATTCAAAGAACTTATACAAATCACTCACTTTTTCTCGTGCTGCATGTACTACTTCTTCAATTACTCCAATCACATTTATGTTTTTGTCTGGGTCCAAATACGCAGTGGATATGTCGAACAGGTCAGTGACCTCAGAGATCATCAGATAAGTTTCCTATTGTCAATTAGCACCTGCACTTTTTGACACTCCACTTTGCTGAGCTTGTTTTTGTTTTGACACTCCACTTTGCTGAGCTTGTTTTTTCACATACTCTAACAACTTCCCATTTTCAATTAGCACCTGTACTTTTTTCTTTAGCGCGATACAATCCTTGGTGTCATAGCCTACGTCCTCATGATACCGACAGTATCAATTGTTTCGGCTCTCGCCAGAAGTTTCGATCAGAAAAGGCTTCCGGAAATGCACGATTTTTCTTGGTAGTTATTTCGCACTATGTGCGCCTGAGTTCCCGACCCTTTCCATCTCGACTGTTGTGTTTTTGGTGACACGGTAGTTATTGGTTGTGGCTAGGAAACCGAAGCTGTCTTTTGCGGATTCTTCTGATATGATACCACTGAAGCTTGCGCAGTTTACTGGATTTGCGTTGCCAATTCCGACGCTTCAATCTCTTCAATCAAGATCTCTTTTTCTACCTGAGCTAACAAGGGAGAAAAAGTAAAAGTCTGCTTTTTCGTTACCGCTTGCTTCATCAGACAAGGTAGCAAATGCAACCTATAACTCGTTAAATCCGCATTATTATCGCAATAGTCAAGATTAGTTTTTGCGTCTATAAAGCACCGAGTATAGTCTCTCAAACTTTCTCTGACCCTTTTTCGGAAATTCACAATGATATCACCGTTGGCTTAGAAGTTCTTACTTCCTAAAAATTGTTGTCTGAACATCAGCCAAAACATGCCAAATTTTTTGATGCATCCCTATGGCAGTCGATTGTACCATTTTGATGCTCCATCTCTGAACATCATCGAAAACACTCGACATATCAACTTATCATCATTGTCAAAACTCAGCATGAAGTTCTTGAATGCTTCCAGGTGGTTATCGGGGTCTTTCTTTCCATCGTAGTTTTCCAGTTTCGAGATATCAAACCGCTTCGGGAGATGATCTCCAATTATGCCCGAATCCAAAAACTCTGCTAACTAACCCTTCTGCATGAGTTGTATACAATCCCTTTTCAAGTGGGTTTGCAAATTGGCTTCCGACCCTGTAACCATAGGATTGGCTCCCTGATGGAAATTGAAAATGTGGGACATTTTGTTATTCTCTGTTAATTGTGATTATACCTTTCTTTTCCATAGAAATGAGAGTCACTTTGTCGATGATGTCACCTTGAGGTTTGGCTATTTTCGCTCGGTGCGACTTACATCTTTGAATTTCTCGCTCCCTAATCATTCTTAAAGCATCAGACATCCCGGTCTGAAGAAGATGACTCACACATATCTTTCTCATTTGAATATTCATATCCGTGGCTGGCTCGTAGTCCAGAATTTTTCCTTGAAACATCGTCGTGCTTTCGCACCCGAGTTCTGTCTTTGTAAAAATCGGCCTCCTCCTGATTGACAGCACGATTAGCCTCTTTTCCATCTTCATATGACCGTTTGCCTTGGTCATCTAGCAGATACTTCTTTTCAACCAAGGCCATATTTTTCTCAACGTTAAGCTTAGCGATTTCGTCCAAAAGATGTTGTCTGGTCATGATAAGGGTCGACCGTTTACCTCAGACTTGGTTACCCTGGTCATCATCACCAGACTGTTCCTCGGAGCGCCGATCCTCTACATAAGAAATTTCCTTATCAGAGCCTCTCTTTTTTTCCTTTCCTTTACTAGCCTCCGTATTCATTCCTCAAAATTTAAATTTTTACTAGGGTCGAGATTTTGGAGAACCTGATCTACGGGTATCGCTCGTTCCCACAGACGACGCCAATGATAGTTCTTGGAATATTCAGGACTGATTATCGAATAACGTGTATGGTGGAGTGGTGTCATGAGAATAAGTACAAACTTTTAGAGAGAGAAACTAGTCAAAATAAAGTACCAATGATTAGATCGTACCCTTTTCCCAAAAATGGATCTTTCCTTATACAGTGCCAGTGGTGGGTCGCACTGTCACATGCTAAGTTTATACTAATTACATAGTGGCGTTCATATTTACACTTGTTTCTTATATTTCTTAACTTTACAAATAGGTCCTTATATGCCTTTATATTATCAATTAAGCCCCCTAATAATCTTGACATTTTATGCCCTTATCAACCCTTATTTAGCCTTAGCCCATATGCTAATTATATTCCCACATGAAAAGATCCCAACATATCTTCCCATCGTGACTATGTGGGAGAATTCCCCATCACGACGATCAATCTACAATGTTCAAGCTTTCCCGTAGGCAATGTCTTTGTCATCATGTCAGGCCCATTATCATTTGTATGAACTTTATCAGACTCCATTTGTTTAGCATCAAGAATATCTCGAATGCAATGATAGCTCACATCAATATGTTTCGAATTTCAGTGAAACGATGAATTATTCACGAGATGAATAATACCCTGATTATCACATAATAGTACATATATGTGTTGCTCAAATCCAAGTTATCTCAAGAACTTTTTCATCCATAATAGTTCTTTACTCGTTTCCGTCACTGCAATAAATTCAGCTTATGTCGTTTAAAGGGTAACACACTTTTGTAGTCTTGATTTCCATGAAACAACGCCACCGCAAAAGTTAATCAAATATCCAGAAGTAGACTTGCGAGTGTCAACATCTCCAGCCAAGTTTGAATCAGATAAGCCAACAACTCAAGTTTCTTTATCCCAAAATTGAGCTTTAAATTAGATGTTCCTCGCAGATACCTCATAATCCATTTCACGGCTTTCCAATGCTCTCTACCCGATTTTGATAAAAATCTGCTCACAACACAAACACTATGAGCTAAGTCATCTTTATCTACAGATGATATTCCTAAAGAGAAACTAAAAGCAAAAAAAAAGTCTTAACCAGAAATGCATCCAAAACAAAGTTGACACCTTCCACAAAGGTCTCAACTAGACTTTCAAACTCAACATTAAAATGACTCTAAAAGTTCCCAACTAGAATATCAGAGGGATATACAACAGAGAAACTATCAGAATGCTAAAATATATAATCAAGTCTAAAAGAATTGACTTTATAGCTCTTCAAGAGGCTGTGATCAATCCCGACAAACTCACTAAAAATATAAAGTCATTAAAATTTACCTCTGGTTGTGCAAATAAAAACAACAAAATATGGGTAATATGGAAGGAAAACTTCCATATTACCACATTAATAGGTAATGAACAAATTTTGCATCTCTCTGTTAATCACCCCATGATTAACAAAGAGTTTTTAGTTTTAATATGTCATGCTAAAAACCATAGAACATTAAGACATGAACTAATGAAAAAATTAAGAGAGGTATCTAACCCTAATCAAGAATGGTTAGTGTTAGGTGACTTCAATGTCATTTTTTCTAATGATGATTAGCTCTGATGCCTATGTTTGTCCCAAAACAATATAGATGACTTTAATGATACCATTCTTGATTACCAGTTGGAAGATGTTAACTTTTCAGGCTCAAAATATACCTGGACCAACAATAGAGTTTGGAAAATATTAGATAGGCCCTATATAATGCTCAATTGAGAGATTATTTTGTTGTCACAATGGTGAAGCATCTGGCTAGAATTGGCTCAGATCATTCACCATTGTGCCTAACCAGTTCAGAAAATACAACCAAACCCAAATCTAATTTCAAATTCCTCAATATGTGGATTTTCCATCTAGAATTTTTACAAATTGTGGAGGAGAATTGGTTTGGAAATATCACTTGAAATTATTTACAATTAGTCTTCTCCCAACTCAAAAGATTAAAGTATAAACTAACATAGTGATATTAGAATACTTTTGGCAATGTTTTTGACACCCTTACAAACTCTGAAGATGAAGTTAAATTCCTTGAAAAACTGAAATCTAATAAAGATAAAATAAAGCTCTGCAAGGCGCAAGCCAAACATCTGGACCTTCCATTCAAAGAGGAAGTTTTTGGGAACAAAAATCTTACATATCTTGGACTAAAAATAGAGACAGAAATACATCTTTCTTTCATATTTTTTTAAAAAAAAAGAAGAATAAAAAACAAGATTAACGGAATATGGCATAATGGTATATGGACTGAAAGCACATTAGGCAATCTTATTGCTGATCATTTTAAACATATTTTAATCTATCTATCCAAGAAAACTTTGCTGAGTTTCAAAACATCATTCCAAACTTAATCACTGACCAAGATAACTTTATCTACTCAAAATTTTTGTTAGTTTTGGTTTCAACAACATATTCATTGCGCTTATCAACCAAATCCTTATCCACACTCAATTTTCAGTCATAGTTAATGGATTTCCCCATGGTTTTGCAGCTCTTCCAATGGTGTTAGGTAGGGTGACCCTCTGTCACCCAGCTTATTCATCATTGATGAAGAGTATTTCATTAGAGGCATTAAAAATATTTTTTCAAAAAAGCCAATCTACGTAATTCCATATTATATTAAATATTCTAATTTCTTGTTTACCATATGCAGATGACATAATAATTTACATAAATAAATATTTAAATAACATTAAAAAGATATAGGATTTTCTTAATCATTATCAAAGGGTTTCCGGTAAAAAAATCTCCACATCTAAATCCAAATTTATAACTTCAAAGAACATAAACAGAGCAAAGCTTATTTCCATAAACAACATCATTGGTTTCAATCAATCTAATATCCTCATCAAATACTTAGTAATTCAAATTCATCCTAGTAACAGACCTTGTTACTTAAAGAGATTATCATTAAATTCAAGAAAATAAACCTTGAATGGGACTCCAAAAATATTTCATTTCGAGGCAGGATGGTACTTACTTACTCTGCTTTAATGACCATCACCTTCTATTTAATCCAAACTTACTTCCTCCATAAATCTATTATTGAAATAATAATTAGAATATTAAAAAAATTCTTATGGATAGCAAAGAGGATAAAATTGTGATCATTTGGACAAGTTGGTCTAATCTTTGTAAACTCTATGAAGAATCTGATTTAGATTTTAGAAACATTATTGATGTCGAAAATACTCACTTTTGTAGAGTAGTGGTTTACATTTAGAAGCAGCCAATCTTTATAGGAAAAATAATACACTCCATTTATTGGCGAAACCTTCATCCATTACAAATAAACACAAAACCAAAGGACTCAAAACATGGAAAACACTTCTTGAAAATTAGGAAAATAACTGAACCTTTTATTTTATGGGATATTCGTAATGGGAACTATTACTTTTGGCTTGAGAGATGGTGTCACACCATCCCTCTCATCATTCTTCTTGAAGGCAACAATCATTGGTATCATAGTACCAAGATAAAAAAACTTATGGGACAATAATTCTTGGAATTTAAACAAACTTATAAGGAAATATTACTTCAATAGATATTACCAGGATAACAAATTTCACTCTTCATGATAACAAACCAAACTCAATCAAATGGAATGCTTCTAAAATTGATCAGTTCAATTTCAAAGAAACTTATGAAAAATTAAAACCAAAACAACCTATAAATATAACACAAAGAAAGATATGGAATTCTGTTGCTCCAAAGAAGTGCTCTTTCACTTTTTGGAGAACTCTTAAAGGTTTTATCCCGGTTAATTCTATACTTCAATGCGGAAACTTTACACTTCAATCAAAGTGTCAATTATATTCCAATATAGAAATAATTGACCAATTCTTTGTTAACTGCCATGTTTCATTTACACTTTTCTAGTTTGTTTGATATCTTAATTGAAAATCACTTCACATTTCTCCACCTTATTAATGTATGGTTTTCATCAAAAAATAAACAAACCCAAATCAAAACTATAATCCTTGTTATTATAAGTTAGCGTATTTGGAATGCCAAGAATAATGTTAAACACAATAACACTTCTATACCAGCCCGGGATATAAATAACAAGATTATGCATATCTTATTTAAACTGGAGTGCTCTAACTTTCTATCAGAGAGAGTGGAGTAATGATTCCAAAATACCAAAACACTTAAACTGTTCCAATCATTCTATCACCAAAATTACCACAGTCTATGTTAAATGGCACCCCCTTTAGGTAATCAGATCAAACTAAATACTAATGAAGCTTGTTACCTAAATAAGGAATCTAATGGTTATTTTTTAATCAGAAATGCAAATAGTATTATGATTTCCTCTGGCTGTAGACTTTATGGAAAACAATCTCCCATAATAGCGGAAACCAAATCTCTTCTCGATGGTTTAATCTTATGCATCAATCTTGGTCTTATACATGTTGATATTGATATAAACTCAAAAAATATGTTTAATTATTTGGCATATGGGCTTGCTTCATGGTTCCTATCTCCTATTATTTCTTGTTGCCGCAATCTCATATCATTCTCATGTCCTTAAGACTTATTTACAGAGAACAAAACTTGGCAACGGATTGATTTGCCAAATTTTGTCTTAAAGATAAAACAGATAAAACTTTATCTCTATGTGAGGATCCAACCCAACCTAGAGCTATTTTTTTAGAAATTTTAAATATTAGTTACTTGAGACTCAATAATTAGTATTAATTCTTACTTTCAATATCTTTTATCAACTTTATTTATTAGCTAGTTTATTAGATATGATCTAACATCTGTAAGCATATTTCTACAAACCTAACCTGCTACTTGTTTTGCTTTATTTCCAGGTTCTATCACATAAACACCCCAAGGCCGAGTTGAACACTCTTTGAAGAGATAAAAATAAGGTTATCAGAACCAAAATACAACGAAACTCAAGTGAGGCTACCATACAGGCTTACTGAAATGCTACATAATGCAAGGTCTTCAAAAATCCATTGTATTGTACTGTGCGGTTGAATTTGTTTTTTTGGTAATTAGTTTTTTGTTACAAATTTAGGTAGATGTAGTTCAGATTTTGGAATTATGTTCATTGTGTAGTTGAATTTTTTATAGTTACTGGTGAAATGTATACACATTTTTACTTTAGGGTTTGGAAAATGTTCAAACTATGTGGGTTATTTCTATCTAATTATGCATCTTGATGGAGGTTTGTTTCACAACCGAAAAGAATGTTTTATTCAAATGAACACTCTTTTTTTTGCACAACGAACTTAGCCATGAGCATAACTTTGTATGAAGATAACTCAAAACCAAGTATACATGGCTTCATCTTGAATCTTCATCTACTCTCAATTAGCTTTTGACTCTTCATGTGCTTCACAAGAATCCAAGTGATCATCTTCTTCAAAGATCTTAGTTCTTCTTTCATAGACGTAAGTCACTTCTCTTTATCACTGATCTTGATATAACCTTGATATATTTCGGGTTCAAGAATATACTTCTACATTTCAATTGATAAACACATATTCAATTACATCTGCAAAACCGTACATCTGTGATTGTTTGCTTGGTCTCTGTGCTCTATCCCTCGTTAGCTGATAATTGTCAAGCTCATATTGCTCTTCCATCTAATCATCCGAATATCCTAGAATTATAGACCCACTGTTTGCTTCAGACTCGCACAGTGGTTGGACTTCATTTATATGACCTGAAGCATACTGAGGCCCAAAGTCTTCTTATATAGAAGCATCATCAGCTTCACTTTGTTTATAAGATCCATCATCAACATGATATTGTTTCCTGCCGGTAGTAGGTTGAGTCTTAACCACCTTATTTAATGACATGTCCTCTTCAATGAAAAATCACATCTCAGCTTATCAAAACCTTCTGACGTCTAAGTTGAATGCACCACAACCTATACCATTATACTGTTTTTGGATAGCCGAGAAACAAAATTTAAGGGCTCTTGGCTTAAGCTTATATTGTTTCATCTGTCGTAGGCAGCACATCTGAACACTCTCAAATATTCAAACTTAAGTCTCTATCAGTTTAGGCCTCTTAAGTAAAAAGAAACTTAAGTGGCGTAGATTGACTCATGTTTATGATATATGCAGTCGTTGTAACGATTTCTCTCCGGAACATTTGACTTATTCTAGTTGTATGAAGCATATATCTAAGTCGTTCCAACAAGGTTTGATGTATTCTCTCAGCAAGACTGTTATGTATGAGAGTCCTACTTACGGGTTGGTGTATAGAAATGTCAAGCTTCACACTATAGCTAGTGAACTACTTATTCAAATATTCTAAGCCATTATAAGTTTGAAGCTTTTTCAGCACTTTCTAGGTTTGTTTCTCTACCAAATTCTTCAAGTTTACAAAGGAAACAAACGCTTTATTTTGTCTTCAAAAGTAGAACTAATACTTCTTGTAATAGTCATGAATCAGTGACATAGAGTACTTTATACCACCTGTGGTAGGTAGCCATGTTGGACACCAAAGGTCTGAATTAATATAACTAAGTACTCTATTTGATATCTAGTTGCTCGGAAGAAACTTCACCATATTCCTCTTACCCAATACACAACTTTCACAGAATCTCAGATTCTCAACAGTTATACCAGCTAACAATCCTTTTTTACTTAGTTCCTTCAGTTTCTTCTTACCTAAATGCCCCGACCGATAATTCAGCAACCTGGTAGAGTTCTTCATTATACTGGATACACACCCTACCACTATAGATACCCTTAGAACTAACATACCATTAGTCATATTAGCCTTCATAAAAACAAATGATCCTTGCAAGAGCTGAAGTTTTCCTTCTCCACCCTTATAAGTAAAAACTTCATCATCTAACATTCTAATAAAAAACATGTTACGTTTAATTTCAGGTACATACCTTATGTTTTTAATCACTCTCTCAATTCATGCAGACAACTTGAGCCGAACTGTTCCAAGACTTTCGATATCACTAGACTCGTTATTCCCGATGATGATCCTTCCACCATCAAGCATTCAGATGTCTTCAAATTAATGCTTACTAGAAAACCATATGGAATGATGCACCCAAATCCAGTACCCATTTATCATTTTACCTGCACGAATAAGAAGTTATTAACCCATCAATGTACTCACAATCATCTAACATTATTGCAACATTTTTTCTCCGGTCTTCTTATAGTTGTTAACCTTTCCCTTCTCTGGGTAGATCTGATTGAAACATCATTTCTTCTTGCATACCTAACAGATTAGTTTTGAACATCTCTTATCTCATTTAGACTTAGACCGACAGTTTCCTCTCCTCTTACTTAAATATCTCTTTTCTGAACAGCCTATCGAACTCAATATATTCATCTCAGAGTCTCCATTCAGAGCATTCTTCTTTTAAAAATATTTGGAGTTCAATGCTCTCTTGACTTTGCCAATTGTAATGGAGTCTTTCTCGTAGAGCATGATGTCGATGAAGTGTTCATACTCCTTCGACATAATACTTAATAGGATATTTTTTTGTCCCCCTCCTCTTCCATATTCACACCAACTGCATTCAATTCGAGTACGATTTGATTGTCATCATCTAGGCACCTTAAAATCTTTGTGTTACCATCAATCGACAATGTGTAAAATTCTTTCTTCATATATAATCTTTTCTCTAAGGACTTCTTCATATAAATCGCCTCTAACTGATTCCATATCTCTAACATCATAGGCTCTTCTCATACCTCACATTTCATAACCAAATCTTAATATAAGGGCACTATGAGCTTTAAACAATACCAAAATATCAACTTATGTAGATTTATCATTGATAACAACAACTAATCCTTTCTATACTAGGTAAGCATTAATCTAAATTCTTTAAATATTGAAATCATGAGATCCTCCGAAATTTTATAGGCTAACTTTTATGGAACTTATAATTTTTTTCTTCTAAGGTTTCAGGTGAGATCGACTTCTCCAGTCTTCAAATCTATGACCGATCTACTTATTTTTATTGTTGCTCTATACTCACCACATCACTTTTTGGGGAAACCACCACGTCCAATTGTGTCAAGAACCAATATATTATTAACGTACTTATATAAGGACGATCTAATTTACCATGTTCAAAACAAGCAACAAATAAAAGAAAGCGTAATAAAACCAAGCACACAAGATATTATTTGACGTGGTTTGGATTGTGAAAAAATTTCACATCCATGGGAAACATACACTCTTTCATATATAAGCAAGTTACAGAAAGACTCTGAAACACACAAAAAAATCAATCACTATTTATAGATGACATGATTCACAAAACCCTATCTTCAGTGTTTATCTCTCACTCAATTATCTCGTAAAAGACCTATATTTATTTCACTCTTCTAGGAAATATAATGCTCAAGTAATTGCACCGCTGCAGTAACTCCATATTGTACATTGTAAAACAACATATTCTCTTATTCATATTTTTATGAAAAATCCTTTTTTTAATGAGACACTCCAGATTAAAGCTCATTATCATCGACTAAAATAACTCATCCTCCATTAATATATAAAACATCATATATAGAAATCATAATTAATATAGGAAATCTAATGAATATAGAATATCAAAATAAAAGACCTAAATAATATATGAATCATAGCGAATAAAGAACTCAGATTTGGTCCAGTTGTTTGTTATGGTCCGACTCGTTTTAGATCGGGTAGTGCTTCGAATTAGCTCATTTCGGACCATTGGCTCAGCACATATCTCTTTCGACATTATGGTCACCAGTTTTCAACAAATTTTCCTTGCTTTTAAGATCCGAAAATGTCTCTACAACTAAGTCATGACTCAAGCTTCATTAGAGTCCCAAAGCGGAAAATATCACATTAGTTGGTGTGAGATATATTCTAACAATAGTATTCAAGCAAGTTTAAATGGTGTGAGATATATTCTAACATAGTATGAGAGCAAGTTTAAGTGAGAGTGTGAAGAGTAAATTTGGTCCTGCATCTCATATGGCTTAAACTTGAGCGAACCAAAAAGCAAAAGTCGTGCGGACCTTATGGCCCAAAGCGGACAATACCACATTTGAGTATTAAGAGTGAGTAAACTTGTTCATTTATCTCACATCGCTTAGACTGAAAATAATATATACAATATATAGGTGAATGAAACATCTCAACTAATGTGAGACTTTTTGGGAGTGAACCCAGAGAAAAGTCGTGCGGGTCTGTATGCCTAAAGCGGACAATATCATATTAGTTGGTGAGATATATTCTAACAAATGGTATCACAATTGGAATTCGTCTCCAAGAGAGAGCTACGCTGGAGCCAAGTGTAATGACCCGATGACTTAGCCAGAACCAGTAGGGTCGGCTCGTATGAACCCAGAAGAGGCGTGTAACAAGTGACGGGGTGTGCGAAGACGACTACTCATCATGGGGCCTAATGAAATAACGAGTGTGTGCAGAGATGGCTGCTCCCGTGTAAGGCCCCGGAAGAGGCGTGTAGAGTGTGCAACGAGAATCGTCTTAGGTTGTGGGGGGAATGCGTAAGGCTAAGAACGGATAATCACCGTACAAACAAGCGTGGGGCAAGCAGATTGGACGAAGGAGAAGTGCACCAACGTAGGAGTCATCAAGCAGGTCAGGTAGGGACTAGAAATCACAGAAGTCTTGTTGCAAGACACAAGAGAAATAACAAGACTTGGTCGTAGCCATCTAGATTCAGGTGTGGTGATCGTGGCGAGGACACTCACGAATTGGGTGTGGTAGATGTCACGGTCCAAATTTCTCAATAGGCAAGCTATTATCTACCTTTTTATGCAGATAATAATATGCTCATACGACCTACCGATATTAATAGAAGTCTTCATATCAAGGTATTTATACTCAATCCCTCGTATCCAACCATACTACTACTTGTGTGTCATATGAAAAAAATTGGCTTGTGCCGTAAAACATGCTCAGTATAGCGCCTCAAGGAAGAAATAGTTAAACCCGTAACAAAATTATAACCTAAAAATAACTTTAAAAACGTAAAATAAAGTAAAATAATTTTTAAAAATAAAAAACAAGACTTATGATTAGTGGTGTTGCCTTTAATGGCAATAATATATTTATAATAAAAATATATAAATTAGATTTAAAATAATTATATGAATGGTTATGATAAAATTGAAGTCGAAATATATGTTATATCTCAAGAGCCATAGAAACACACAGACTATTACTTTTAAAAAGGCAAAAGAAAGGTATTGGACTACCAAATAAGAAATTTGTAGGTTGAATGAGACTACCACCTAGATATATATGTTTGGTTAATTTTTCTCTCCCTATTGCATAAGATAAGATGAAATTTTCTCCATCTTTAAAAAGAGCATCAAAATTTTTAAATATGCTGATTGGGAAATTGTTATGTTGTATGTATGAGTTCTTTTTTGGAGACAAGACTTGAAATCTAGTAAAATTGCCTAAAAACTAAAACCATTAATGGTAAAATTTTATAGACGAAGAAAAAACGTTAACTTGGAATGTATAGTGTGAGGTTCAAAGCAACACGGGTCGAGAAAAGTACGTTGAAGAAAAAATAATTGACTACGTTGAATAATCTCTTGTGGTTAAACAACTTAACATTCTAGTTTTAATTGGAACAAATTTCTCAATCCGATGTTTAATTATATAGATGTGTGTGCAACTAATCTTGACTTAAAACTATAAACTTTGAAACTATAAAGCCACAAAATAACTAGGAAAACAACTGGGTCTATAGTTTAAAATGAGTTATTAATGGTCAATAGCACTCTTCAAGGTAATTATATTTAAGATTCTATTAAGTTTACGAAAGGGAGAACTATTTTTAAAGTTGATATGACACGTGTTCGTTTTTATAAATTTGGGTTTTATTGGTATAGTAACTCAGTTTGTCACGGGATCGACACGAGTGCGATATTTTTCTTTTACATAGAAATCTTGATGAATAAATATACCTGCTATCAGTGACGGAACCAGGAATCCAGATCGGGGGCTGAAGTATTACATAAATTAGATATGTTTTAAATTATTTTTTCATTCACTCGTACTTTTAATTTATTTTTTAATAATATGTGTGAAAATATTAAAAAAAATTAATCCCCACATTTCTATTGATTAAGAAAATCATGAATATTTATTGAAATTAAATATATAAAAAAAATTATACATTTGATTTATGGGGTATATGTCTAAATAATCTTATGTTTATATATGAGTTAGTACCAGTGATAGCATTTATGTATAAAATCAAAAGGCTTCATACTAGTTGAGATATGTTCTTACTTATTTGTCATTGATCCTTCTCATACCTATCCGACGTGGAAAGTTGGTCGCACATAACAAATTCTACCACTTTTACCTCCCTTCAGTTGACTCACCTAATGCTCCCTCTAATTAGGTTGTTTCATGATTCATATCTAAGTCATAAAGTTTTACAATGGATATATTTGTTCACTCTTATTAGAGCATCTTAGAAGTTCCTTAGCGTCACTTCAATTAATTAAGTGACACTATCTTTATACACTCTAATAAAGTCACTCCGTTTGATGAGCATGACTGATGGTTCATCATCTTCCACATCCAAGAATTTCATCCATATCACGTTTTCGTCTAGGTATGGAGCTCTAATACCAACTATTAGACCCAAATAATAGTATATCAACCACAAGCATAATTAACTTCAAAACAACCAACCAAATAATAAAACAACCGATTTATTAACAAAATAAAACAATGGTAAAATAAATCAACAACCAGAATATTTATATGAAAAGACCACTTCGTTCTGAAGAGTAAAAGACCACGAGACTTATGAAGATTCCACCAAAAACACTTCCACTATTATGATAAGTTGAAGATAAAAGTATCCAATTCAATATAATAAATATCTACAACCCACCAAATTTTTTAAACATAATAAACTAACAAAAAAAGAAACAAAAATGAATAATATTACAAAAACTACTCCACTATTCCAAAAATGATTTCTCCCGAACCGTAGCATCAAATAACAATCCAACCGGACATAGTGAAGCTTTATATGTCCCAAACATGCTGGCCAAATTTCAGCCAAAACCAACACCGTTTGACCATTGATCAAACATTTTAAACATAACTTCTTTAAAAATTCCGAAAATAAAAATTTCTCCAATACTAATCTTCCTTGAGGCTGGGGGGGGGGGGGGGGGGGGGGGGGGGGCTTGCGCCCCCTAGCCCCATAGAAAATCCGCCGGTGCCTGCTATACATATGAAAATAAAATTATGTTTATAGTTTGAATATGTTTATTTGGTACGTAAAAATCTCGAAGTTAACTGTACTTGAAATTTTTTTATGAAGAAAAGATATTCCAAAATTCAGTTTATATATATATATATATTAAAATTAATAATTTATATTTTTTATTGTAATATTATATGAATTTTATTTTATATAACTATTAGGACATAAATCAAAATATTATATAATACTCTAATTAAAAAACTAAAAGATGAGGTTTATTTTTCGAAATGAGTGTAGTCCTAACTCACCTCAAATGCAACATATCAAAGTCACGTGTTTTTAAAAACAACTCAAAAGCAACCCTAATTAACTGGAGTGGTAAACGAATATGTGCATATCAAATTTGATTTTTCTATTTTTAAAATTAATTTTTTTTAGAATAAGCTATTAACTAAAAGATAATGGTCTATACCCGAATCAGTCAAATCAAAATAAAAGTTTTTAAATGATGTTTAATTATATGATTATAATAATAAAAAAAAAGGTGATGTTGACATTTTGGAAGCAGGGTTTACTGTCATTTTTTGTGAATATGATTGGAAGATATTTAAATTAAGTGTTTAAATATTGTATTTATTTTTAAGTAAAGGGTGGAGATAATAGAGGGGCTAGCAATTAATACGTAGAGAGAATATTTCAATCCATTAAATGCTATCTTTTTTGGATTATTTATAGGATAATTTCGGATATGTGGCCTAATCGGACAGGGTCATGCGTATGGGTTAGTCTCATGAGGTACCAGGCCCAAAAACAAATAAAGCTGGCACATAGCTTAGTCACTAGGCACTCAACTTACTCAGGAGAGTTTTTATTATGAGTTTACAATGCCCCCTAAGATAAATACGATCCACTTCCATTCTTAGCCTCCAATAATATCTGACCCTATCATCTAGCTCCCTTAACTCTCTCAGAAGCATTTTGGGAGAGCTAATATATCCGAACAGCTTCCGATGGGTTTATTTAAGAACAATTACTATCCAAAGTCGCACATTTTAACCATTTAGTTTTAGAAACATGTCAATTTTTTACTGGACCCACGAACTCATATTACCCTAGGTAAAACCATTCAATGAAAAAAAAGAAACGATTACACTCCTCTAGATCCCCCTAGCTCCCGTTGTAGATTCTCAATCCCTAGTAGGGCCCTCAAACGTTTCTTAGTCCTTATATAAATTTATTTCATCTTGTAACAATTCTTAGTTCTAGAGTGAGAAAGAGCTTAGCTCCTAATTCTAGAAAAAGAAAGTCTTCTGTTTAAACTTTCAGTTTCTTTCTAGAGAGATATCTTTTTTGCGCTCCACATTAGCCACCGTAAATCCTCTTTTATGGCATTTTCTAAGGTTTGTATGTTTACAGACAAGAACACTCTAACCAAAGGTGTCTGGCTTAATTTATCCGCATTAGAAGAAGAGAAAAAGAAATCAAGAGCCACTGTTGGGTTTCCTGCCTCTTTGGGAAAAGTTGTTGTAACTCAGTCTACCGAGTTCGGAACGGCTTATCCTTACAACAGGCATCACATTCCTTCCAAGCCTACCTCGACTTCTCAGTCATTACGTCACGAGGTCACTCTCCTCATATAAAAAGATCATCCCAATCCGAGGGGGCCACCACCCGTAAAAAACCTTGCACATTCAAAACCATGGGTTCAGATAGTGATGAGAATACTCTTCGGAGAGTTACCAAGCTTTCCAAAGCTAAAAATAAATCTTCTACAAAAACTGATCCAACAGCCCATCCTACACACATTAGTAATCCCTCACCACAAATTCTGATCATGGATGAATATACTACTACCCTCGCAACTAAGGTCCCATTAGAACCAAACATGGGAGAAAAACCAACAACTCTAGCAACTGAATCTACTAGTCCCAAATAAGAAAATATTGAGGCTCAACCCACTTGGCCTTCAGAGTCTAGACCACAGGCTATGGACAAAAATATTGAGGATAGTGATGAGGATTCCTCTCTTAATACATCTCGTAAAACTAGGAAAAATCCAAGGCCATTGGAGAAACAGAATATGAAGGACTTGAAAGATGATGATGATCAGGGCAAAGGCAAAGGCAGAGTACAAGAAGTAGAATCTAAACCTTTTCTTTCCTCTCTTGTGGGGCATTTCAGACCAAATTTTGACAAAGTTAATGTTAAATACCTCATAGCCATGCACAAAATTTCCTACGTTTATTTCCACGAGCTCGAACTGGAGGGAATCCGAGCCAAATAAAGGTTCCCTGATTCAATCAGAGTTAGGCTGCCCCAACCCCGAGAGACTCCGATGGACTGTAGGGCTAGAGAGCTGGTAATTAACACTAATGCGCTTAACTAGGGCATCCTCGAGCTACTAAAATCCTTAAGAGGATTGATGCAGCTGACGGTAAGTTATTTTTATCGACCAGAAATAGATCTCCTAGCCACAGGATTAATAAAAAAAGAAACAGGAGGGCTCATCGCAAATTTTTGTTAAGTTAGGAAGTGGTGGCAGCCAGGCGAGATTAACGCAACCTTGTAGGATGTTGTCGCTGTCACCGTTGAATAAGGAAGAGTGCCAATCGGAATTCCCTATTCCTAAGAAGAAGAATGGACATAAAATGGGCAAACAAGGTAGTGATAAAAGAGAGAAGAAGAAAAAGAAGACTTCGATTGGATTAGAGATTATACTTCATCCAGATCTTCCCCCTCCAACCATCCCATTTGTTGTTCTTCTTCTTACAACCATAGTATGTGATAATTTTTCTTCATTACTTCCCAAATTTAAAAGGTTAGTTTTGGATATGGTAATCAAATGCAGGAAATAGGGAACTTTGATTTTGATACTTTTGACTATGCCTTTCCTGAGTCTACAAGTACCACAAATAGTGTGGTATACGATAGGTTCTATTTGAAGTATCAAATGAGAATGATGAGCTGGGGTTGCAGTTTTGGGCTATGTGAGGCCAATCATTGAATTAGAAAGACAAGTGAGGTCTCAAGTTGAAGAAATCACTTCTTTTCAGAATAAAACCCAAAGTCTGAAGAATTTAGTTGAGGCAGAAATATGCAAGGTCGAAAGTTTAAACGGAGATGTGAAATCCATTAAAGATGAGCTAGATCAAGTAAAATCCGATTGTGACAAGTTTCAATCTGATTATAAAAGTTTGCATCAATTTAATTCCGAGGAGATTACCTCCTTGAAGAATCAACACTCCGCTGACCAAGCTATCATTAAACGCTTGTCGGATGAAGAGAAAAATCTTGAAGATCTTCTCAAGAAGCAAGAGGAGGAGATTAGCTTTCTCGAGGAAAATTCTACAACATATATAGCCAATGTTGTAGATGCATATGCTGAAAAAGTGATATATTTAGTGCAAGAGAGGGATAACTCGTTCAAATCAGATATGGTATTGTTATTTAACTAGAAATTTTCTAAGTTATCCATCGGGGAATTGTGAGGACATGTGCCACTTGATCTGATACCTTATCATAACATGCCTTTAGCTGACCAACTCGATGTTTATGATAATTCATACGAAGATGGTTCCAATATTTAGGAGTCTGATGGTGAGAGTGTATAAGGAAAAGAAGAAGGAAATACCGATGAACACGAGCCTTGAGGCCAGTTGGTTTTGATGTTTTCGTTTCTTGTATGCAAGGCATTTTGTTGATTTAACTTCGAATCAGATTTACTTTTGTGTAAATCCTTGGCATGGCCAAGGTATTTTGTGATCTTCTCATAGAATTTTGTGAAGCCCTTGGATCATCCAGTGATCTTTATATTATCTATCATTTTTTATCAACTTGTTTTATGTCTTCAAATACTATTATTTATCCGAATACAATTAAGGTTAAGACATGATTCACTCAAAGGCAATAAAAACGTGTACTTAACCCACTCAAAGGTAATCCATTCGAAGGCAATAAAAACTTAATCTACTTGAGCCATTCAAAGGTAATCCATTTGAAGGCCATAAAAAACTTAAACCAACCAAGTCATTCAAAGGTAATCCATTTGAAAGCAATAAAAACTTAATCTATATGAGCCATTCGAAGGTAATCCATTCGAAGGCAATACAAACTTAATCCAATTACAAACACACTTTTAAAGGAAAAAATAATATATTAAAAATGATTCGGACACCTCATTAAAACCTCCCCGCGCCACCAGCTTAGGAAAGAATATGCCTCATAATATTTACATTGGATAGAAAAAAGTAAATATATACAACACGAGTTTACTCCAGATATAACCTTAGGTGTTCGACATTCTAAGGGTGCCTCAGAGGATTGCCTCCATGGTAAACCAAACGATATGTTCCTTGATTTATCTTCTTTCTCACAATGTATGGGCCTTTCCAGTTTGGGTCCAGCTTTCCAAACTTCATATCTTTAGTATGCATAAATTATTTTCTTACGACTTTGTCTCCCACTTGGAAATATTTCTTTCGTACTTTACATGCATACCTACTTCTAATCAAACCTTGGTAATGTATGGTTCTTAAATGGGATTTTATTCTCTTTTCTTCAATCAGGTCCAACTGAGCCCTTATTGCAGCTTCATTCTTTTCTTCGGAATAATTTTTGACCCCAAAAGAAGAAAGAGTAGCTTTTATTGGAGCGATTGTATCCATCTCATAAACCAATGCAAAAAGAGATTCTTATGTGGCGGTGTATGGAGTAGTTCGGTCAGCCCAAAGTAATTATTGCAAATAATTAGGCCATTTACTGGCTGTTCCTTCTAAGTTTTTTTAAGACCCATCAAAATAGTCTTGTTTCCCACATCTATTTGTCCATTGGCTTGGGGATAAAAATTCGAGGAACAAATGATGAATTCCTTTGATGCACAAAACACTTCCATGTCCTTATCATCAAATTGAGGGCCATTGTCTATGGTAATAGGTCGAGTAATTCCAAACCTACAACAAATATTGGAGATAATAATTTAATTACTTCTTTGTAAGTTGTTCTAGAAAGGGGTGCAGGTTCTACCCACATAGAAAAGTAATCAATTTCCAAGATGATAGTTTGACTTCCCTCAGAAGCCATCAGAAGCGGTCTGACCAAGTCAAGCCCTCATTTATCAAAGGGTATTGCTTCAGATGCTGACTCCATGAGAACTGCTCGCATGTGTATTGGATTTCCATACCTTTGACAAAGATCACATCTTCTAACCAACTCTCTATATTATGTCATAATAGATGGCCAATAATACCATGCCAATAAGATCCTTCTAGTTAAAGCCATATAACCACAATGATATAGGGCTTCTTCATCATGTAACATAGACAAAACTCCTTGGGACTCGTTGGATCTGAGGCAACGCATTAAAGGCTTACTAAAGATCTTTTTATAGAGGATTCCTCCCAAAACAAAGAAACCACGTGCTTTGAATTTTAACTGCTTGGCTAAAATTTTGTCCTCATGTATGATTTTTTTGGTAATAAACTTTTGGATATCATACCTCCAATTGTGCCTAACTGTGGTTGACATTTGGAAACTTTCTTCACTATCAACTTTCATTTCATAAGTTTTTGTTATAGAAGGACATTTTTCACTAGAATCCAAGGGTAAACTTCCGAATATGCAATAGTGGCTAGAGAATCAACCATCGAATTTTCTGACCTCCGCATTCTCGTATTTTATATACTTAAAACAAGCAGAAATTTATTTTAGCACTTGTAAGTATTTTATCAACTGATCTTTCTTGGTTTCAGATTTCCATAGTGTTTGATGTATGACTAGTTTGGAATCACTCAACAATCAGATTCTTTTGGCACCGCATATCTGAGCTAACCTAAACTTGCTATAGCTGCTTCGTAATCTGCTTCATTCTTGGATTCCTTAAACCCAAAACATCTAGCTTGGTACATTGAATCCCCGAAGGGTGGAAGTAAGTAAATTCCGGCCCCACACCTCATCATACTGTATCCACCATCTATTCGAATTATCCATTCTTTTTCGGGTTTTTGGGTTGCAGATCCCTCATAGGGCCTATTCGAATGCAATTCCACTAAGAAGTCGGCTACGTCTTGAGATTTGATTTCCATTCGAGGAGCAAAGTCAATATCATAATCCCTTAAATCCATAGACCACTTAGCCATCTGACCTGATATATCAAGTTTTTGCAACACGTTTTCAAGAGGAAAAAAGTTTTGAAATGTTATGATAGCGCCTAAAACTATGGCCTCATCCTTCTGGCCCTTATTACCAAAGCTAAAACCATATTTTCCAACTTAAGGTATCTTTTCTCAACATTGAACAAACTCTTACTAATGTAGTAAACATGGCGGGGATAGTTGTCAACTTCTGGAACTAATAATGCACTTACAACATAATCTGATACCGCTAAATACATGTAGAGTCTTTCTCCAGTGATGGGTTTGAATAAAGTTTTGGTGAAGATAAATGGTGCTTGATTTCTAGGAATGCCTTATCACTATTTGAGGACCAATTGAAGTCTTTGGTATTTCTCAGTACTTGGAAAAATTGTGCATATTTATCTGTCAAAAATGGTCCTTTGGACACACTCGGTTGAGATCTATCAAATCAGTGCACATTCGCCATTTCCCATTCTTTTTTTAACAAGCACCGAATTTTCAGTCCAAAGTGGATACTGATATTCTCAAATATGCCCCACCTTAGACAAGTTGTCTACTTCTTGAGCTATAGCTTTGATTTTTTCTTCTAAAATGCATCTCCTTTTTTTGGACTACTGGACCTGCATTGGATCGTAGAGATAGTTTGTGACAAATAATACTTGATGGTACACCAGTTACATCTTCATTGCACCAAGAAAGCACATGTAATGTTTTGGATAAAAAATATAACAAATTTTCCTTTAACTCTGGTTGCAATTTGGCCCCAAGTTTAATATTCTTTCCATCTGCTAAACTATGTAATTTGACCTCTTCTATAGGGATAACCACACTATGAGTATCTTTTAGATCATCTATCTTGTTGGGGTCCAAATAGGACTCTAGTAATTGCTATTCATTTTTGGTTACCACTATTTCCAAATATTTTAGAGCAAGTGCAGTGACATAACACTCTCTCGCCACTTTTTGGCTGCTCGGAACCACCACCACTTGACTTTCAACCGCATGTTTTAGAAACTAGTGATTTTTTTGTGCGACCGCGTGCATTACTGACAACCATGATCTGCCAAAAATTGCATTGTAAGGGGTCAGACATTCCATTACGAAAAATAAAAACCTTACCATTTTCTTAAATGGCCATTTTCCTAGCAACGCTTTGCCTTCAAATTCTCTAATGACATCAGCCAAATTTCATGTAAACCCCATTATAGTCTTCCTCGACCATTGGATAACCGATAGATTTTTCATCTGTTTGTAAGTAGACATAAATAAAATATTAGCAGAGATACCAGTGAAATCAGAATTCTTCAAATCTTTGTGCCCTCGATATATGCTCCTATTACCACATCATCCTCATATGGGCATGTGACACCTCTAAAACCATATTTGTCAAATACTATGAAAGGAGGAGGGCTTTGATAGAGGTGTGTGGACTTTTTTCATTCCAATTGTATAGTCAAGCTAACTACATGTGTCTTTTTGGAGCAACTTGAATGTGTTATCATCGTATCTCTCCCAAAAATGGTGAGTGATTCAAAAAAACTGCATAGTTTGGAAACACTTCCAATATTTTCTACTAACCACATTGATTCTACCCCGATCATGATAAGGATCCACATACTCTGAATCTACATCGATTTTTTCCATAATTATCATTGTACTTTCTTGTTTGGAGGCTTCGATATTTTACCTTCGGACGTTGGGTGGTGTAGTTTGTGCCCCACTTGCGCTTGGTTGTGGTCTACTATATACTTTCCTATTACCCCCTTTGGATTTAACAAAAGTAGTTAGTTTCCTATTATCGCTTGTATCTCTTGTTTTAGAGAAATACAATCCTTGGATTTAACCATGTATTTCGATTTTCCCTTGGATTCTGGATTGGTGTTGGCCTTCAGAACTGTACCAAGTTCTTGGCCCTATCATAGATGGTTACCACATTCTCAATTAGTTTTTCATAATAATCAGGTTGGACCTATTGATTCCCTCTTGTCCTAGATTGTTGACCCTAATTAGACTGGATCTATTTGGGTCGATGAGAACCTTTCCATGAGTGCCATGATGGTTGATGACTTTGGCTTGCGACTGGTTACTAGTTTGTAGGACATATATTGTTAGAGCAAGCCTATATTGATGAGGTTGCGTCAATCTATTGATTTCCTCCATAGTAATCTGCTTTCCGACCTGATTCAATAATCCAACCCAAGTTATTGCTTTTTTTTGAGTCACTGAATCAACTAAATCTCCAGCTAATAGAACTTACCGCAACTAAGCTATAACCACTTGTTCAAAACAGTCTGCTAACCCATCTTTAATATTCACAAAATGATTAATATAATCCTTCAAAGATTCGTTCGAATATTGTCCACAATAAATTATTGTATCGTTGTTTCTGTTAGCTCTTTACTTCCCACAAACTGCCTTTGGAATGCCATCTAAAACATGTCAAAATTCTTGACTGATCCATGTGGAAATTCGTTATACCACTTCAAGGTACTACCCTTGAATATTTGAGAAAAATACATACATAAAAGCTTGTCATCAGCTCATCATAAATTTTTTAAGCTGCTCTAGATGATTATCAGAATCATGGCCCCAATCATATTTTTCTGTCTTCGAACTATCAAATCATCGGGGAAATGTCCGGAGAGAATCTTTGAGGACAACGGTGACTGTTTCCAATTGTGTCATTGGTTAAACAGATGGTCTTCATTGGGAGGGGCACATATTCCCGATCCTGATTTCACGACAAATTTATCAGGATATGCCTCATGTATTAGTAAGATTTTTTTATAGTTTTAATATATTTTTACCATACAAAAGAATGCGGCTATCACGCTACAACTCTAGGTTAAAATCTTACATCTCGCAACGCAAATTTTCGTTAATCAAACAAAAGGATACACTATTTTCTAATAAAAATA
This sequence comes from Limnanthes douglasii subsp. nivea, assembly GCA_036936605.1. NCBI lineage: Eukaryota > Viridiplantae > Streptophyta > Magnoliopsida > Brassicales > Limnanthaceae > Limnanthes > Limnanthes douglasii. The sequence goes on along the minus strand of JAUPFV010000003.1, from coordinate 110,266,028 downwards.
TATGTGCTATGTATGTGATCTTGTAGTGAAAATTTTGCATTAGAGAAAATCAAATAACATTTAAAATTTAATTTGTTACCGTAAAATTTTATTTGTTTTAATTACAACCCTACCCCGAACAAGAACCACGAATTGAATTAAAATATATTATTATTATTATTATTATTATTAAGAATTGTAGTTGGTATTTTATAAAGAAAATGAAAAGTGGTTTTATAGTAAAAATTGAGTTAATTTTTAAAATTTAAATTCAAAACTAATTTCACAAAATTCAAAGTTATTATACAGACAACAATTTTAAAATAAATTATATTTTTCAAATTCATGATCGACATCTAAAATGCTTGTTTAGAAATTATTTAAATTATTCAGATTTTTTGCAATAGTTTTATGATTATTTAAATTTTATATCTTTTGAAAATTATGCATTATTTATTACATATTTGATAATATTTTATTATTTTTATAAATATCTTTTCAATTTATATGATTATGAATATTAATAGTATATATATTGTGTTATTTGCTGCCTTATGAATTATACATTATAATTTTTTCATTGTACGTTATATTGGATTATCAACTATGATCAAGGTTAATAATGTAATGGTTATTAGTACGATATTTTAAACAATAATAGTAAGTTGGACTCACAAAATATATGCTATTTTACACTAAGATTGTGATAGGATATACCCCTTAACGCGAATGTGGATTTTAAAAACTATAATGGTTGTAGAGGTTTTAATAAATTGAGCATGCATAGAAATAAAGATGGATTTAATGCTCCAAAACCGCTATAAAATTGTGACCGGTTGAAACTTGAAATGTGCGTAATAGATAGAACCAACTTTCACTCCAGGTCTATATCATTAATCACACTAAGACTACAATACAATACATATAAGTATTCGAAAATAATCAATTTAATATGTGGTAAAAAATAAAAATAATAATAACGAATTATAACAACCACCACCGTTACACTTCTCCTTGCTCACTATAAACAAAACCATAACCATTCGCTTGTTCCCACCTCTCCATCCCTCGTTAAAGACTCTTTCCAGAAACCTTTCAACCTCCCTAACTCCAACTATGGTTGAAAGAAGAACCCAAAGATCCCACAAAATAAACTCCACTTCTCTCCTTTCCAACCGCAAAATCACCCCACGCTTCAGATATCAGAAAAAACCATCACCTCACCCTCTTCGTCGGACTCCTCCCACTCTAGCAGCCCTAACACTTCCCTCTCTCTCGAGACTAAAACCTCTTCTCCCCCCATTTCCCGTTGCTCTGGAATGTTGGGGATTCCGTTGTCGGTCAACTCAACTCCTCCCCTCGTCATGCATGCCACCACCGCAGCCCTCTCTAAGTCCCAGACGGCAACCTTCGATAAAATCAGTAAAGAGATGGATATATCCCCTCTCTCGCTATCTCCTCCATCCTCCAAGCCGTTCACGCAAATCATCTCTGATGACGAAAATCCTTCAGAGTACTCCAAGACTCGCTCCCAGGAAGCTCAGCTTCAAAGCACCCTCAACTACAACGAACGGCTCCTGACTGCCATGACCTCCATCCAGTCGCCTGACCCTCCGGTTAATGCATCGTCCTTCAATACCACTCCAGATTCCACATCCAAGTCTGGCCTGCATTATGGGAGTGGAAAAGCCCTGATCCCTGGATTATGTAACATGCAAGGTATCTCTGAGTCTCTCTCGCTCTTTCTCTCAAATCCACCTTCTCTTGCCCACTCAGTTCCTTCCACCCACTCTCCAACCACTCGAAATGCATCTAATACCCCTGAAACTGCTGCCCCAACTGCTCTCAGCCTTCAAACTGCCATGCAAACTGAAACCCTAACCACCACAACTATCCTCCACTCGGTAACCCAAAAGAACCCTATGCATGAAAACCAACATGCAAACCCTAGACTTTTAAACCTCACTCACACGTTGCCATCTCCTATAACTAGCAAATATTTGTTCAACCCCGACGCATCTCCCAATCATGCAAACCCTAGCCATGCAAACCCTAACTTTGCTAGCCATCCACACCTTGAGTCACTATCCCCAACAAACATTCTCACCACTACCATACAAACCGTAATTTTTTTTCTGTTTAGCCAAACTGACCTTGCTATCCCTCTGATTAACCAGTCTCCCTCTACCGTGATTCACACGTCTTACTAAGCAGAAACTGCCCAACCACGTCTCAACCCTATCCCTTTGCCTGCCAGCTTCCCTGAATCGTTCCCGGGACGGAACAGTAAGGGATACGCCATCTCCAGACACTCCAAAGCCTTCAGACCCCTGGCTATAAGACCATCCTCCCTCCAGCAACACCCCTACACGCTCCCTCCCAAGAACAGTTCCATTCCCTCACCTTGCGAATGAATCGGCCCCTCTCGTGAATATACATCGCCCAACACCCATTTACAAATCCTGGGCCAATGTTGTTTCCACTGAATCTGACCTAAAGCATCACATGTCATTGAAAGAGACCGACGACCTAAACTTTGAAAATGACACCTTGCTATTCCCCGATGATGCCATCTTCGAAGACAAAGACGACTGGAACAAATGTCTATCTCGCTACTTCATCTCCAAAAGAAGAGCTACATCCCACATCCAGTCCCTTGCTAACCAAATTTAGCGAACTCTTGGGCTCCAGGAATGCAAACGTACACCCTCTGGCCATTACTTCTTCTGTTTCTCCACTGCGGACAATGCCACTGAGGTTCTGGAGCGTGCTCCCTAGTTCTTCAGCAGTTACCCAGTCTTTCTTAAGCGCTGGGCCCCGATGGAAACATTGGAAAGAGAAGTGTTAAAGGAAATCCCTCTCTGGGTAAAATTTCATGGCATGCCTCATGAGTTATGGATTGTCAAAGGTCTAAGCATCCTGGGCAGTGCTCTAGGAACCCTGATATATGTAGACAGCCAGACAGCCAACCGATCCCGCCTCAGCTACGCCAGAATCTGCATCATCATGCAAGCAGTAGCCTCCTACCCAACATCCATCACCATCGGCTGCTTGGGGGAAAAGCACGTAATACATATCGAGTTCCAGGGCCTTCCCACGATCTGTACAAAATGTACCTCATTTGGCCATGCTGTAGCAGGATATCATAGCCCCTCCGGCCCCCAGACCCAACCATCCAGAAGCCTAGGAAAGGAGCCAATGGTCGACAGCCACGTAATCACACTCTCTGACTCCAGTGGAAGCGAATCTTATCATCTGCCCAACTACACCAGCCTGCATCAACTGGCCATCGGACGTGCATGGACCATGAGTCAAGTCATTGGCAGCAACAGCTCTGCCGCCGACCAGATAGGTCCACCAGACAGGGAAGCTTCCCCGACTGAAATCACATCCCCACGCGCTGACCTTGGACCCACGAAAGCTTCACCTAGTATGTATGGGGATGCCTCCCAGAATATTTAGCTCTTTTCTTTCTATAATATTTTGCTAGAACTCTTATCTATGAAATTAGCTTGCTAGAACATTAGAGGCCTTAATGATCATGTCCGTCAAAATAACGTTCGAGATTTTGTTTTTTCTAATAGCATTAATATTGTTTGCATGCTAGAGACTAAGGTTAATTCCACTAACATCACGACCATTATCAACACCGTGCTTCCCTGGTGGGACTTTACCACTAACCACCTGGACCATCATTATGGTTGTATTTCCATTGCTTGTAATCCTAGTATTTTCAAAATCACTACCCTCAAATCGTCCCCGCAGCTCATCCAGACCAAAATAAAATGGATTTCCCGTAATACTAGCTTTTACGCCACCACCATCTACGGCTTCAACGACCCTCGTGACTGCCTCTCCCTTTAGGAAGACCTTAACTCCACCTCCCCCTCCCCTTGGGTTGTCCTTGGGGATTTCAACGACATCCGCAGCCCCATGAGAGAACCTCCAATGACAATAGATGGAACAACTCAATCGTCGCTTTTAACGATTACTGTAGGAATGGCAACCTTGAGGACCTCCGTACCTCAGGTTTCCAATTTTCGTGGTTTAACCACCAACCCGACAACCCCATCTCTTCCAGGATTGATAGAGACCTTGGGAACGACAACTGGGACATATACTTCCCCAACTCATTCTCCCACCTCGACCTCCCCCCCCCCCTCCCGCCCCCCGCACTTCTGACCATACCCCGATTATCCTCTATCTCTCAACCTATTATATCTCCAAACTCCAAACCTTTTATATTCTTTAGTTTGTGGACCCTACATCCCAACTTTATGGAGATGGTCTCTACTGTCTAGGCCTTCCCTTGCTCCCCCACCCCATGGGAGCCATTGTAGAAAAGCTTACGAGACTGGCCCACATCCTTGTCTCTCCAAGAGTGGATACTGCCCAAGCTGAATTAGCCCAAGCCTAAATTGACCTAGCCTCCAACCCCTCTAACCATGACCGTATTCTCTTGGAGCGAGAAGCTGACAAAAAGTACATTTTCTTTAGCCGAGCCGAGGAATCCTTCCTCAAGCAAAAGTCTAGAGAAACTTGGCTCAAATTAGGAGACAAAAACTCCAAATTTTTCCACAATAGCATTACGGCCCGCCGGGCCCGAAACAAAATCCTCTCGATCATCACTCCTGATGGGCACTCGAGCTCCAACCCCTAAACAATCTCGTCCACATTCCTATCACACTTTCAAAACCTATTTGGATCCGCTAGCACCATAGGATATCTCGGCCTCGCCAAAGTCACATCCCTCATAAACCATACTGTCTCCCCCTCGGACAAAGCCAACATGACCAAACCCATTTCTCACTCGAAGATTAGGGATGCCTTCTTTGACATTGACAGTGACAAAGACCCTAGCCCGGATCTTATCGATCCTTCCCAATCCGCCTGCATCTCGGGCCGTTCCATTGCGGACAACATCCTCCTCACCCAAGACCTTCTGCATGGCTACCACGCTATCCGCAAAGGCCCTAGATGCAATATAAAGATTGACCTCATGAAAGCGTTCGATAATGTCCGTTGGGAGCTAATCCTAGACGTTCTTTATGCGATGGACTTCCTCATTGAAATGATCGGCTGGATAATCCACTGTATCTCCTCCCTTTCTTACACGATTGGCACAAATGGAAACACCACCACCTTCTTCTCTGGGAGAAGAGGCCTCCGCCATGGAGACCCCTTGTCCCCATAACTCTTTGTTACTGTCATGCAGGTACTCTCTCGCATCCCCCAACAAAAGAGTCAATACCCTAGCTTTGGATTCCATTGGAAATGTCACTCACTTAAAATAATCAACCTTTACTTCGCCGACGACCTCAATCAAATCAATCAAACTCATTCATGAGGGCCTGCAAGATTTTGCCTCACTTTCGGGCCTCCACCTAAAACCGAACAAAAGCCAAGTCTTTCTCTCTGGAGCCTCGGTGAATGAGCCTCTAGCCATCCTCCATCTTCTAGGTTTCAATGAGGGATCCCTACCGGTTCGCTACCTGGGGGTTCCCATCATCACCGGCAGACTCACGTAAAGTGACTGCAAACCTCTCTTCACCAGAATCACCAACCACATCAACTCCTGGACCACGAAGCCCCTCTCATACGCGGGCCGCCTTCAGCTAATCAAATCTTTCCTCTTCGCTAGCCAAGTCTACTGGTTCTCTATTTTCATTCTCCCGGTTAAAGTAATCAAAGAACTATCATAGCTCTTAAGACAATTCCTTTGGTTAGGGACCGAAATGAAGATCACGAGATCAAAAGTGCCTTGGGACACAACTACCTTGCCAAGATCGGAGTGCGGCCTTGGGATCTCAAACGTTAGAATTTGGAATCAGACGGCCGCCCTAAAATACTCCTAGTCTATCCTCACAAAGAACCCCAACTCTTTGTGGACTCAATGGACCATCGAGGAAATGATAAAAAACAAAAACATTTGGACAATCCCCATACCAGCTAATTCAAGCTGGGGCTGGAGAAAAATCCTAAAGCTCAGAAATCTCGCAGCTGGCCTCTATAGGGTGGCCATTGGTAATGGATCACAGACCTCTATATGGTTTGACCCATGGCTCTTTAGTTCCTCCCTAGTAAACTGTTTTGGACAAAGCATTACCAACCTTTCTCGCCTCCGTAACCTCTCAATTGTTTCATATTTTAATCTCAATGGAAATTGGCACTGGCCCTCCCATGCCAGAGCCCAAAATTGCCACCTACTCTCTCACTTGGAAGAAATAAGAATTTCTTTATCTAAGCTTCCCCCCTCCTTTGAAGAAGACACTTTTCTTTGGATACCCAACAAATCCAAACCCCAATTCACTATCAGCATCACTTACTCGACAAACCGCTATTCTAAGGCGAAAGTCATATGGAGTTCCCTCATATGGATTGAATACTCAATCCCTAGGCACTCTTTCATCTCTTGGCTGGCCATTCAAAATAAGCTATCCACTCGTGACAAACTCATCAGTTGGGGTCTCGACTCCCCCCCCCCCACCCGGATTGCACCCTTTGCTCAGCCTCGCCTGAAGACGTTGATCACATCATGGTCTCTTGTCCCTTTGCATCCTCCATCTAGGAAAACATCTGTGCAAAGTTTTGTTTCCTAGTTCAGCCCTCCTCCTGGAGCTCTTGGATAACTGAAGCCTGCAAATGACCCACCTTAAATTCCAAACCCATATCTGGCGCATAGCTTTCTGCACCACGATCTACCATATTTGGCGAGAGCGCAATGAGAGAATCTTCAACATCAACCACTCTCTGGCCTCTATCATTGCTTTCAGAATCCTTTCTGAAATAAGATAAAGATTCTATAACACTAGCATCTTTCTCCTTTTGTAACACTTGTAATTCTATATTCAAGCAAGAAAACCTCTCATTTAGAATGTAATCCGTCTATATTGTAATATGGCCCTGAGCCACCTGATAACTTTGTAAAAAAATTCCATTAATTTAATATTTTTTATACCAAAAAAATAATAATATCTAAAATTAAATAGTATATAAGAAAGTTAAAATAAAAATAAATATTTGGTAAAAAAGAAAACACGAATAAAACTAATTTGTAAAACTATAGAGTAGGTGGTCACAATTATATTTCTAGACGTGCTTTTAAAGGGTAGCCGAGTTGGTGGAGTAAGACATGCTTGTGATCAAAGGTCATGAGTTCGAGTCTTTTTACAAACGCTTTCTTGGTTGAACCTGTCACCTTTTGTGATTTACCTTCTGGCGTTGAGGGTTTACCCTGTGCGCACTCGCTGAGTAGCGGCTGCGGATTCCCTCTGAAAAGAAAACTATACTTATAGACATCAATTAGTTAGTTGGTGGAGTTGCTGATCAATGTTTTAATTTGAAATTATGTTTAGTTAAATTTGAAGGGTTTGATTTAGAAGTTAAGTCTTAGAACATCAAAGTAATAAACATGGTTATCTTTTTATATAAAAAAATTAAATATGATAGTTATAAAAAACATTAAATAAAAGATTTTACATATTGGAGTTCAAAATAGATGCTCGGTGTGTTTAAATATTTTGGATAGTTTTGCGTAAATGTGTCATAACTACTATAAAAAACATTAATAAATTCTTGTTCACATACTCATCAAAAACATTAATAGAAGTCTTGTCGGTAAGAGAACTCCAAAAACTCAAAATTTATAACAAAGATCTAACATGATGAAAATAGCCATAATTAGACTAAAATCAGACAAAGTTTTCCTAATTTTTTGCATATTTGATAAACCATCTTTCTTATGTACTCGTCTTCATTTCTTAAATCTTCTTTCAAAGTCAAATGTGTTATGGAAACCAAAGGAAAATACAAATACGACGCCGGATAGAACAGCTTAAAAAATTTGCTAATCTTCTCTATCATATCCCACTCCTCACGGGTTGGACAAGAATTAAAATTTGAATCACTCAACTCTAGATGAGAAAATGCACGACGATAAAACATAGAACTCTCAAACATAAGAAAAGTTGAGTTCAATCTATAGGCACATCTTGCTTTAAACCCTTAATCGAATCTAAAGACATATGCTCAACACATTCTAAAAACTTATGCTTCTTTGCTTATGATCCCCTAATATACTTCACACATTCACGAACTTTCTCAACGGCTAAATCTATTTGTTTCAATCCATCTTGCACTACTAAATTCAATACATGTGCACAACAACGAACATGAAAGCATTCTCCATAACAACTAAGTGCATATTTCATATTCCGTTGAGTTATCAATTAAAACAGTGCTAGAACTTACATTATTTAACGTACCCATTGTGACGAGGAAGCATATAACTAAAATTCAGAACACATTTTTATAGAGCCTATTTTTATCAATAAAATGTATGGTGCGACAAATATACCCATTAGTAGTAATATAGCTCCATAGGTCAAATGTTAAACAAATTCGGCCCGGAATTAACTCTAACATTTGTTTTAAAAAGAATTCATTCATAAATCTTCATTATTTTCCTCTTGCAAGTATTTCTACCAAATAATTAAACATCATTTTGTAAATACCGAAATACTTGTCGAAACCCTCCATACTTAACTAATTGAAAATGCATCTCATGAAGAAGAATTGTTGCAACAAATAACTCTCTAAATTTTTTGGATCATAAAAACGACTACCAAGAGACATGCAATCACTTGATTTTGAAATAAGCATCTGTTCTATATCACGACTACTAGCATTTTCACATTTTTGTATATGACGATGCAAAATACACGTACCATAAGTACTTTTACCAATAAAATAACACCATATTTTTTGCACACACGTCTTTCTTGCATATTATCGGTAAGAGAAGCATATTAAAATATAACCAAACATCTATTTTAATTTTATAATCTTTTGGTTTTCGTTTTTCTCCACATTTTCACAAAATCTTTTCACATTTTTTTTGCTGACATAATCCATTTCAAAATCTCATAACTCAATTACGTTATTTATGTATTCGTACTTATATTTTCATTCGTAGAAGAATCAATTTGACCTAAACATAAAAAAATACACGAGATAATTTAGATCTCTGACATATAAGTAAATGCTACAAAAATAGTGAAGATTATATTATATATATATAATATGGACAGTAAACTATATATTAAAACAATATCAACTATAACAATTGATATTGTTTTAATATATAGTTTAATGTCCATAATAGGGACAATAAATATAACCATGATACTAAATGTTATCATTTAGTATAATATATATATATATATATATATATATATATATATATATATATATTATAGAATAAAACACATGTGGATACATAATTTTAACACAAATTCTAAGTAGTTTGGCCTCACTACCAAGTGAACATGGTTCACTTGATATGTCCATAAGCCGACCCGTTACCTTAAAGAGATTACTTTATATCATGGAGTCCATACTACCAAACGTCTCTACATATGTCGCATGTCCTAACCAAAACGCAATAGAAAATTAGAACAAGAACTGAGAGGAAATAAGAACATTGTATTGAGAAAAAAACAAAAAAAATTAAAGAAAGCACGAGGACGAAGAGAGAAAGCATGAGGAGGAGGAAGGCACCAGTGAAGAAGATGTATAGAGCAGTGAGGTTGTGATTCAAATTTGGATGAAAGAAAAACAAATATGGGTGGCGTCTAGGGTAAGTTATTTAGGATATTATATTTAGTTTCTAAATTCAAAAAACACATTATATACATAGAATACCGTTTTATGACTATAAATAATTTGCTAATTATAAAAGGGTGAATGAGTCATCGGATTCAACATAGTCAAATTTTGTACGGTAATAATAGGTTGGTTCAGATTTTTGAAAAAACACGTTTTGATATAAAAGTATGAAGTTATAGCAATCAGTCTCGTATGTTGCTGTTTTGGATATTAAAATATCTAATCATTCTTATACGAGTCTTACAATGATTTTCATTGGTCTCTTAGATGCAATATCATTACTACCTTATGACTACAATAATAGGATAAGTCACTTAAAAAACTTATAAACATTGATTATCACAACTTTGAACCACTAAATTATGAACAACACTTGGTTTTCCATTAGATGATGGATATGGATATGTGTTGAATTGTTTATAAAAAATTATTTTCGTAACTCTTGAACCATTCTAAGCAATTGTTTGTAATTACTAAGATTTTATCCATGTTTTTTTTTTGGGACGAAGAGTGGAGAGCCAAACAATTATAGATGAATGTTTGGTGGAATATGTGAAACTCAAAGCATGCTTTCAAAACCTATATATTCTATAACCGATTGATAAAATGTGACTACGTGAGTCCCAATAATGTCTATAAAATTGCAAAGAAGTTTGGTCTGAAAATATATTTTGTTACGTGAACAAGAACTACTACGTACTTGATGACAATGTATCAACTATTGCTAGGTGTTTCGCATTTTTTACTAATGGAGAAATGGATTTTTACAACATAGTGAAAAATGCATAAATCGTCACTCATATGTTGGTATTGCCTCTTATCAACCATCTTGCAATGGGTACCTCAGTTGCATTCGTGCGGTCGCTAACAAAAATATTTTGCAACCGATTTGGCATGGAATATATAGCGCAATTGTTTTGCAATATACTTCTCTTACTAACTTAATCTGATTGAAAACGAGTCATATTATGACATACTGACTGTTAAACAAAACAAAAAAATCAGTCATGTCCAAACATTTTAATTTTATAATGCCAAAATATAACATATCACCAAATATAACTTATATAGTGTACAGAGATCTGAAATATTATAATGTTACAATTGAACAATAATATAATTCACATGTTAAAGTAATACAATTTCAAAGTACTATAACAGCTCTGGAGTTTAGTTTTTATTGGCACCAGTAGCTCATTTTTATAATTAATTAGCATAGATGAATGTAAAAATTGCTTTCTCACATAGAAATTTTGATGAAAATTAAATATATTACAACCAGATAGTTACGATATAGCTGGAAATAAAATTTGATTTGTACTTAGAAAATATTTATTTATGACTTTTTAGAATATAGTAGTTAATAATACTTGAGATTTGATAAGTTTATGAAAGGATTTTTTTTCATAAATGAATTTGACTATTATGTTTACTTTAAAAACTTTTCATAATGGTTCTTTCATTTATTTGTTATTATATGTTGAGTGCTTCCAATAATATCAAAACGATCTAGAAAATAAAGAATCAATTGAGTTTTAAATTCAAGATGAAAGATATTGGAGAAACCAATAAGATAATTAAGATAAAGATAACTAAGAATAGATTAAATAATGAAGTATAACAGACACACAATCGATATTTTTTAAATATTCTAATATATTTTGGTATCGACAAGAAGATTAAACCATTAAGAACTTATTTGGCTTATCAGTTGAACATTTGTGCTTCTCAATGTCCAAGTACGTTATACTAGTATTGTTGGCATTATCATATACGTCATGGTTTGTACTAGATCAGACATATCACAGGCACGCGTACTTTTTGGAAAAAATCATTTGTAAGCAGTACAATTCATTTTGAGTTACATTAAAAACCCTACGAGTGTAAGTTTAATAATTCAGAATGAAGACAACAATGATAAAAATTTAATCTACATGAAAGATGATATATGACACGAAGTTTATCTAATATGGTTAGGAAACCTATCAATTGGAGGTTTATGTTAAAGTTTATTATTGCATTGTCTACCCATTGAGGCTAAAAGCATAACATCACTTAAGCCATAAAAGATTATGCTTGGATTGTTATAAAACTTAGGTATTCCTCAAAGAATATCAAAGTATGCTATGATTTTCAGTTTGTTATCCATCTAACGCAGAAATTAACTTCACGATTTAAAGAAATAACATATTGATGTTCATTATCACTTTGTTAGTGATTAAGGTAAGATTCTATTAGTATAAAATGGAATGACTAACAATCCTATCGATATGCTAATTATAGTTATTTTGTCAACCTAGTTGAAACATTGCATGAATTTAACAAATTTTCCACCTAGAAGACATAATTTGGTGTATTGCTTTATTATTATTATTTTTCGGAGGGAACCCATCGCCGCTACTCAGAGTGCAATGATTGCGCACAGGGTAAACCCTCAATCTGACGCAATAGCCTGAAAACCAACGCCAGAAGGTAAACCACACAAGGTGACAGGCTCAGCCGAGAAAACGTATGTAGAGGGACTTGAACTCATAACATTTGGTCACAAGCATGCCTTACTCAACCAACTCGGCTACCCCGCAGGGGCTGTTTGTTTAGGTTAGTATATGATACACATATTACTATTGATTTGTAGTTGGAATTTATATTTTTGTTGATGTAGTTGGTTTTTAGTATTATTAAGACACCAGTCGGTTTGTTTAGATATCTCACAAAAGTGGATATTTATTGCATAATGGCTTGATCTTAAAAACATATATAACAAGTATCGACTCAAGTGAGCAACTAATGTATATAACATATCTCTTGTAAATATTCTATTTATGAATGGTCTTAGGAGAAACGAAAGCAAATAAAATGAAAACATTATTTATGGTTAGTTTTAGATGCAACTAGGATATATGTAATTGCTATAATAAATGTGTTATTCATGATTGTTCTTAATGGTAAATGTTAAAGTAGTCAGCCTATTACAGCTATATAACGGAATTTTTTTATATAGTTAGAAATAACAAATAATTTGATTTCACTCCATAACTATAGGAGAAATGTATCAAGAAATTATTCATAGTAAAAAAACCTAAATAGCCCAAAAATGTAGATTTATAGCAAATACTCGTAAATTTTTGTTTTATATCTATGTTGTCTTTTGTTAATTTTTTTTATATTTGGTTAGTTACTTTTTAAATTCAAAACAATTTGCATATTATATTTATTATTATATTATAATATTTATTGACTTAGTCAAAAATTATATACTATTTTGATGGTACGCATATTTATTTATATGCATAAACTTATTAAAGCCTATGTGACAATAACAAGACTTCTAATATTTTTAAAAATATGAAATTCATAGTCACCATTATGTTTTTGTTAGGTTAACTAAAGAGGATAGTAAGAATAATTAATTAATTCTATAAAAAAATTTATTTGAATAATTAGATGATTAATTTATTATATAAACTTTTTACCATAATAACTACAATTGTATATTTATTTGTTATGTTTATTTAATATCGGATTTCCTAGATCCATAATAATGTAATTTTTAATTCACTAGTTAAAAGTAGGGTGAGTTCTTAATAGGTACATCAAATATATCAAAAAAATTTCTTACATACAAAATATTTTAATTATATAATATATATATATATATATTTAAGTGCAACATAATTATTTTATTTTAAATCAATTTTTTTTATTATATAAGATAAAAATAATTTTTTTTATTATATAAGATAAAAATAATTTTTTTTATATAATTCTCAATGTTCAGATATTAAAATAATTGTTAGTAAAATAAAATTTAAACCACAACAATGAATTCAACTCTATATAGACAATAAAACACAAAATACTTTCAATTAAACAATTATGGCTCCCATTTAGGTTTGGAAGTTGGTTATATCTACATTGGTTTAATTTAAAATAGTTTCATGCAAAACCTTTTTCAATTTTAATGGATAATTCTATTACGTCTCCAAATTGGGGTTTTGGATAACTTCAGGTTCCTCCTCTTACTTTCCGGAGTATACAGTCCTCAGTATTTTTTCTGGATGGTTCTTTACCTTTTTTTCTTGTTCTGTACCTTTTATTTTAGGTTGAATAAACAAGTGGTTATTTTAGGTTGAATAAACAAGTGGGTCCATCCTTCATTCAATATAGGTTTTAGTAATTTTTTAGTTAACTAAAAATCTTTACCATGTTTTTTTTGTTTGTTTTAGGATGATCTTTACGGTACATACATATCCTATTGACATTTCATTTCAAACAAAACAAAAGCAACTAAAACCACCTATATATATAAAACCACCTATATATATTTTTCCGTTTATTTTATGGTAAACATCATCCTTTGTATGTAACTTTAGATTCTATTTTCAGATTTTATAATCAAAGTCAAATGTAACTTTAGATTCTATTTTCAGATTTTATAATCAAAGTTAAATCTCAAAATTAGATTAACTAGATCTCATATGTTCATAGCTAAAAGAGTTCAAAATATTATATGTGTTACATATGTGTTACATTGAATGGCACTAAGTACCTAAGTTTTAAAGGCAATTATGTTATAAAATGGACTGTCTACTATTTTAGTTGATATTTAAAGATGTATATATTTTTAATCATAATATATTAGTAATTATAGTTAAGATATTATAGAAAAACCTTTTTCTAAAAATAATCATTATCGTTATTTGATATTATAGTTCCTTTGAACTTATCAATCCACGGTAACGAACAACATATCTTATATTCATCATAGATGAATCTCAATATTATTTGTATGTTGAACCTTTCACAAATAATTTGTTATTATCCATTATAAATTCGATATTTAGGTTCTCTATAGTCGAATTGAATTTCCATTATTTGTAAAATAATTATTTGAAGAGTCTTAATCTCATCCCTCTATATGTAGATTTTACTAATTCTCAAGCTAATGGTTTGGTAAACGGATCCGCTAAGTTCTCACTAGAATGTATGTTCGATATAATTTCACTTTGAATTAGTTGTCTAACATACTCATGTCTTAAATTTATATGTCTAGACATTCCATTGTAGATTTTATTGTATATTCTACCTAATGTTGCTTGACTATCATAATGTATTTGTATTGTCATATTCCTCTTTTGAGGTGAATGGTATTTCCAACAAGAGATCTTTTAACCACTCAACCTCATTACATGTTGCGACCAATGCTATGAACGCGGAGTCCATAGTTGAGTAGGATATCCAAATTTGTTTTGGACCTCAATGAAATAGCATCACGTGCAAATGTGAATACCCAGCCGTAGTTGATTTGTTATCGGCTAGACTAGCGATCAACCTTGCATCTGTGTATCCCTTAAGTACTCCGGGAAAATTATAATATTGGATATACATATTTTTAGTCTTTTTCAAGTACAACAAGACCCTATTAAATATTGGAGTAGGTGTATAACTCATTTGATATATTTTATTAGTTGAAGCAAACATTATCCGAGTAGATCTATAAGTGATTTTATCTTTTGTTTTGTCATAAATTGTAACACTTCCTTCTGAAAGTTGTGTACCCCTTCTATTTGAATTATCAAAATATAAGAATGTAGCTCGATTATGTTGCACTTTCACAACTTCTTCATTTCTTTGTTTATCACCTTGTCTTTTATCAAACATCCATGTCTAATGCTCATGTACCTTAGATGATAAAACTTCACCTTGTCTTTTTTTCAATCTTAACAAACATCACAAATCGTCTTAACATATCTCTTAGCTTATCAACTGGAAATTTAATCAAATACTCTCACAAATGATCAAACATTGGAAGACCTATCTTAAAGATTGTCAAAAAGCACGTTCTTGACATCTTTATAAGCTATTCATTTATTGAACCAATGTATGATCATAATTTCTCAATGACTCACTTAGTTTATGAAACAAAGTAATGATGTAATAATATGCATCCCTCTTCATTGTTACCAATAAATTGAATTTTACATACACTTCAAAGTTCTTAAATCTATGAATTAATCTAAAAGAAAGGTTATTGAACCATACCAAATTGTTGTTTCCTTTAAATGACATAGAAAATCTCTTCACAAAAGAGTATCATAAAGATTAAAACCTAACATAATGTTACAAATTTCTCTAGGTGATGTTCTAGATCTCTAGTCCCATCATAGTTATCCGTCCTATACGGGTTAAATTACTTAGGTATTCAGCTTCCAAAATTCCTAAAATAATGGATATTGTGCTAGGGTATATAAGGTTAACTTTGAACTCTTAAAAGTTCCTCGATACATATAAATCAAATCTACTTGTGCTTTCTTAATTATTTCTTTAAATATCTTTTCATTACTCGAGTTCTCATCATTATCTTTATTAACGTGTTTTCTACTTCATTTTCTTTATTTTGGGATATATTTTCATTAACACACAACTCAATTGTATCCTCATTGTCTTTAGACATTATTTTTATGTTAATATTTGTAAGATCTTGGATTTGTGTTTTGTTCTAACTTTTCTATTTTCATCCGTTTGAACTTAAAACAAATTAAGTTTTCGTTGTTATTATCACAATCCATTCATTTATGTCCCTAAAGCATATAAATCAGAAGGAATTGGAAGATTAACTTCATTATTGATTGGTAGGTGTCGAGATGACTTAGGACTGATGATGATGAGTCCGGATAAATCCACCACTGCTTTATGAGATTTCCGGACAAGGGAAATTTGGACAAACACTGCCCACTGAACTATCTGGACATGACAAAGGTATAAAATAACTAAACACCTTTTGACTAAGCTAGGAGCTAATCAGCTTCTTAAGTAAATGGGTCATTAAACTTGACTCAGTTTCATAATTCGACCCAAAATCCCATGGGTCCATCATTAAGGGTATAAATACCCCAACTACTTTCATTAATGAAGGTAATGACCATTTAATACAACCAGGCAGCTCAAATCTCTCACTACAAAACACCCAAATATTTAATATTCTAAAAACTTTCCAAAACACTTGACAAAATTACCTTCAACTTAAAATAATCCGCACCAGATGATATTATCTCTAATTGAAGCAATTTTTACATACAAACACGTTACTAGTTATGGTTACCTCGTACTTTGTTGTTTCCATAAGCTGGAAAAACAATGTTGGATATTTTTTTGAATCATAGTTGGAGATCCACCAAAAGATCATCACTAAAAAAGATCCATATCTACTCCTTAATGAGTCAATCCAATTGCTACAAGTTGGTACTTTACAAAGTTTTCCACAGACGATGCCAAATATGAGCGAAGGCTCGTTGATGCGAATGACAATGTTGAAAATGATTAAACTACTTAGAATTTATAGAATGGAAACAATGTTACAACTTTATCTAACTATAAATCAATCAATATTCAAATGAAGAATTATACCCACATTTATAAGGTTTATAATGTCTAAAATGAAAGAAATAATGACACATTTACAAAGTCATGTGACATTCATCTACGAAAATGTTTGTTACAAATGTGACTAAATTACCCTTTAACTAATATTAAGTAGTGAACTAGAAGCTTCATGGATGTTCTTCTAGCAAAACAATTTCTTTATTTTCTCAACTCATTTATTTCCTTATGACCATGATTTTGCCTGTTCTTACCGTTACATTCTTATCATCTTATCTAGCATTGTTTATCTTAGTTCATCATTTTATACAACTCTAGCTCGTCATGACCGTCTGTCTTGTCTACGTACTATCCTTCTCGATATATTATGTCTTTTTTCTTCTTGTAATTATCATATTTCCAAATTATTTTATTCAGTATGATATGGTTCATCGTGATCAATCATCTGTTTTTTTTTGTCTTCCACGATCAATAATAATATATTTTTACGTTATCTTATTACTCGTTTCCTTGTACCGTATCATTCAACTCGTCATCATTATTTTTCTACACATTAATATTTGACTCGTCAACATCAATATGACACTATTAACTCTCTTTTTATTACATGACATGTCTTCGTATATTTAATTGTATATTATTTATAAAAATATAAACCTTAACAAAAATATTTTTTTATTTACCAGAGTAATATTTGAATATATATAAACCTTAAATGAAGTTCCTTTTAAGGACTTAATTTTTATTTATTGTCTATAATATAGTATTAATTTATAAATATATATATATATATATATATATATATATATATATAAATAAGTCAAGTAATAAATTCGTATCTTGAAAATATAATTCATACCATTCAAAATTAATTCGACTAATAATAATATAATTATAATTTCGTTTTATTAATAAAACATTAAATTAAATAATAAAAGTGTTACCGTTATGTCTATAGGGTTAGTTAGGCACGAATTGTGAGATGGAATCGAGATATAGCTAAACAAAAGTTTAAGATACACAAATATACACCATCATCGGAAAAAAGTTACAGAATTAGCACACGATACAATCAGAGTTCCGTCCAATCACCGCTACGAGGTAGAAAACATTGAAAATTAAAACTCATATCAGAGGCGAGACCAATTATATCATGAATTTTCGAACATTGAGGAAGCAACAAGAGGAACAGGTTTATAGGAAAACTTTCGAACGTTCTAAAATGTAACTAAATCTGACACCAAAAGCCATAAACAATTACACGCTACCCTCACGTTGCAAGGAAAAAGTGCATGAAAAAGAAATACATGTAGGATCGAGAATGTGCAGGTGAAGAGTCCATGACATGGTGATAGAACGGATGATTATGAAAAACATTTGCATGAAATAGAAACATTTGCAAGATCGAGAATACTCCAAGCAAGGTAATACATCAACCAAGACATAAACACTTTTCTACTAAATTGATAACGAATTTTTCAAACTGTTCAAGGAAGTCGACGAACTGCTGCTCCACTGCAGTTCAACAACCAAAAGAAGAAATGCAAACCGATTGAAAACTGGACTTATTCACTGAACCACTCCGATACAAACCGTGGAGCCACGACCGTTTCATCTGAAAGTCTTCACAAATTGATTGAGGACGAGGACCCAAAAGACACCTACCCTAAACTCCCATAAAAAGAAGACGCATGCTGATTTCTAATGAAATTTGACACCGAAACAGAGCAAGTCGGCGAAAATGGTAAAACGATAAAGACAATATAGTTTATAATTTTGTAAGTCTAATATAATAGCATACTAAACCCAAATATTATTAAAAAAAATCAAACTTATTCAAAAGGATGAGTACTTAATTTTTTGTACATAAAGATAAAAAAAATAACATTTAGGGTAACTGATCAAGATAAATAGTTTTGAAATTCGTTGTAAAGTCATTGAAAATTATGAAAGCTTAAAATTATGAAAGCTTGAGAAACGTGAATGAATACGTTTTTCAAAAAGAATTATTCCGATATTCTCTATTGTTTAGATCTTTTTTAGAAAGTTGTTTTGGGATATAATAATCCTTTAGATTTAGATTACAAGCAACCAAAAGATCTAAATCAAATGATAGTTTTGAATATAAGGATAGAGTTTTTCAGATTAAAAATATTTTTGTTCAAAATATGTTTTCGTTTTTGAATGAATTACATATTTATAAAAATGATTAAACTTTCCCAAAGAGTTATAATCTTCCATAAATCTATTGGTAAGTTCACGATTATTTAAGAAACGCATTTTCATAAAATATTTTTTCTAAAAAAATACACTTATTCACGTGTCGGGGCCTTTGTCGCAACAATCCTTGTGCTGATTGCGACAAGCATCGCATATCTGATGCAAGGGCTCGTGATTGCAATCAGCCTTGCTGATCGTGACCATAAGGCGCCAAGGAAAGACAAACCTATTATATATTACCCTTTGTCATGATCACCATTGTGTTGATCGCGATAAAGCCCCCTAGTGTTAGTGCTGGCACATTTGCAGCAACCAGCACGAGTATGATCGCGACAAACCTTCTCATGACTTGTTTTCTTGTCTTGCTTAACTTTTTTATTTATTAACTTTGATTATCAGAACTCTTTTTCCGATCATCTATATTTAATTAATATTTATAAGAATGTCCCACTTGATTAAATATCATCTTTGTTATCTCTCTCTTGAGATAAATCTTGTACATATAATAAAATATTGAATTTTACCTTAGTGTAAAAACAACAAAGTTGAGTCGAACAAATGTTGACTCGTAGCTGTGAACCAAAATCCCACGTGTCCTAACTGGCGATCTCACACACACAGTTGAGTAAAACATTTTCCCATATTTGAGTTTAGAACTATTTTGGTCATGTGCTCTATCCATTCCAAGAATCATATCTTGAGAGGAACTCATTCTCTCATGAGAGGCGACACAAAATCTAGATTCGCATAGGTACAATTCTTTTAGTATTTTTGTTACCTTTAGAAACACATGCCACACTTAGACAGAATTGTATTAAAATATCCTTTGAACTTATCAATCCACAGTAACGAACAACCTCTAGATATTGGTTATGTGTTTTATCCATTCCAAGAATCATAGCTTGAGAGGAACTCATTCTCTCATGAGAGGCGACAACACCTCTAGATTCTCATTAGTAAAAAAAATCAATATTTTTGTTACCTTCAGAAACACATGTCACACTTAGACCGAATTGTATTAAAAGTTCCTTTGAACTTATCAATCCACGGTAACGAACAACATATCTTATACTCATCACAGATGAATCTCAATATTATTTATATGTTGAACCTTTCACAAATAATTTGTTATTATCTATTACAAATTCGATATTTAGGTTCTCTATAGTCGAACTGAATTTCCATTATTTGTAAAATAATTATTTGAAGAGTCTTAATCTCATCCCTCTATATGTAGATTTTACTAATTCTCAAGCTAATGGTTTGGTAGACGGATCCGCTAAGTTCTCACTAGAATATATGTTCGATATAATTTCACTTTGAATTAGTTGTCTAACATACTCATGTCTTAAATTTATATGTCTAGACATTCCATTGTAGATTTTATTGTATATTCTACCTAATGTTGCTTGACTATCATAATGTATTTGTATTGTCATATTCCTCTTTTGAGGTGAATGGTATTTCCAACAAGAGATCTTTTAACCACTCAACCTCATTACATGTCGCGACCAATGCTATGAACGCGGAGTCCATAGTTGAGTAGGATATCCAAATTTGTTTTGGACCTCAATGAAATAGCATCACGTGCAAATGTGAATACCCAGCCGTAGTTGATTTGTTATCGGCTAGACTAGCGATCAACCTTGCATCTGTGTATCCCTTAAGTACTCCGGGAAAATTATAATATTGGATATACATATTTTTAGTCTTTTTCAAGTACAACAAGACCCTATTAAGTATTGGAGTAGGTGTATAACTCATTTGATATATTTTATTAGTTGAAGCAAACATTATCCGAGTAGATCTATAAGTGATTTTATCTTTTGTTTTGTCATAAATTGTAACACTTCCTTCTGAAAGTTGTGTACCCCTCCTATTTGAATTATCATAATATAAGAATGTAGCTCGATTATGTTGCACTTTCACAACTTCTTCATTTCTTTGTTTATCACCTTGTCTTTTATCAAACATCCATGTCTAATGCTCATGTACCTTAGATGATAAAACTTCACCTTGTCTTTTTTTCAATCTTAACAAACATCACAAATCGTCTTAACATATCTCTTATCTTATCAACTGGAAATTTAATCAAATACTCTGACAAATGATCAAACATTAGAAGACCTATCTTAAAGAATGTCAAAAAGCACGTTCTTGACATCTTTATAAGCTATTCATTTATTGAACCAATGTATGATCATAATTTCTCAATGACTCACTTAGTTTATGAAACAAAGTAATGATGTAATAATATGCATCCCTCTTCATTGTTTCCAATAAATTGAATTTTACATACACTTCAAAGTTCTTAAATCTATGAATTAATCTAAAAGAAAGGTTATTGAACCTTACCAAATTGTTGTTTCCTTTAAATGACATAGAAAATCTCTTCACAAAAGAGTATCATAAAGATTAAAACCTAACATAATGTTACAAATTTCTCTAGGTGATGTTCTAGATCTCTAGTCCCATCATAGTTATCCGTCCTATACGGGTTAAATTACTTAGGTATTCAGCTTCCAAAATTCCTAAAATAATGGATATTGTGCTAGGGTATATAAGGTTAACTTTGAACTCTTAAAAGTTCCTCGATACATATAAATCAAATCTACTTGTGCTTTCTTAATTATTTCTTTAAATATCTTTTCATTACTCGAGTTCTCATCATTATCTTTATTAACGTGTTTTCTACTTCATTTTCTTTATTTTGGGATATATTTTCATTAACACACAACTCAATTGTATCCTCATTGTCTTTAGACATTATTTTTATGTTAATATTTGTAAGATCTTGGATTTGTGTTTTGTTCTAACTTTTCTATTTTCATCCGTTTGACCTTAAAACAAATTAAGTTTTCGTTGTTATTATCACAATCCATTCATTTATGTCCCTAAAGCATATAAATCAGAAGGAATTGGAAGATTAACTTCATTATTGATTGGTAGGTGTCGAGATGACTTAGGACTGATGATGATGAGTCCGGATAAATCCACCACTGCTTTATGAGATTTCCGGACAAGGGAAATTTGGACAAACACTGCCCACTGAACTATCTGGACATGACAAAAGTATAAAATAACTAAACACCTTTTGACTAAGCTAGGAGCTAATCAGCTTCTTAAGTAAATGGGTCATTAAACTTGACTCAGTTTCATAATTCGACCCAAAATCCCATGGGTCCATCATTAAGGGTATAAATACCCCAACTACTTTCATTAATGAAGGTAATGACCATTTAATACAACCAGGCAGCTCAAATCTCTCACTACAAAACACCCAAACATTTAATATTCTAAAAACTTTCCAAAACACTTGACAAAATTACCTTCAACTTAAAATAATCCGCACCAGATGATATTATCTCTAATTGGAGCAATTTTTACATACAAACACGTTACTAGTTATGGTTACCTCGTACTTTGTTGTTTCCATAAGCTGGCAAAACAATGTTGGATATTTTTTTGAATCATAGTTGGAGATCCACCAAAAGATCATCACTAAAAAAGATCCATATCTACTCCTTAATGAGTCAATCCAATTGCTACAAGTTGGTACTTTACAAAGTTTTCCACAGACGATGCCAAATATGAGCGAAGGCTCGTTGATGCGAATGACAATGTTGAAAATGATTAAACTACTTAGAATTTATAGAATGGAAACAATGTTACAACTTTATCTAACTATAAATCAATCAATATTCAAATGAAGAATTATACCCACATTTATAAGGTTTATAATGTCTAAAATGAAAGAAATAATGACACATTTACAAAGTCATGTGACATTCATCTACGAAAATGTTTGTTACAAATGTGACTAAATTACCCTTTAACTAATATTAAGTAGTGAACTAGAAGCTTCATGGATGTTCTTCTAGCAAAACAATTTCTTTATTTTCTCAACTCATTTATTTCCTTATGACCATGATTTTGCCTGTTCTTACCGTTACATTCTTATCATCTTCTCTAGCATTGTTTATCTTAGTTCATCATTTTATACAACTCTAGCTCGTCATGACCGTCTGTCTTGTCTACGTACTATCCTTCTCGATATATTATGTCTTTTTTCTTCTTGTAATTATCATATTTCCAAATTATTTTATTCAGTATGATATGGTTCATCGTGATCAATCATCTGTTTTTTTTGTCTTCCACGATCAATAATAATATATTTTTACGTTATCTTATTACTCGTTTCCTTGTACCGTATCATTCAACTCGTCATCATTATTTTTCTACACATTAATATTTGACTCGTCAACATCAATATGACACAATTAACTCTCTTTTTATTACATGACATGTCTTCGTATTTTTAATTGTATATTATTTATAAAAATTTAAACCTTAACAAAAATATTTTTTTATTTACCAGAGTAATATTTGAATATATATATATATATATATATATATATATATATATATAATTATATATTAATTATAAAACTTTTTTACTTTTTTTAAAAATTTTAATTCTTTCATTTTTAGATTTTTTTTTCTTCGACAAAACACAAATTTTATCGAGCCGATGTAAATTGTGGGAATCGTCCATTTCATCGCCGGAAAAAATCCAAATAGAAATACGAACAAAGATTACAAAGTGAGATCCTGGTGTCTAATTGTGGTGTTTGGAGAAACACTTAGCTATTATTCTAGATCTTATGTTCGGATACGCATCCTCAGAGTGCATTTCAATTTTTTTGTTCATTTTGATTTTAACTTTCCTATTAAATTGTAAATGTCTTAATTTTAAGAATTTCGGATTGTTTCTTTTACAAACTTTCAATTGGATTCTCTTTAAAAAAAACTAATATTATCTTGGTAGTTTGTTACATGAATATTTTATTTACGTCCTTAGGCCAACATAATTTCAATTTAATTGTTCGATTCTGATAAGTCTTCTTCATTGATTTGTTGAATAATTTGCATGCCCGTACAAAAGCTTTTGGAACAAAAGTTCAAATGTAAAAAGAACGGTCAGCAAATATGGAATAAACATTTAATAAATTAAAAATTATAAAATGATAGTTAAAATGCAATTATTATTTTTCAAACCCAAAATGGAAGATGAGATTTAAATTAAGAGAAATGACACCTTATGTATTTATTGGCTAAACAAATACTAAAAATGGATCGATGTTTATTTAATATTCATTTCAATAAAACAATTTTTTTTAAGATTTAATTTTTTTTAATACCATAATTACCTTTAACCTAGTATATAAGTCATATTTTGAGAATTAATGGGTATTTTCACCCAATCAACAATTTTAAATTTTAAATTTTAAACCAGCCTCCATTTTCTCCTAATCCTCCAAAAACACCAGTATTTTTGAAAAATTGTTACTATGGTCACTCGATTGCCGGCAACCACTAGCAACATCCCGACGACCACCCTAAACCACCGTCCGGTACTTCTTAACCACCGCAATCTATCGTTTTTCAACAAACAACCACCAAGAACCGATTTATGTTCTCACCGGCGAACAGCTTCGATTAACCAACCAGTTCTACGATTCTGATGAATCTTTAAGCACCGTGAGACGTCGAACAACTTATTTTCTCGTCAACGTCAACCACCGTGAAACCATTCCAAGGTGAGATACGCCTACAAAACCCTGTCGTTTTTCGTTCTTGTGGAACCAGAACTACTTTAATCCAATTAGTATGAAATCATGTAAGTTATGGTATTTTCTTATTTAGAAGTTGTTTAGGTCAGATTTGAGGTCGTGTTTTTTATTTTTTTCGTTGTTCTGTAACGAATTCGGTAAGTTTTTACAGTTTCTGGTAATTTAGGAAACAAGATGCAATTTTATGTGGAGAGGATGCCATTTATGTGTTTAAATATGACATTGCTAGATAAACGTTTATGACATTGCTATATACATGTAGTAAATTTCTAGTACATACTTAACTCACATTGCTAGATATATGTACTAAATTTGTAGTGCACACTTAATTAGGATTGCTAGATACATGTAATAAATTTGTAGTACACACTTAACTGGCATTGCTAGATATGTTACATTGAGTATGTTAGATAGGTTGTATCTACTGCAATTGAACCATGCGATTTATGTTGATTAGTTCGTTGCGTTTTAGCTTGTATTTACGGGGTTGCTGCAATTGAACCATGCGATTTATGTTTATTTGTTCCCTAACGCATGGATGTGTAATTGCTAGATACATGGATGTGTAATTGCTAGATACACTTATTATGACATTGCTAGATAGACGTTTATGACATTGCTAGATGCATGTTATAAAATCATAGTACACACTTAACTACATTGTTAGATATCTTACATTGAGTATGCTAGATAAGTTGTATCTACTGTAATTGAACCATGCGATTTATGTTGATCAGTTCCTTGCGTTTTAGCTTGTATTTACGTGGTTACTTAATAGTTAGATTGCGATTGTTTTAATAAAACATTGATAGATTGGTTTAAGAATTGATAGACCTATTTGTTCCCTAATGCATTCCTTATTTCTAGATTCCACTACAACTAACTAAACCAATCTTCTGGTGATTTAGGAACAAGATGCGATTTCCGTGAAAAGGATGAGATTTTGGTGTTTAATTATGACATTGCTAGATAGACGTTTATGACATTGCTAGATACATGTAATAAATTTGTAGTACACACTTAACTAACATTGCTAGATATGTTATATTGAGTATGCTAGATAGGTTATATCTACTTTAATTGAACCATGCGATTTATTTTGATTAGTTCGTTGTGTTTTAGCTTGTATATACGGGGTTGCTGCAATTGAACCATGCGATTTATGTTTATTTGTTCCCTAACGCATTCTTTCTTGCTAGATACATGGATGTGTAATTACTAGATACGCATATTATGACATTGCTAGATAGAAGTTTATGACATTGCTAGATACATGTTATAAATTTATAGTACACACTTAACTGACATTGCTAGATATCTTACATTGAGTATGCTAGATAGGTTGTATCCACTGCAATTGAACCATGTAGTTTATACACACTGGTCTAAAAAATGTCATTGCGATTTACATTTATATGACATTGCTATATACGTAATATATGACATTGATATATACAATAACATGACATTGCTAGATGCTTTATTATGACATTGCTAGATATTCAATTACGATGTTGCTAGATACGTAATAATTGTTAAATTTATGGATACACTAGTAATGGCAGGATCTTGCTAGATATATTAATAATACATTGCTACATACACGTAATATGGCATTGCTAGATGCTCGTAATATGACAATAACAATACATTGCTATTATTAGGAGGTATTAATAGATACATCAAGGTGAAATTACATTACGATTGCCAACTGTAGGTGATTGTATAACTGGTTTGCTTTGTATTTTTCATCGCTATTAGTAATATTATATAATTGACATTGCTAGATATTAAACAGTTATCAATTCCACAAGTCGATACGTTATGATTGGTACTACAGTTCTGAGTAATCCTTTAATACAGGTTCTACTATAGTTATCTATGACATAAAAATATTTCGCCTAACACTAACATCTAAATAAGATCCTTACAAACAGCATCCAATTTAAAATGAATTACACAATTAAACAATTGTAAAAAGAAACGATTTCAAAATCAAATGAAACTACCATCGTCGGTTTGTGTTTGAATCATTAAAGAAATGCTTAAATATTTCAGCTCTCCTTTTAGCGGGATATCCTCTCCATATTTCAGAGGAACATACCATTTTTGAATGATGTCTTTCACGTACTCACAAACAAAAATCCCCCAGTCAAGGCTTTTGTCAGGCTGTTGTGGGATATCTCTCATTGTCTTGATTTTGTATCCACCATGGACAGCAGGTATGTATTTTTTCTTGACGCAGTAGGCCAACTGTAAAAACAGGCACCCCATAAACATTGCGATTTAGGCTACTATACATTGCTAGATACGTTTTATGGCATTTCTAGATACACATATGAGACATAACTAGATACACTCAGGAGAAATTGCTAGACACACTAATATAACATTGCTATAAACGCTAACATGCCATTGCTGGGTATCTTACTGTTACAATTGCGAGAGACAAATATCACTGGGACTGTAACTGTAATATCACATTGCTAGATACATTGATATGAAATTGCTAGATACACTAAAAATACATTACTAGACATACTTGCAGTATCATACATTCAAATTTCTAGATACGCCTTATGTGAATTTACTAGACACACTTAAAATATCATACATTTAAACTATGTTGGCCTGTATAAATCGCAATTGCTAGTTATGTATCCCATACAAATTAAAATTTCTTAACCTATATCGCAATCACCTTAAAAAATTAGAAAAAACTTGCCACATTGCGAATGTAGTGGGCTTTTTTCAAACCAGTTTGCTAGATATTACCAAGCAAACACTCATTGCGCTTCACTAACCAAACAAAAACATCAACTAACTTACACACATTGCTAGACATATTGCAGACGTTTCTATATATTGCTAGACATATTGCAGACATTTCTATACATTGCTAGACATATTACAAACATTGCTAGACATATTACAAACATTGCTAGACATGAACAACATTACATACATTGCTAGACATATTATGCCAATACATCAAGAATTGCAGACATTGCTAGATACATCCAACAATATAATTGAGAGGATGTGATTTATGTAAAACAAACCATGAACCACCTTCTGCTCCGTCGGCCTGTTCCGATATCAACACCTACGCTAACATAACATCTGCCGACTGACAACAATTCTCATACAAAAATCTTCAACCCTTGACTAATTCAATCTCAAACACATAATTTTTTTTAAAAAAACAACCAAATCATACATATATACAAACTGAACTATATACAAACATTTCTATACATTCCTAAACAGTATTCTACGTTTATTTTCTCCAGATCCTACACGTAGAATACTGCGGTCCAGCCTACTACATCGCCTGAAACTGAAAAGAACAGTTTCGAGTATATGAAAAGTATCAATAGACGAGCAACGTCCTTTGCCTCGTCCCCCCCTCCGTTACTGATTGCTTTATCTATCGATCCTTAGAAAAAAATAGGATTATACTAATACAGTGCAACAACAATTCAAAACAGATACTCTTATTATGACATTGCTAGATAGACTATGATGACATTGCTAGATACATGTAAAAAAATTACATTATGCTAATATACTGCAACAACAATTCAAAACAGATACTCATATTATGGCATTGCTAGATAGACTACGATGACATTGCTAGATACATGTAAAAAAATAACATTATACTCATAAACTGCTACAACAATTCAAAACAAATACAAATTTTAAGAATTCGTTGACCTTTATCAATGCATTAGACACTGATTTGTCGTTCGTTGGCCCGCTCCTCCTTGCGCAGGGACTCAAAAAATACTTATGCATTAACACCGAAGCGTTCTCAACTCCATCAGCGTACCAACCGGTAAAGGCTCCTGCTTTATTCATAGGCATATATCGCAATTTCTAGTCAACTTAATCATAATCCTTATATTGCAATAGTAACATATATCGCAATCACTCCAACATAACAGGAAAAAAATTCTACAATCCTAGACATTACCAACCAAACACTCTACGAGTTTAACTAACCAAACAAAAACATCAACTAACTTACACACATTGCTAGACATATTGCAGGTTCAGAGCAGACATTGCTAGACATATTGCATGTTAGTGTAGACATAATACGGACATTGCTAGACATTTCAACACATATTGTATACATTGCTAGAAATGTACAATATTGCATGCATTGCTCTACATATTCTACAAATACTTGCAGAACTGCAGACATTGCAAGATACGGCCAACATTTCACGACGAGGTTGCGATTCATCTAAAACAATCGACTAACCACATTCTGTTTCGTCGGCCTGCTCCGATATCAACATCGACGCTAACATAACACCTACAGTCTCACACAAACATCTTCAACCCTTAACTAACACTAGAAATCTAAAAAAAACAACGATATCTCAAATATATACAAACTGATCTATATAGAACTACTGAAATCAAGAAAACATGTATATGGTAGAGGACTACTGTCCATTATATGTTTTCAAAACCCAAATAACACTTGATAACACTGTAGTTATCGACGTTAGAGTGTCTCGTTCGACCAAAAAAACACCACTGGAGAAGGAAACTAACATGTAACAGTAACACACCGTCCGAAAGTATATCAGAATGTAGACGATGCCAGCAACGTCCTCTTCTCACCGATGATTGGAGTCAGAAAGTGTTATCGTCGCCGGAAAGGTTAGTTCAAGGTTGTGTTGAAGGTAGTTTTTTTGTTCACTTTCGGGTTTCGTGTTTCTCTCTCTTCAAAATTACACAAGTGAAAATGTAGGGAATGAGAACCCAAAAGTCATGCTTATGAGATGAAAAAAGTGGATTCTAACCAAATTGCCCCCATTTTGTACTGTAGAGGATATTTTTGTCCAAATTATTATTCTAGGTTTTTTATGAAACTAGACTAAAAGTGGGTACCATTTTGGTATTACATACATACTTGAGTAGGTATTTATGGGTATTTTTCTCTTAAATTAGTTGAAAAATAAACAAGATTCAAAATATAAATAAAATGAATTTAAAATTTTTAAATTTGAAATAAAAAGTAAATTTAATGTACGGAATAAAAATTAAATAATTTGAAATAAAAGTTAAATGTAATTCAAATAAAAGGTTAAATGAAAAATTTGTTTTTATTAATATGAAATGCAAAATAAAGATGAAATAAGAAAAACAAAAGTTCAAACAATTACAAAATAAGAAATAAAAATTAAATGTCTTTTATTTAAGAGAAAAGTACCGGTAAATACCTTCTCAACTATGGTATTACCCGGCGGTACCCGTTTTTTGGATAGTGTAACTGGGTACCTCGAACTGACATTTGGACAAAAATACCCCCGACTAAAAAAGGCGCGCTGGTAAAAAAAAAAAAAAAAAAAAAAAAAAAAAAACTAACTGGTACAATTCTCAGGATGCGAATTGCTTGCAAATTCTCAGGATGCGAATTGCTTGCAATTTCTGAACGATTCTCATGATAAGATGCGAATTGCTTGCAATTTCTGAACGATTCTCATGATAAGATGCGAATTGCTTGTAATTTCTGAACGATTCTCATGATAAGATGCGAATTGCTTGCAAAATTCTGAACGATTCTCATGATAAGATGCGAATTGCTTGCAACTCTCAAGATTTCTGAACGATAAAAAAAAAAAAAAAAAAAAAAAAAAAAAAAAAAAAACTGGTATAATTCTCAAGATGCGAATTGCTTGCAAATTCTCAGGATGCGAATTGCTTGCAATTTCTGAACGATTCGCGCGCTGCTAAAAAAAAAAAAAAAAAAAAAAAAAACTGGTACAATTTTCAAGATGCGAATTGCTTGCAAATTCTCAGGATGCGAATTGCTTGCAAATTCTGAACGATTCTCAGGATAAGATGCGAATTGCTTGCAATTTCTGAACGATTCTCATGATAAGATGCGAATTGCTTGCAAATTCTAAACGATTCGCATGATAAGATGCGAATTGCTTGCAAATTTCTGAACGATTCTCATGATAAGATGCGAATTGCTTGCAACTCTCAGGATTTCTGAACGATAAAAAAAAAAAAAAAAAAAAAAAAAAAAAACTGGTATGAAAAAAAAAAAAAAAAAAAACTGGTACAATTCTCAAGATGCGAATTGCTTGCAACTGGTGAAATTTTATTTTTAAAAAAAATCAAAAAATATCATAAATGGATCTAGTTTTGTTCATTTTTAAAAAACAAAAGTAATGGTACTTTCATTTATTTTTTTCGAGCTCCGGTTCGAAAGATATGGATCTTTTAAAAATAAAATTAAAGGAAAAGTAGGAAAGAGAAAGAAAGAGAAAGAAATAGAAATTTTGGTTACGTGGCTGTTCATGAATAGTGAGGGTAGTTAGGGTATTAAAATAAAGTTAGGTTGTAAGTGACAATAAGGTAGTTGAGTTGGGTATTAAGTAACAATTGATCAAACCTTGGGTGGTAAGTGACAATTGAATAGTTGAGTAGGTACATTTGGTACAATTTCCCTTTATTTAATATATATATATATATATATATATAAATAAATAAATAAATAAATAAATAAATAAAGATGCTAATACAGATTAACATTATAAAATATGAAATATTTTAAAATTCTTTTTAAAGAAATTTCACAATTTTGATGAGAAAAGTATCGAAGGCATTAGTATTTATAGAGTCAATTTTGTTGGGTTTAAACAAACTATCGACCACTATTTTTAGATATTATGTTTTTTCTCAACTACGATTTGAGAATATAAATATAAAAAATGTTTTAAAAACCAATAAAAAAATATTTATACATATATTTTGTATTATAAATTTGTTGGATGTCAAATATTAATAAAAAAATTAAATATCTATTAGTAACTCGTCATATTTGATTGTTATTTTCAAATTAACCTAAAAAAAAATTAAAATAAAAAATTAAAATAAAATATATTATTCAAAGATATAAAAAAAAAATTATGGTTGAAATAAATAAGATTTTATCACACGGCGCTGTACAAGAATATTATTTTATGTAGTTGAGTATCTTGGATGGGTCTACTGGTTTTAATGCAAAACTTCCTACCCAGCCATGTTAATGGACAGATCGAGTTGCTGCAAGGCTTCCTCGACTATACAACATCGCATCGTGGGCAGAATCAATGACGTTAACAGAAACACAGCTATCTTACTACAACTATCGATCGAATTAGAGTTTCCTCTACTCTAAATTAAATTTGTTGTTCTTTTTAATAAATCCCTAAATTCTGTCATAAAAATATAAAAAATAAGCTATTACATTATTTAAAGTGTAACAGAAAACAAATCATACTAGGTTACTTAACTCTCCTCATCCCTAATCTATCGTTATTTGAAGTCTAATCAGAAAACAACTGTATCTCAAACATTTTATCCCAATAAATATTTGGTGATGTATTGAATCATATATGCAACATATCAATAAATTAGAAGATTAAAAGTAAAAGAATGGAAGATTAAAAGTAAAACATATCGGATTAAGTAATTGTTGTCTTGAGTACCTTGGACAAAAAAAAGTTGTGCTTCTTCTTTGAATACTTTTTCTTTTATCCAAATCACATACACAGACACACTTTAGCAAATATAAATTTGTTAGGATAAATGTTTATGGATAGTCAGTATTGTTCGAGTTAGCTTTCATTAACGAACTATAAAGGAAAAAAAATTAAACATGCTTTTTAAAGTGTGTTTTAAATAAACCCAAACAAAAACCAATATTAAAACCGAAACAGAAGTACGGTAAGTTTCGCGAAAACTATTT
The DNA here is from genome assembly GCA_036936605.1 of Limnanthes douglasii subsp. nivea. Taxonomy (NCBI): domain Eukaryota; kingdom Viridiplantae; phylum Streptophyta; class Magnoliopsida; order Brassicales; family Limnanthaceae; genus Limnanthes; species Limnanthes douglasii. The sequence continues at coordinate 110,233,388 of JAUPFV010000003.1, read as the reverse complement.
CTCTACTGAAAAAGGAACCCTGTTTGTAAGCTTATATGGGATTCGCGATGAATTCTGTTTAAAATTTTGAGCAACACTCTCGCCATTTAGTACAAAAGCATCCAACACAGGTGATCTGAAGGTGTTCGGACAATTAACTTATTGAACCACATCTAAGTTTCAACTCACCCAATCTTAATTATATGTCTCTGTTTACCTCTGACTTTTGTATTATTGCCTCTTAAATATAATTGATTTCAATACGTTATTGTTGATAGAAGAGATGAGCTTTCAAGTTGTATTGCCAAACTTTTATATTTTTTATGAAATTCATAAAAGTTCATACTATTTAAGTTTTATTGTTATCCCTTAAAAATAATTCATAGTTATTTCCATACATAATAGTCTATCACTAAAATATTAAATATATATTTTAATATATATTTTACATTATTTAAACCATAATAAAAAACGGTATTTAAAATATAATAAAAACATTTCACGGACTAAGTTCTAATTGTAATGAAGTGATTAAATAAAGTTTCTCAGCTAAAGTGATTGAATAAATTGAGAACTAACTTAGGATGGAAGAATAAATTGAGAACTAACTTAGGATGGAAGAAGCTAAGGAGAGGCTATCAAGACAAAAGATCAAACTTACAACTACATGGTGATACCAATTATATATATTATATAGGAAAGGTTAGGTCAGAGATTGTAGAAACGATAAATTTTATTCAATTCATATTCATACGATTAACTGATTCTGGACATGCAGACTTATATTTTATTTGATTTATATTCATAGGACTAATTTATTTTTCTTTTTATGCACGTGGCTAGTTTGAAAAAAACATAAACAATACTTAACTTGCGAATTGTATATTTCGTGCTCAAATTTTGTAATTGAAATTTTAATTTTAATATTTAAAATTTTAAAAGTAATTTGGACTCATATAAATATTTTTAGATAAATAGAATTATGAAACAATATTTTGATTTTTTTATCAATATAATAATACTACATTTATTAAATATTTGAGTAAATGAAGAAAGAAAATTACAAAATAAAAAAAATACAAGTATATTATTCAAAAATACACCATAAGGTTTTTAAAATACATAACGAATAAGCAATAAATTGAAATGGTTTCATATATCCTAAAAATATGCTATTTAATTACTTTGTTGAAGTAAATAACAAATCAATAAAGTTACACCAAAACTGTAATATGTCACCCGAATTTCGTAATAACTATACTAGAAGCTAGACTTAGAACGAAGGATGACTTCAATGATAACTAACAGATAACACAGAAACATGAAATTTAAACAGCTAGTACTAGACATTCAACTAAAAAAGGAGTACATATCATATGTAACTCTATTATAAAGAAGAAGACAGTAAATCTTGCATAGACATGTGAAATGAAAAAACAAACCACAACCATCCAAAGAAGCTACAAAACTTTACGAGTCACAGCCATGGACTTAGAACAAATCAATGAAGTTACACCAAAATTGTAATGTGTCACCCGAATTTCCGTAAGAACTATACTAGAAGCTAGACTTAGAACGAAGGATGACTTCAATGATAACCAACAGATAACACCGATACATGAAATTTAAACAGCTAGTACTAGACATTTAGCAATATATAAAAAAAATTTAAGTAAATAACCATTACTGGTATATAAAAATTTATTCATAATTTTAGGTATAAAAAAATTTAAAACATAGAAATATAAAAAACAAGCTAGCTTCAGGTTTTCACAAGTGAGAGGGTGTAGTAAACATGATAATATAGCTAAGGTTGTATGTATAATATACATATAGAATAACCATTAGTCATTATTCTCAAAAATAATAAATGGGAAAAAGTTTAAACCCAAATTATTATTTTTTTAATTTAAAAAATATTTATTAATTTTGAAGAATCCAAATTAAAAGATTTATCATTAGTCCATTATTCTCAAAAATAATAAATGGGAAAAAGTTTAAACCCAAATTTTACTTTTTTAATTTAAGAGATATTTATTAACTTTGAAGGGTCCAAATTAAAGGATTTAACATTAGTCGTTATTCTCAAAAATAATAAATGGGAAAAGTTTAAACCCAAGTAGTTTCTTTTTAATTTAAGAGATATTTATTAATTTGAAGGTTCCAAATTAAACGACTTACACAAGGTAGGATTTGATGTATTTTTATATTTTCTTAAAATTAGTTGTGCCAAAAATTCAGTAGCCTAATAAATAAAAGCTTCCATACTTTATGAACAACTTTCATTCTTCGACTTGACTTTTCCAGTAACCAGAATCAACTTTCTTATCAAGTTTTATTGATTCTTCAAGCAATTTCAGGGCAGATTATAGATCTTTCCAGATTCAGCTTTAGCAATGGTATTTTTTGTTTGTCTTCTTCATCTCTAGAACAACTTCCATCGAGTTTGTCTTAAATCTAAAGAAACTTCCTTGAATTCTTGGACTAGACTTTATCAACAATGTATCTAAATGATTCCTGCAAACAGAGTAAGTGTTATTCTACTCTAATATATCCAATTTGTAAGCTTTATAAGTGCGTTATAGCCTCCAGTTCAGCTGGAGCTTTAAATGTTTTATATTCAATCTTCATTTTATACCTTAGATCCATCGAGCCAGCCAATCTGCTGCTCGATTTTGTTCTCTAAAGATGTGGTGAAGCGATATTGTATTGGTTATTAGAGTTCTTATATTTTATAGAATAGATACAAGATGTAGTGGAAAATTTCCTTTAGAAATAAGAGAAACTAGAATTTCAGAATTTGTTTCTATGTCAACTTCCATGATTATTTGAGGGGTGTAAGCATTCCATAATTGTTCCCATAGCCATGTATGATCTTTCCATTACAATCTCTGATAATTATTGCACCACTTGATTCAGCAAAAGTTAAGCATCATGCGTTAGTATTCATTTTGGATATTCTCCGTTTTGGTAGAGTCCAGGTGAGGTAACAAAATTTTTTCTTTGTTTTCAGATGGTTTATGCATCCTTGAGTTTTTGTCATTGCTTCACTTTTTTTCCAATGTTTTTTTTCCAGTAAGTTTCCATGATCAAGACTGATAAGCATGTTAGATATATACTGTATAGTTGAGCTAGTTGAAAAAATATCTCCATTAATCTTGGTCTTGTTCCATTGCTGCCATATGGCCCATGTTATCAATGTGGGCATAATGGTTTTGATGTGAGTTTTTCTTGGTGACTGAGGACCAAAACCATGCTCGAAACATATGCTTTATAGTCATGTGATTACGTATTTCAATCTTTAGGATGCATGCATAGTAAGACCATATTTTCCAAGAAAAAGTAGAAGATACAAATAAATGGTATGCCGATTCACTATTATAACAGAATTGGAATTTTAATACTAATGTTATATGCCTTTTCTGCATAATTGTATCAACAAGGATTTTATTTTGAATGATTCTCCAGGCAAGAAAACAGCATTTCCTTGGGGAAATCTGATTCCATAGGTTCTCAAAAAGAGAAGATTTAAAACGTATAGGTCTAATTGTATGTATTGTATCCTTAATGTTTAAAATTCCAGGTTTAGAAGGCACCCAATGAATGGTATCATTTACTTGGGGGCTGATCTTAGTTTTAAGTACCAAGTTTATATTAAAGTCTGACAGTAGAGGCTTAAGTTTAGTCACATTCCATTCATTATTATCTCATAATGTATTGACTTTAACACCTTTAAACCAGGTATTCGCGAGGTGAGGTCTTTCATACCAGTTGTCCATCAACAGATCAAGGTTACCTTTGCCCAAATTCCATCTAATATTTTCTTCAGCAAACCCTTTTATGTTGGACAGTCTTCTCCACATTTGGGATCCTTTTTTGAGTAATTTATTTAGAATGGATGACCTCCTTTGCAGTAGCTACTTTGGAGGAAATTAGACCAAAGAGAATTATTTTCTCTAAATCTTGTCCATAATTTACATGAGAATGCTTTATGTCTATCATTTAGGCTTCTTACATTAAGGCCTCCCTCACCATATGATTTTCATATTGTAGGCCAGGAGGACCAGTGTATTTTACCCTCCTCACTACTTGAGCTCCAAAGGAATCTGTTCATCATTCTCTTTCTTCTTGTGATAATGGCAGGAGGTAACCAGCAACTCTGTAACCAATATAAAGGAATAAGAATTAGTACTGAATTTATTTATGTAAGTATTCCAGCGTAAGATAGTTGTTTGTCATTACAAGTAGGTATCTTGTCTTTTATCTTATCCAATAGTGGGAGATAATTTGACACTTTGTTGTGGGGGCTCAATGTGATTCCAAGGTAAGTTCTTGGTAGATAACTTGTATTGAAATTAGTCTGAATATCTAATTATTTCCTTATGTTCTGTGGCATCTTAATTGATCTTATAATGACTGTTTTAGTTTTATTTAGAGAGTGACCAGAAACATCTTGGTATATCTGCAAAAAAGTTCCAATTTTCTCCATAGAAGTAGTTAGTCCATTAGTGAATATTAGCATATCGTTTGCAAAAGAGAGGCTAGGGATAATTATATTTCTTATATTAGAATATCTTACTATTTTTTCAGATATAAACATTGCATTTAAACCTCTTAATATGAGTTCTTCTCCTAAGGTAAAGAGACTGGGGGGATAAAGGATCCCCCTGGCTCACTCCTTTCTTAAGTTTAAAGTAGCCAACTGTTTCTTCATTTATTAAAATGAATGCATGGACATATTCAATTAAGTTACTGGCCAGAGATATTAATTTTTTGTTGAACCCAAAACCTTTAAGTATTTTGAATATGAAGTTGTGAGATAGATTGTCAAAGGCCTTTGACATATCCACTTTAATAATAATGTTTCCTGCTTGAGTTTTCTTTCCAAGGTCATGAATCAGTTCATTTGCTATTAGAATATTCTCATGAATTGATCTCCTTTTTACATAAGCACCCTGCATTTTAGAGATTAGTTTAGGCAAGAAAGTAGATAGTATGTTATTTAATTATTTAGACATAATTCTATTGAACATTGAACAAAGATTTATCGATCTGTATTGATTACAGTAAGAAGGATGCTCTGTTTTTGTACTATGAAAATTCTGGTAGCTAGAATGCCACTTGGGATGTTGTGGCCTTGAATGAATGATGTTTACGCATTGCAAAGATATTTTTTAATTATTTTCTAGCATGATATGAAGAAGCATCTGTTAAATCTATCAACTTCTGCTGCACCATCAGTATTTATTCTTTGAATTGTATTCCAGATTTCCTGCTCTGTAGGCAAAACCTAAATAATGTCATTATCTGACTCAGTTACCAGATTAGGAATCATAGTGAATATATTATTGTTTAAATATTTATTTTGTTGATCAGTATTAGAATAGGAAGGAGAAGAGAGAATTTCTTTATAATACTCCACAACAGATGATTTAATGGTATCATCATCTGAATACCGTATGCTGTTCCATTTATTCCTGTGATCCTTTATTTTCTTCTCCTTCTTTTCACATAATTATGATATGTTCTTGTATTCATGTCTCCATATTCACTCTATTGGGCATAGCATTTTTGTTTCCAGAATTCTTCTTCTATGGAGAGAGCTAGTAGATAGTTAGTAGTTTCCATTTGATAGTTGGATTTTGTCCTCCATGCTGTTTGAGATTGAATATTTGGTTTTACAGCTTTTGACAATATCTGCAGTCTGAATTACTTTGTCAAAATCATTTCCAAATTTCTTTTTGTTCCAATCCTTCATGGTATTTTTCAGTCTCTTTAATGTATTCCAAAAGATAAACAACGGATAGCCTTCCACATCTTCCTTCCAACTTGTTTCTACAATATTAATGAAGTCTTTATCCCTAGTCCATATGTTCAAGAATTTGAAGCTACTCCTATGTTTTGCTCTTTGTTTGGTGATTGATATACATAATGGTGTGTGGTCAGAGCATGTGTGAGCCATGTGCTCCACTCTAGTTTCTGCAAAGTAATCTGTTCATTGTTGGTTGATTAAAACCCGATCGAGTCACATTCATTTTGTCTTGCTTGTCCACATAAATTTGGTACCTGCAAATCAGAAGTTTTATTTCCAGTTCCTCTTATATTCTAACAAAGAACTTTAATCATTTAGGGATGCAAAATATAAATCTTCTCGTCTCTTTAAATTAAAGATATTTTATCACTAAAGGCTTGTTCTTCTTGTTTTCTCTTGCTAGTTTGAGTTTCTAGTCAAAGAGTTTCTGAAAACTTGGATCAGTTTGTCTCTGGCTTAGCGTTGGAGTAGACTACCAGTATTATCTTTAGTAGGTGTCAGGTATCCTCTTGGTGTTGAGTCAGCTTCTTCAGTTTGTTGAAGATTGTAATCATTTAATGGATTTAATGCTTCAATAATTTCCTCATTGTCATCCATTTCAGCATTTGTTTCTTCCTGATGTTTATTAATTTTTGATGGATGTTCACTATTTTCTTCTTCACTATATCTTTTTTGACTTTCTTATGAAGCTTTATTTTCATTTACTTCATCTTTGTTATGCTTCCAAATTCTTCTATTATTCAAATTCTTAGAGAATTCTGGTTGATTGCTGGATTTCTCCCGGTTGTTAACTATTATTGACATGGGTTTTCTTGGTTTTACAGCTTTATCATCTTCATAGAGAAGTTTTGAAGTTTCTGTTTGCATCAAAATGTTGGTTATTTGCTGATTGGCAGATTCCATAGCATTTTCATTCTTTTTGCAGGATGTTTTATCATGGCCAACATGGAAGCATTGATCACAATATTTTGGTATGTTATTGTAACTAATTTGTACTCATGCTCCTTTATTACTACCAAATCCTAACCAAACATTGTGCTGCAGTTTCTTGGAGATATTTATCTCCACTTAAGCATAACAAGAATTGTATAATGCTTTGTTTTAGGGAGGAATCCAGGATTTGATTGGTGAACCAACTGCGAAAGCGATTGAGTGAACAATATCTTTGTTTTATAAATGTTCAGGTAACCTTTCTACTCTTATTTATATCGCCACTATAGGCCATTTTTTGGATAATAGGATGGTAACCATTTAAGAATCCTCATAAAAAATTAGAGGAGAAGTCTCTCTTAAATCTTCTTTCTTTAAAGAACTAATCAAAGATCTATCTTTTAGGAAGTCCTTAAAAAAAATTCCCGATTATAGTGTATGATTAAGATGTTAGTAGAACATCATTTACATTCTCTTCAAAGTGCAGGTCTTTATGGTTTTCTTTATGATTGATGTATGATGGTTTGAATTTTATTGAGTTTCCATAATTTACAGCAACTTCAGAGTAGAGTTTCTGGTTTCGAGTTGATGCAGCTTGTAGATGAGAAGTTTGAAGGTTTTTATGCGATTCAAGGCAAGAAAATTCTTCCATGGTGGATTAGTATACTCTGTATTTCAGGTTTTTAAGAAGACTAATGGCAAGTAGCCATTAAATTCATCAGAGGAGAACAACTGTACACTTTAAGAAAGTGTTTATTGGATCCAAAGCTTTCTTCAGTTTCTTTTTTCTATGGTGCTGTCAAGTGTATAGTCTGACATCTAGAAATGCCATATGAAAGTGTAAACCAATGTTTTAACGTCTTATCTCTTAAACTCAAATAATTTGTATGGGTGGAAAATGAAAAGACAAAGAAGTATGTAGGTAACAGTAGTACTAAATTCTATGTGTAGTGTCTGTTGTGGTTTGATTGGGTATGCTACTTTATACATAATTGAAATATATTTGGCATACAAATATAAAGTTAGAAAGATATTTACAAGTTAATGATAACCAATGTAAAAATTATATGCAGAATTTAGGTTAAAAAGCATATCAGAAGATCAAAAATCTAAATTCCATTGATCAAAACTTAAATCGTAAGAAATTGATGAGCCATCCACGCTCAAATTTATCTGCACAATATCAAAAATAATAATTAACATTTCATTAGTACAACTTCAATTAATTTTAAAATAATATGTAACACATACCATTGTTGATGTTCGAAATCCAATCTTTGACACGTATCAAAGTTTCAACAGATTCTCAGAGTAATGAAAAATGAGTATGAGTGATAATTCTACGACACTTATTAAAATAATTCTCAAACGCAACTAAAGAAGTTGGTATTGCTAATATATCGCGGGTCATCCTTGCAAGTATCGGAAATTTAGGACCATTATGCTTCCACCAATTAAGAATATCAAAATTCATATCACTTTTCGTTGGAAAAAAACATTCTTTCAAGTAAATATCTAATTCAATTTTTATATTTGTATCCCCTGTATTAACACTTGCAACAAACTCCACGAAACCTCCCAACCATTCTCTACCAACTGAATTTTCAATTATGCGCTCACCACGAGAACAAGAATCTGAACTTTCACCAAATTCACCGATATTTCCAAACATTTCAAAATATTCATAAGAGAGCTCATGTAGAAACTCACATATTTCATCTATATGAATGTTGGAATGAGTATTATACATATTATTATAAGCATATGACACAATAACCAACTTATATCTAGGATCGAGAATAATGGTAACGGTTAACAGCTTGTTGGATTCTTCCCAATACTTGTCAAATTTAGGTGGTATTTTAGTTGCCATTAAACTAACCCAATAATCCCAAGAATCAAGCCACATATTAATACTCATTCGAATTTGAATCACATCTGATGATGAAAAAAATATGATCATAAGGTATTTTAGGTAAGTGTTTAGATAAAGTATTCAATTTTGGGTAGAGGATAGAGAGATAATTGAGCTTCTTGTATTTAATGTGTAGAGAGAGATATTTCAACCATATTAAATGATGTTCTTTTGAGTATTTATAGGATAATTTCAGATCCATGGGCTAATAAGTTCGGGTCACGAATATGGGTCAAAATCATGATCCCCAGACCCACGAACGGTTATTCATTACATTTATATTTTTATTAAACATATGATGGGCACACAGCTTAGTTAGTAGGCACAGAGCTAACTCATCATAATCTTTATTCTAAGCCTAATATACCCTCTAAGATAAATTCGACCCACTTCCCGTTTGTTGCCCTCAAGGATTTCCGACCCTATCATCTAGCCCCCTTTGCTCTCTCAAAGGTATATTGGGAGAGCTAACCGACATATATCTGAACGGCTTCCGATGGGTTTATTCAAGAATGGTTACTATCCAAAAGTCATAACTTTTAACCATTTATTTTTTTAGACATGTGTCAATTTTTTATTGGACCCACAAGCTCGTTTTACTCTATGTAAAACCATCCAATCAAATGAGAGAAACGGTTACACTTCTCTAGAGCCCCCTAGCTACTACTGTCGGTTCCAATCCCTTAGTAGGGAACTCAAATGTTTTTAAGTCTCTATATAATACTTTTTTCATTTTTCCGGTGATATTTCTCTTTCCTCACTACATTAGTCATCGTAAATCACTTTTTAGGTATATTTTTAGGGTTTGTATGTTTATAACTAAAAAGTCTCAAACTAAAGACGGTTGGTTAAATTTTTCAAAGCTAGACGAAGAGAAGAAGAAATCAAGAGCCATTCAGGTACGATTGTTGCTAATAAATCTGCTGACTACAGAGAGGTTGACCCTTACAACAGGTGTCATATTCCTTCCGAACCTACATCGACTGTCAAATCGTTCACGTCACACGGTCATTTTCCTCAAACAATAAGGTCATCCCAATCCCATAAGGCTACTAGTCGTCGAAATCGTTCTACTTTCAAAACTATGGTATCAGATACTGATGAGAGTACTTAACATAGGGTTACTAGACTTTCAAAGGCCAAAACAACATCTTCTACAACAATTGAGCCAACATGATAACCCACACTTTGTTAGTAACCCTTCATCACAACTTTCAAGAAGAGTAGAAGAGAATGGTGCTCTCATAATCGAGCTCTCCTCAGACCTAAATATGGGAGAAAATCCTACAATTTTAGCAGCTGAGTCCACTCGACCCGAGGAAGAAAACGTTAGTGCTCAGCCCAAGAATCCTTCAGATTCTAGACCACATATTATGGACAAAAACATGGAGTATAGTGATGAAGATTCTCCTCTTGAGACATCTGGTCAAACTGGGGAAACTTTAAGACCATCGGAGAAGCAGAATTCGAAGGCATCAGAAGGTGTTGATAACCAAGATAAAAGCAAAGCCCCAGAAGAAGAAACCAAACCTCCTGCTTCATCTCTTATAGGGCGCGTTAGACCTAACTTTAACAAGGTTAGTGTTAAGATACTCTTAGCCTTGGATAAGATTTCATATGTTTACTTCTACGAATCTGAATTGGAGGGAATCCGAGCCAAATGGGGATTCCCTGATTAAGTTAGAGTTAGGCTGCCCCAACCCGGAGAGACTCGGATGAACTATGCGGCTAATGAGTTGGTTTTTTTACATCGATGTGCTCAACTAGGGCCTTCGATTTCCCTTGGATGCTGAGATAATGTGGTAATTCAATCTATTCAGGTTGTGCTCAAGCCAAGCGGTCCCAAATGCTTGGTTCTCACTGATAGCGTGCATCATAACCTCAAGGATTTCTAAAATTCTGATGCCAATAGAGCAATTGAGTGTTGTGGTGGGTCTATCTCGCAATGCTTATATTCCATATTCATATTTTAATATGGGGAGTAAGTACAAAATGATATATGACTTCTTGGAGTCATACAAGATCTGGAAAACCCAATCCCTATCCATCAGTGGTCATTGGGGAAAATGGCAGGAAGATCACCTCTAAAGGGAATCTGAGCCAGCTCACCAGACATTGGAAGAATTCACGTAAGTCTTTTCGGATTTGTTTTTGAATTCCTACCATTTTCTGTATCATTTATCTCTAATTTCTTTTGTTTCAGCTATTTCAAAGCCCTATTTATAGGATTTGGATGATGCAAAAGTAATCTTTAGTAAATTGAATCAATGGGACAATGAAAGGTGCTCGTGTCGCACTTTATCTATAAAGGACATCATATAGGATGCAATACTTGGCTACACGAGTCAACACGATTGGTACAAGTTACTACTTTAGAAAGTTTCATATAGTTGATGCCAATATTATTGGTACAAGTTTGTACTTCGCAAGTTGGTGAATGAAAATGATGAAAATGACTAAACTACTTAGGATTTATAGAATGAAAGCAATTTTATAATTTTATCTTACTAGAAATCAATCAATCTTCCAATGAAGAATTATACCCCTATTCATAGTGTTTATAATGTCTAAGATGAATGCATGAACGATACATTAACAAATCCACGTGATACGCATCTTCGAAAATATTTGTTACAAATATGACTAAATTACTCTTTAACTACTTTGGATATTTGAATAGTATTAAGTAATGAACTAGTTCATGAATGTTCTTCTAGCGAAGCACTCTCTTGTTTGTTTCTTCTTTTATGCCCATGATTTTTTATTTTTTTAACCTTAATTGCTTATCATCCTATTCAGCATTTTTTACTTTAGATTATCATTTTATACAATACTAACTCGTCATGATCGACTCTCGTGTCTCAACTTATTGTCATTTTTTATATATTATGTCTTTTTTCTTCTTGTCATTATCATGTTTCCAAATTATTATGTTCGGTCTAATATGACTCGTCATGATCAACCACCTTTTTTTATATTTTTTGTCTTTAATGACCAGATAATATATTTTTACCTTGCCTTTGGTGAGGATTATTTTAAGCTGAGGGTAATTTTGTCAAGTGTTTTGGAAAGTTTTTTAGAGTATTAAATGTTTGGGTGTTTTGTAGGGATAGATTTGAGCTGCCTGGTTGGATTAAATGTTCATTACGAACAACAGAACCATCATCCATTGCATGAAATTAGTTGGGATATTTATACCCTTAATTATGGACCAATGGGCTTTCGAGTCAAATTATGGAACCAGGTCAAGTTTAAGGACCCATTTACTTATTCAAAAGGTGTTAATTATTTTTTACTTTTATCTTGTCCGGATAGTTCAGTGGCAAGTTTTTGTTTGAATTTCCTTTGTCCGGAAATCTCAGTAGGCAGTGGTGGATTTATCCGGACTCATCAGTAGCCCTTTTTTCAGGCCTTGTCAAAAATCTTTGGCAGGACTAAAAAATTTACTCAGTTATTTTTTGACCTGCTTGTGTATCTGGCTTGAGGTTTGTTCGGACTGATTCCTTCCTTAGAAAATTCTAAGAGTTTTTCTTTGGATCGTGGGACGTGTGTCACAATCTGATTTGACCTATCAGCCATTTTTTACATAGATCGGCACTCTCACTAAACCTAAAAATTAACCTATGCATTTAATATTTCCCACGTCAGCACCGTCTTCAATCATTGCTCGAATCCCTTTGTCTTCTCCTAGGTATTATTTACCTTTTTCTACTAATATAAATAATTTTTTCACTATTTCATCATCTTCATCACTCTACAAATCTTTTATAGAGCTTTTCACCATTTCTTTCAAAATTGTTCTTGGTTAGTTTTATGTTCACGGCTAGAAACACTCTTGTAAAACGCGGCTGGTTGAATCTGTCCAAATTAGAGAAGGCAAATAAAGTTGAACGAGAGAGGCGCATTGTTGCTGGTCTCCCAGTCTCCCCAGGCGACAAGTCTGATAAGCTATCCCAAGAACCTGATCAAGGATCATCTTCTACTAGAAATCCAACACCCAAACAGTTGTTTAAACCCAATCTTTCACCTATCCCATCAGGATCCTCAGTTCAACAGTCCCAACCATCTACTACCCAAGAAAACGCAGTATCGAGTGTTAGGAAACCCTTCCCGTTTTTAGCCATGGGATCTGACATTGAAAAATCTCCATAGAAATCGAATCTACAGAGGAAAAATCACTTGGTGAAAGCCCAAACAACTGTCTCACAATCAAATCCCTCCAAACCTGAGGCCTCTAAATCAACATCTAAAGATAAAGCCTCCAGATCGGAGATATCTATAAGAGCCCCAAGAGATAAGCCCCCTAGATAAGAGGCAACCAAAGTAGTTTCTCAAACGAACTCCTCCGAAACCGAGCCTTAACCGGACACCAGGCTTCTGGAAAAAACTGGCGCTCAACCATCTGGATAGATGATAGAGCCAGAAGCTGACACCCTTCCATCCTCAACAACTGATAAATCTTCCACAGTGATGGAAGATAGTATCGAAGAGCCCCCCTTCGAAACTGAAGCCTCAGGGAAAACTGGGGATGTTGTCTCTGATGGGAAAGGGAAAGGAAAAGTGAAGGTTGGAGTGGCTCATCCAGATCTTCCGGAGTGCTTTAAGGGCAAGGTAGGACCTTACTTCCAGAAGGTCAACATGAAGTATTTGTTGGCCATGGAGAACATCAACTACGTTTATACTCATACTACCGAGCTGCGCCGGATCCAGACAAAGTGAGGGATCCTAATGTCAGTGAAGGTGAGGATTCCTGTCACTCCGGAGACTCTAATGGACTGCAAACTTCCTGAAGTGGTCATCTACACCGAGCTGTTCAACTGGGGGCTCAGATTACCCTTAGACCCAGATATTGTCAGGTATTTTCACCTGACTAATCTTTGCCCAAGCAAATTAAGTCCAAACACTTGGTACTCCCTCTTTGCTTGTATAATGGCATCGAGGCTTTCTTGAATCCCTCTTCCTATGGAGCAGTTTGCCGCTGTGGCAAGCCTGTGAAAAAATCATCATATCCATTTATCACCACAACATGGGAAACAATTTCAAAGTTGTAAATGATTTGTTCGAGTCAGAGAAGAATTAGAAAACTCAGTTCTTGTTCATCAGTGGGTCATGGAAGATTGGGAGAAAGATCAAAGCCAAGACTAACCCTAGCATGCTCACTAGTAGGTGGAAGAGTACAAGTAAGTTCTTCAATCTTGTTTTTCATTTTCTTATTTTCACTTTATAACTGTTCCACTTTGAATAATTCATTACTTCTTTTTTAGTATTAACGAAGGAGTACACCAGTTATCTGGAGGAGGGGCAAACTACAAGTGCCAAGTTAAATGCATGGGCCGCAGAATGTTGGGGGAACGCTTTCCACAACTATTTTACTTCCGACAATTTGGTGAGATCTCATCTGTGGAATACCACAGGCCGGAGAGATCTCACATGGGATTAATTGACCACACCACCTCTCCTAGCTGTCATCCTCAAACGAACAGAGAAAAAAGATGGTAAACTGGCCTTGCCCTCCAGAGCCAAAGCTCCTAGAAAGATGAAGGGAAAGGGAAAGAAAAAGAAGGCTGCAGCAGAGGCAGTTCGGGTTACTGCAGAAGAGACTGGTCTAGAGAAACAAGGAGGGGAGAACCAAGGAGGAATCGGTGCCTCCTTGCTCCAAGTGGTTGAAGATGAAACTATCAAGGAGGCAGCATAAAAACCAAACCCACCAAAGCCTTCGAAGAAGGACCGTAAACGGGGAGCCAGTAGCGATGAAAGGGCTGCCAAGAAGAAGAAGGTCACCTTAGGGGGAGAAATAACTGTTCGCCCTTCGGACCTTCCTCCTCCACCAGCTCCTGCTGACCCTACCTTTGCAGAGAAAATTCCAACAGACTTGTATCTGCGAGAGGGCACCAAAGGGGGGCTTGACATCAGAGCCCTTCAGGACATCGGTCTTTATTTCACCGATTCGGAGAAAGATGACTTTGCTGGGCCTTTCCGTATTTCAGGTTCTTCCAACATGTTAACCTACAATGGTAGGTCTTTTTCCATTTCCGAAGACCAGGACACGATGGACCATTTTCTTTTAGGTCATATCCAACCAGTGCTCGATTTGGAGAGGCAGGTGAAAAATCAGTCCACCCTTATTAACACCCTTAACATAGATAAGGAAACTCTGTCAACTAACCTCCTCAATGCTAACCAGAGCATTGAGGCACTAAAGAAAGAGCTCGAAGAGTTGAAGAGAGACAAGGAACATCTATCAACCAAGCTGGCCACTTCGGAGAAAGCTAACACAGAGTGCTCTGGTTTGGAGAAAGATCTTTCCACCTTAAAGGAAGATGTGAAGACCAAAGAAGGTGTCATTCAGACCTTGTCCCATGAAAAGACTTATCTTGAAGAGGTTGTGTCTAAGGCAACCAAGGAGAAAGAAGACTTGGTGAAAGAGGAGGAACAAATAATTCAGGCCAGCATTGATAAATACACCAACGAGGTGATAGATTCCTTAGAAAAAAGGTATGCCGAAGTGAAGTCTGACATGGTACTACTTTTCCACCAAACGTTTCCGAAAAGGACGCTTGGTACCTTGTGGCGGTATGTGGAGTATGAAGACATCCCATTCCATACGATGGCAGATGGTGATAAAAAGAACAACTCTAGTGGAATTGATTCCACCACCGATGAAGAAGAAGGAGCTGTGGAGAGTTCAAGCGCTAAGCTCAAGGGCCCTAAGAAATGAGGTGATGCAGGAACATCCGAAGGGAATAAGCCCTAAGGTTTTTAACTATCTTTTTTGTTTTCTTTATTTTATGAACTACTAAACTCCTTAGATGGCCAAGGAATTTTTGTAATTGTATTCAGTTTGAGTCCAGTTAAGCTTTTCATAAAACTTAAAGTCCTTGGATGGCCAAGGCATATTCTGTGTTTTACTATCATTATCCGGTTCTTACCCGGACAAGATTATCTTACCCAATTTTTGATTTGTTTCATACTTTCTTTCAATTTTAATGGCTAATGTTTGAAGAGCCCTTCTTTACTTTACAAATATTTAAGATGAGAGTGTTTAAAATCTCCGATGACATGTATTTAATGGTCATCATTCAACCGGATTAATCTGATCTGTCGAAGATCCTTAGTATTAAATCGAAGACTTGAAAGGAATTGTAATCAAATCACACCGAATATTTTAAAAAGGCATCATATTTTATTGAAAAAACCAGACACCTCATTAAAACCTCGTCGTGCCACCAGGGTAGGAAAGAGTATGCCCCATAATATTTACATTGACTTTAAACAAGTAAATATTTACACAACTTTCACTCCAGATATAACCGGAGGTGTTCAATAATCTATGGGTGCTTTAGGATTCTTCCATATGTGTCTTAAAGCCTATATGTCCTAGGCTTAAGCTTTTCAGAGACCTCGTAAGGGCCTTCCTAATTCGGAGCTAGTTTGCCAAACTGTTTTTCCTTTGTATGCAAGAAAACCTTTCGTAATACTTTATCTCCAGACTGAAAATCCCTTCTCTTGATTTTGGAAGCAAATATGCTTCTCATCAAGCCTTGGTAATGGGTGGTTCTAAGATGAGATTTAACTCGTATTTCTTTTATTAAGTCCAACCGACTTCTAATTGCCAAATCATTGGCTTGTTCGGAATAGTTATGGACTCTGTATGATGGTAGAGTTGCATCCATCCCATATACCAAGGAAAAAGGAGACTCTTGAGTAGCAGCTCTAGGAGTAGTCCGGTATGTCCATAATACTTCTTGCAAATAGCTTGGCCACTTTTCTGTAGCCCCTTCTAAATTCTTTTTCAGACCAGACAGAATGGTCCTTGTTTGCCACTTCAACTTGGTCATTTTCTTGTGGGTGGAAAGGAGAAGAGAAGCAATGCTGAATTCCCCTGGAGGCACATAAACTCTCCATATCCTTGTTGTCAAATTGTGGCCTGTTATCTGTGGTTATCTTTTGTGGAACTCCAAATCTGTAAAAAATGTTAGACAAGATAAACTTTATGACACTTTTGAAGTAGTTCCTGTCATGGGGGCTACTTGTATCCACTTTGAGAAATAATCAATGGCTACAATAATAGTCCTGCACCCTCCGGACGCCATTGGTAGAGGCCCAACTAAATCAAGTACCCAACGAGCAAAAGGCACTGGCTCAGAAATTGACTCCATGGGAACTGCTGGGATATGAATTTCGTTACCATATCTTTGGTATGGGTCACATTTCTTCACCATTTCCTTAGTATCTGCCATTATGGATCGCCAATAGTATCCGACCAACTAAAACCTCTGGGTTAGAGCTCTATAGCCACAATATGATGATCCCTCTCCATCATGTAGTTCAGATAAAACAATTTGGGACTCTTCAGCCCCCAAACAACGTGGGAGAGGTCTGTTGAAAGACATCTTATAAAGAACATCTCTTATGATCAAGAAACCACGAGCCTTGTGTTTCATTTTCCTTGCCATAACCTTATCCGGAGGCAAAATACCATCAGAGATGTATTGAAAAAGGGGGTATCTCCAATCTTTGGATTTAACCACTTGTACACTTAAGCTTTCCTCATCTTCACTGCTCAGATTTGATTGTATGGATGAGAATTTTGGTACATGAATCCATGGGTAGGACTCAGAGTATGCTATGGTTGCTAAGGAGTCTTCCATCGTGTTTTCTAATTTAGGAATATGCTCATAGCAAACATTTTTGAAGTTGGCTGCTACTTTTTCAAGAATGAATAAGTATTTGATCAACTGCTCCTTCTTGGCTTCAGATTGACCTTGAGCATGGTGGATAAGAAGCTGAGAATCACTCATTAATCTAACTTTTTTTTGCCCATACAGAAAAGCTAACTTTAGACCAGCTATAGCTGCCTTATATTCATACTCATTGTTAGAAGCCCTAAAAGCAAAGCATACAGCCTGGTATAACTTATCACCATACAGAGAGGTTAAACAAATCACAGCCCCACAACCCATTGTGCTTGATCCACCATCTGTCCGGACAACCCACTCTTTTTTAGTTTTCTCTACTGAAGCTTGTTTAGTACTTCTGTTCGAATGAAATTCTACCAAGAAATCAGCAACAGACTGAGCTTTAATCGCAGTTCGTGGGGCAAAATCAATGTCATAATCACCCAGCTCTACTGACCATTTGGTCATCCTACTTGATACGTCTGCTTTCTGAAGCACATTCTTTAAAGGAAAAAATGTTCTGACGATAATGGAATGAGACTGAAAATATGGCCTCATTTTTCTGGCAGTAATTACTAGGGCTAGTGCCAGCTTTTCAAGCTTTAGGTACCTCTTTTCAGCATCCATCAGACTCTTACTGATGTAGTATACCGGACGAGGATAATCGTCCACCTCTCTTACCAGCACTGCACTTATTACACATTCTGACACAGTCAAGTATACATATAGTGTTTCTCCGTCAATAGGCTTAAAAAGGGTTTTGGGAGAAGATAAATGCTTTTTTATTTCATCGAAAGCCTGGCTGCACTGTGGAGACCAGTTGAAATCTTTAGCACCTTTCAAGGTCTGAAAAAACGGGCACATTTGTCTGAAGACCTTGAAATAAAACGATTTAATGCAGCCAATCTTCCCGTCAACCTTTGTACTTATTTAATATTTTGAGGAGGGTCCATTTTTTATAGGGCATCGTGCTGGTCTGGATCAGACAGTATCCTTTTTTCACTTATTACATAACCCAAGAAGTTTCTGGACTGCACCCCAAACATAATTTTTTCTAAATTCAATTTTAAATTAACCTTTGTCAAGTTGGAAAAAGTTTCTTGAAGATCATATCATCGATATATACTTCCATATTTATTCCAATCTGATCAACAAATGCTTTGTTTACCAATCTCTGATAGGTAGCCCCATTATTTTTCAAACCAAAAGGCATCACCTTGTAACAATGGAGACCCGTATCTGTAACAAAGGTAGTGTGTTCTTTGTCCTTCGGATCCACCTGTATTGGTTATAACCGGAGAAGGCATCCTTGCAGCATAATAGATTGTTTCCAGATGTGGAGTCCACCAACTGATCTATTCAGGGGACTGGATAGATATCCTTTGGGCAAGCTCTGTTGAGGTCAGTGAAGTCAATACACATACGCCATTTCCCATTCTTTTTCTTGATTAGCACTGGGTTGGCTGTCCATAAAGGATACCGAGACTCCTTTATATGCCCCATCTTGGTAAGCCGGTCAACTTCTTGGACAATTACATCAGCTTTCTCCTTAGAAAAATATTTTTTTTTGCACAACACGTTCAACATCTCTCCGGATAGACAGCTTGTGTGATATAACACTTGCTGGTACTCCGGTCACATCAGTATTGCACCAAGCAAAAACATGTTGGTGACCCGCCAAAAAGGACAACAATTTTTTCTTTAATTCTGGTGCCATCTTAGAGCCAACTTTAACACTCCTTCCTTCGACCAGAGAGTGGGTTTCAACTTCTTCAATCAGTATGAAAACACCAGGGGTCTCTCTGGGGTCATCAATTTCACCCTCACCCCAGAGGGCCCCAACAACTGTTAACTTTCATTAATCCGAACTGCCTCCAAAGTTTTAGGAGCAGGTGCAGTTGTATAACATTCTCTTGCTATCTTTTGGCTACTCTGGACAACTCCCACATATCCTTGAACCGCATACTTTAAAAATTGATGGACTGTTGAAGCCACAACATGCATCCTAGAGAGCCAGGACCTCCCGAAGATCGCATTTTAACATGTGGGGAAATCTACCATAACGAATGGTACCCTGACCATCTTCTTGAAAGAGCCTTTGCCCAACAATACCTCCTCCTCAAATTCTCCAATTACATCCGCAGAGCTTCCTGTGAATCCCATAATGGATCTGTTCGAACGTTGAATCACTGCCGGTTTCTTCATCTGTTTATAAGAAATAAAAAGAGAATATTGGCTGAGCTGCCAGTGTCAATCAGAATTCGCCTGATATCGTTGCTCCCAATTGAAGCTCCTATTACCACAACATCCTCATGAGGCCCATCTATATTTCTTTGATCATCTTCATCAAAAACAATGAAGCGAAAAGGAATTTGGGACTGGTAAGAAGACATGCCTCCCTCTAACTGAGTAGCTAGAGTGTGAACATGCCTCTTCCTTGAATAAGGAGTCGGCGCAGTCATAGTGGCCCTCCCAAATATAGTACGTGACTCAAAACGTTTATGAGTCCGGACACTGTCTTATTTTGTTCTATTATAACCCTCACTTTTTTCGGGTTGGATCAGGATCCAAATACTCCGATTCGACATCAAATATTTCAAGGATCACCATAGCCCCTTCTGGAGCAGATGTCCCCACATTGTTCGTTGGCCCAGTTCGGGGAGCATTGTCAAGCTTGTTTCCACTCCTTCTCTTAACATAAGCTCCCAACTTCCCCCTTTCAATAAGATTATGTACTTCTTGTTTCAAAGCGTTCATTCTTCAGTGTTGTGGCCAATATCGTGATGACAATGGCAAAAAAAAGTATTACGACTTTCCCTAGGAGATTGAAGCGTTGTCGCCTTCCTGAAATGCACCTCATCTTTAGTTTTGTCACAAATGGTTGCCACATTCTCCTTTTTTTTTCTTAATTCAGCAAACCACTCCGGTTGGACCCAAGGTCCATGTTTATTTCTAGACTGCTGGCTCTGAGCTGGATTTGGGTGGGATTGAGTCTGTCTGGCCCGGTTGGACCCCTGCCCGGTTTCTTTGACCTTGTATTTGGACTGATTGTGGTTTGGAGCAGTTAGGGCAGACCTCACTCGTCTGTGTACTTTAGTCTTCTTTGTTTCATCTACGTTGATTTGTTTTCCCACCTGATTTAGCAAACCGTACCAAGTCATGGCCTTCTTCCTTGTCACTAAATCAGCTAGATTCCAAGGGTTTAGCCCTTGTCTCAAAGAGGCTATTGCTACTTGCTCAAAGCAATCAGCTAACCCATTCTTGGTATTAACGAACCGGCTTATATAGTCTTTTAGTGACTCATTTGGCTCTTGGGCACAATGTATAAAAGTATCTAAATTTCCCTTCACCTCCTTACTCCTCACATACTTCCTTCACAAAGCTACCCAGCATGTATCAAAGTTTCTGATACAACCTTGTGGCAAGCTGTTGTACCATTTCAATGCACTTCCCATAAAATATTGGGAGAAGACTCTACAAAATTTTTTGTCATCATCATCAAAATTCATCATAAAATTTTCAAACTATTCCAGATGGTTGTCCGGATCTTTTCTCTCATCATATTTCTCCATTTTAGTACTGTTAAACCTTTTAGGAAGGTTTTCGGAAAGTATCTTGGATGACAATAGCGATTGTCTCCAATTCCGACCACGACTAAAAACTGTGTCTTCAGGTGTTACAAAAATGCATGGCTCATCATAGAAAGCAAAAGGATCCATCAGCAGCTGATCCACATGCCTATGACTATGGTTGTGGCTGTGGCTGTGAGACGACCCTTTTCCCAGATGCCTCTTTAATCTCTCATGCCTATCTCTCTTTTTTGAATATTTTTTAACTAACTTTTGTTTCTTCTTGGACCTCCACTCATCACTTCTTGATAACAAAGACTCCTCAAGCTCATCCTCGTTCGAGGAGCTGCTAGAGGAAACAGATTCTGAGCTCTCCACCGGTTTGGACCGGTGAGACTTCTTGGAACTGACATGGGTGTTTTTCGTGCTCACATGAGTCTTTGCTGATGGGTCGTTCTCTCTTAGGTTGTCCGTATGGTGAATGGCTGACGCTTTTGACTTTTCCTTTAAACTCATCTCTGCCTTTCTAGTGGCTCTCAACGTTTCTATTTCAACTTTCAACTTGTCTCGCTCTTCGGTTGTGCATTTATTATTTTCCCCCACTACCTCCACCAAAGGTGGTGGAATTTCTTGCTCGTCCGGATTAATCCGAATCGGTTTTTCTTGTTGGTTTTGAATGCTAGATTCAGGCACCTTCTTCTCCCACTATGGTCGCCAATTTGGTGAGGATTATTTTAATTTGAGGGTAATTTTGTCAAGTGTTTTGGAAAGTTTTTTAGAGTATTAAATGTTTGGGTGTTTTGTAGTGAGAGATTTGAGCTGTTTGGTTGTATTAAATGTTCATTACCCTCATTCATGAAAGTAGTTGGGGTATTTATACCCTTAATTATGGACCCATGGGCTTTTGGGTCAAATTATAGAACCGGGTCAAGTTTAACGACCCATTTACTTAATAAGCTGATTAGCACCTAGATTAGTCAAAAAGTGTTTAGTTATTTTTTACTTTTGTCCTGTCCGGATAGTTCAGTGGCAAGTTTTTATCTGAATTGCCCTTGTCTGGAAATCTCAGTAGACAGTGGTGGATTTATCCGGACTCATTAGCCTTAATTACTTATTTCATTGTTCGTTATGATTCAACTCGTCATCGTTATTTTTTATATTAGCATTCGACTCGTCATCATTAGTATGACATTATAAACTTCTCTTACTTATTACGTGACACAGGCTCATCTTCATATTTTTAGTTTTATCTTGTTTATGAAAATATAGGTTGTGAGATTCGGTAAAATAACAATAATAATTTGAGGTATGGAGCAAAATCGAAATAGGAACCAAGAACAATAGGATACAAAATAATAATCAAGAACAAAATTAAATATGCAGAAAAAGAAAACAATACAATTCAATTGTTTATCCGTTTCAGTCAATTGACCTACATCTAGGGGAGAGAGCAACTCTCCAATTTTCTATCTCACAAAGTATTTTACAAGATATTCACTCAAATGAGTTACAAGGATAAGCATTTACTCCTTACTATGCTCAATCTCCTAAAACTCTTCTTTCAAGACTCTCTTGTATATTCTTTTAGTTTATTAAAATGTATTTTTTTTCTTCAAGACATAAGAGAGAACTTATAATAATAGCTTTCTTGATCCAATAACAAAAAAAAACTATAAAATTGGTTAAATTTGTTGTAACTAGTTCTTTCACAATTGATCAGATACCATATTTTCGGGACCCTCATCCAAAAAACTCTCGTCTAAAAAACCATCAATTAGATGAATTTGTCTCATCTAAAAATCCACACCTAGATGACATTGCCTCTCTAAATAATGGATTTTACAAAAAAAAAACTCGAAAGTTGTTCATTTCATCACCGAAAAAGTCAAAATAAAAATATGAGTGGGGTAACAAATATGAAACTGCTGTGTTTGATTGTGATTTCTTTGGACAAGCAATTGCGTTTGTTTTCTTTCTTTTTGTTAATCTTTTTGTTTATTTAGATTTGGACTCTCTAAATTTTTTAATTTTCAAAAATTTAGATTAGTTCTTTTACGAACTTTCAATTGGATTCTCATAACAAATTTTGAAAAAAAAAACGTGTTGTGATTTTGGTAGTTTACTATAGAACATTTTATTTACCTGTTTAGGCCACCATTATTTCACTTTAATTGTGTCGTATACTATTCTATTTAGATTAATGCTTTTAGGGATATAAGTTTGTGGAATAATATGTACGCACACAACAAAAGCTAAAAAAGAACAATTGGCAAATGCGAAACAAATATTAAATAAACTAAAAGTTAAAATATAAAAATTAATTGCAATATTTTTATTTCTTTTAAAACAAAATAATATAAAAGGGTTAAATTGGAAAAAATGAGTGAGATACAAAATAAAGCAAATTTTTAATTTTAAAATGCAAAATAAAAGTGAAATGCAATATAACTAATAAAAATTAAATAATTTGAAATAACAATTAAATATAACTAATAAAAATTAAATAATTTGAAATAACAATTAAATGAATAATGGAATGCGGAATGATGACTAAATGAATTTTGAAATAATGTTTGATGTTTAATTTACTTTTTAAAATATAAAATATAAAATAAATATGAAATGCGAAATAAAAAATAAAAGTTAAACGAATTACAGAATACAAAATAAAAACTAAATTCTATATCATCTTTCGCGAATAAAGAGTAACATGAATTGTAAAATGAGAAACGAGACATATTTTGGAATTTATTATAATTTTTATTTAGTAATTTTGGTTTTTTAAAAGCAATAAAAAGAATTCATTCATGAATTTAATTTTGTTCGGTTTAAAAAATAAAATCATCAATTTTTTGTATATATTTTCATACTACTACGATGTTAAAAAAATATAAATATTAAAATGTTTCAAAACCCAATCAAAAAGTAATTATGATAAAAACATTTTGTATTTTAAATATGTTGGTTCCAAATATTTTAAAAATATATATTTAACAATAACTAATCATATTTTATCAAATTAATTAAATGTAATTTTTAAATTAAACTTGAATTTTTTTAAGAAAAGAAGTTAAATATAACATACTATTCAAAGATATAGAGAAGATTTTATGAAAGTATACACAGATATTATTTTGCAATACGCTTACCAATTGTACTGCCAAGTTTTTATATTTTCATGAAATAGAATAAATTCATAAAAGTTTCATACAACTCTGTCCATCTAAAAAATTCATTGTTATTTTCATAACAAACATAATGGTAAACTTTTTTTAAGTCTAAAAAACTTTATTACTCAAATTGAAAGGGTTACAAAAATGAGGGACTTGAAAGCAATTTTGGGTAAAGTACTTATACTCTAGATCCCCAATTTACAGATCGAAACCTTAGTTGTCGATCGACATTTCTCTCTCTTCTACAGACAACAATATCTATTATCTTAAGCTTTTCGATTTCCTAAAGCTTAATACTCTTCATCAGAGAAGAATTCAATCATCAAAGGGACATCTAAAGTTACGATTGTGGAGTCTTGATCAGGGTAAGTATTCCTTCAAGTAACTTGCATGCCTCAGTATTTTTAGCCTTTCTTTTTCCTGAATCGAAGAGTGAAACTTCCTTTTTTTTCCTGACTATCTTCAGTTCAATTTCCAGGATACACAATTTCAACAAAGACATCTACATGCAAAGGATTGGCCTTCCTTTGTAAAGATTGAGCTAAGTTTCAGGGTCAGCTTCATTTGAATCTTTTTCTCTATTGTATGAATCTTTAGTCACTTATCTAACATCACTTATTTTTATGTTCATGATTTGCAATCATCATCACCAAATTGATGAAGAGATCAGTGCACTGGTCTCAGTAGCTTTCTTTTTCCTGAATCGAAGAGTGAAACTTCCTACTATCTTCAGATCAATTTCCAGGAGATATAATTTCAGCAGACATCTATATGCAAAGGACTGGAACTTCGTTTGTAAAGATTGAGCTGAGTTTCGGGGTAAGCTTCATTTGAAATCTTTTCTCTATTGTATGAACCTTTAGTAACTTATCTAACATCACTTTTTTATGTTCATGATTTGCAATCATCATCACCATTGATGAAGTAAATCAGTGTACTGGTCTACAACGAGGTTTTCAGTGAGTAACTCTTTTCACAGCTTGCATTCCTTCACATACATTCTCTGAATTGAAGGGAGGATATACTCTTGTTGATTGTTTTTTACTCTCTTAAGTTCTATTTCCAGGTGCTTTAAAATTAGAGACTTCCTTCATAAGCTGATACCACAGTATTTAAGCTCCATTTGATTTCTAAGACAACTTAAAAAAGTAAGTTAGACTTCAATACGTAGATATCCTATATTCAAACTTTCGAGTAATATAACAGCATCTAGCATTACTGAAGCCTTAAAATCTTTGTAATCGACTTTCATCTTACATCTTTGAGTCCATCTAGCAAACCAATCGGCTGCTCAATTTTTCTCTCTAAAGATGTGGTGAATTGTCATATTACAAGAGATCAAAGCTTTTATATTACTTAGAATTGAGCTTAAATTAAGAGGAAACTTCCTTTTGATAGTAGTGAAACCAGTATTTCTGAATCTGTCTCGATATCTATCTTATTGTATCTTTTAATTTCGCACAAGAGAAGTCCATCAAGGAGAGCACGGGATTCTGTTTGAATTGGAGTAAGAAGGCCATAGTTATTCCCATAACCAAAGATCAGATTGCCATCGTAATCCCTTATAACTATGGTACCGCTTGCTTCACCATTGGTGAAGCAACTGGCATCATAATTTAGCTTTAGGCGACCTACACCAGGAGGATTCCATGTAAGAAAAGAAACGTTTCATCTAACATGTAGATGATTTATGCAGCCAAAGTTCAAGGCTGCATCTTCACATCCTTTACAGTGTTTAGTTTTAAGCATTTTAGCAAAACCTAGACCATGTATCATATTTATGATGTAGTTTATAGCAGTAGAGGAAGAAAAGTGAAATTGAGTTTATTTTCCTTTTGTTTCTTTGTTGCCAAATGACCCAGCATATTAGAGTAGACAAAATGGTCTTAATGTGAGTTTTATTGCTAGCATACCAGTGTTTTACTGTCATGAACCTCTGAATATCAACCCTTAAATTGCTGGAAAAATATGACCAAATTTCCCATGCGAAATTGCAATGAATAAATAGATGATTTGTATTTTCAATGTTAGGACAGAATTGACGTTTAGATGCTAGGGTGATGTGCATAGATTGAAGGGTAGAGTCAGTGGGAATTTTATTAAGTAATAGTCTCCATGCTAAGAATGAGCACTTCCTAGGAGATATCTGGTTCCAAATGTTTCTAAATAGGCCTGATCAATTGAGGGGAGGGTGTAAGCCTTTAATGGTTTCTTTTATGTTAAAGGAACTATCCTTAAATAAATTCCACATAATATTATCCTTTTTAGAACAGTCAATAGTAAGTTTAGAAACGAGGTCTATGTTATAGTCACTTAGGATGTCTCTAAGTTTAGAAAAGTTCCAACTATTATTTTGCCATAGTGTACAAACACTTTTACCCTTAAACCAACTATTTCTTTGGTTAGGGTTAAGTTTGATTAGAGGAGGTCTACCAAACCAACTCTCTAACCAAATATCTATATTACCACAGCCCAAATCCCATTTAATATGAGATTCACCCAACACTCTGATCTTGACCAGCCTTTTCCACGTTTGTGAAGCATATTTGCAGTCAACCTGCAAAAGATATTTTTCTGAACAAAAGATATTATTAAGTAATTTGGCCCATAGAAATGTATTATCCCTAAACCTTAGCCATAGCTTACATGAAAAAACTTCATGAATATTAGCGAGACTATTAATATTGAGTCCCATATCTTCAAATGATTTGCATACAGAAGACCATGATGACCAGTGAGTTTTGTTAACCTCACTGTTAGATCCCCATAGGAATCTATTCATTAATCTTTCCATTTTTGAAATGATTGTTGTGGGGATCCAACAACTCAGTAACCACTAAAGAGGGATAGACATAAAAACTGATTTGATTAGAGTAAGACGACCACCAAAAGAAAGCATTTTTCCATGCCAACTTGAAATCTTTTCACTGATTTTTTCTAATAAAAGATTAAATTAGAAGTCTTATTATAGGGACTAAGTGTTGACCCCAAATAGGTTGTGGGAAGAAGAGCCGTGGTATAGCTTGTTTGAGTAGTTAGACTGCTTCTTCTTTCTAAAGACATGCTTGTTGCAGTGATTATCTCTGTTTTCTTCTTATTAATTGACTGACCAGATATTTCTTGATAAACTTGGATGAAATTTGTGATTTTCTCAAGGGAGACTTGAGAGCCATTAGTGAATATCAAAACATCATCAACAAATGCAAGCATAGGTATATTCATATTCCCTCTACTAGAATACTTCAAGCTTTTATTTTCTCTTAATATCTGGCCTATTCCTCTAATCAGCACTTCCTCAGCTAGTATAAAGAGGGTCGAGGACAAGGGGTCTCCTTGTTTCACCCCTCTTTTCGTTTTGAAGTAACCAATGGACTTACCATTGATAAGAAGAGAAATATTAACATACCTGATAATATTATTTATTAATTTAGTAACTTGATAGCTGAATCCAAATCTTCCAAGAACATTGATAACAACGCTGTGAGCTAAGTTATCAAAAGCATTAGACATGTCAAGCTTGATAACTATATTGCCAGCTTTGGTTTTTCTCCCTATATCATGAATTAGTTTTTTAGCAATTAGTATATTATCATGAATAGACCTATCTAACACATAGGCACCTTGGAATTCTGAGTTAAGCTTAGGGAGAATAGTACCAAGTCTATTATTGACTAGCTTAGACATTATCCTATTTAGATAAGACCGAACAGTTTGTCTGTATTTTCTATATAAGAAACCAGACCCTTGTACTGATATTTAGAATGAAGTTAACATTTCTGCACTTCTTGTTTATCTCTATAAATATATATTTGTCTGTCTCTTAAGGTTATCTGCATTTCTGTTTATCTCTGGGATTTTTTCCCTATAGTTGGTATTAGAGCCTAGGCAATTACAATGGAGGCTACCAAGAACAAAAAAGGATCACTGGAATTAAGTTACCCAATGTTAACGAAGAGTAATTACACGGCTTGGTCACTAAATATGAGAGTTTTCATGCAAGCTCATGGGATCTGGGGAGCAATTGACCCTACTGACCCAGATGCAAAGGTTGACGGAAAAACAGATAAGGTGGCAATGGCTGCAATATTCCAGGCTATCCCTAAAGACATTCTACTATTGCTGGCAGACAAGAAAACAACGAAGGACGCATGGACATCGA
Source organism: Limnanthes douglasii subsp. nivea (assembly GCA_036936605.1). NCBI lineage: Eukaryota > Viridiplantae > Streptophyta > Magnoliopsida > Brassicales > Limnanthaceae > Limnanthes > Limnanthes douglasii. The sequence continues at coordinate 110,205,173 of JAUPFV010000003.1, read as the reverse complement.
TATAAACAATGTGTTTAGTAGCAGAGCGTGTCAAGAAAGCAAGAGTGCAGACACTAAAAGCAGAGTTTGAGAAGCTAAACATGAGGGATACAGAGATGATTGACGACTTCTCTATGAGATTAAATGGGTTGGTGACTAATATTCGTGCCTTGTGAGAAACCATTGAAGAGCCATATGTCGTGAAAAAACTACTTAGAGCAGTACCTTCCAAATTTTTACAAATCACGTCAGTAATAGAACAGGTTCGGAGACCTAGATGTGATGTCAGTTGAAGAGACAATTGGGTCTCTAAAGGCACATGAAGAGAGGCTTTGTGGCCAAACAGAGAACACTGGAGGGCAGTTGATGCTGACGGAGGAAGAATGAAATAAATGAGAAGACGAAGAGGGGAAGATTTTATTCACTAGAGATTAGTGGATAAAAAGGAAAAATCAAGGAGGAACGGATAACCAGAGGAATCGAGGTACAGTCAATTACCAAGGTGGACGTGCAGTGCGCGACAGGACTAAAGTAAGATGTTGGAATTGCAGTTTTTACGGGCACTACGCAGCTGAGTGTAGAAATCCACGTAGAGAGAAAAAGTAAGAGGTAAATTTGGCAGTACAAGATGAGGAACCTGCACTTCTAATGGTAGAAGACATGGCTGTACAAGATGAGGAACCTGCACTTCTGATGGCAGAAGACAGAGAAGATAACGACAACGAGTTATTATTGAACGAGAACAATGTGGTATTAAAACTAAACAAAGATTGAGGTACAAAAGCTGATTCAAACGTGTGGTATCTAGACAATGGCGCTAGTAACCACATGACGGGACAACGCTCGAAGTTTAAAGAATTAGATGAAGGGGTAACTGGGCGTGTTAGATTTGGTGATTGTTCTACAGTGGAAATTAAAGGAAAGGGCTTTGTGACGTTCAAATGCAAAAACGGGGAGGAACTGGTCTTCAAACAAGTATATTATATTCCTAGTCTACGTAAAAATATACTGAGTCTTGGTCAGTTATCAGAAACTGGAAATAAGGTGGTACTTAGTGGTGAATACTTATCTATATACGATACCAAGAGACGTCTCCTTGTGAAGGTTAAAAAGATCAACTAATAGATTGTATAAGGTTATTGCTGAAACAAGTAAATCTATGTGCTTATTTTCTAATATGGAGAATTTATCATGGCTATGGCATTCACGCCTTATGCATGTTAATTTTCAAGCTATGGTATTGTTATCAAAGAACAGGATGGTGTATGGACTACCAGAGATTATTCAACCAAAAGTAGTCTGCACTGGCTATCTATTGTCAAAACAGACGAGAAAGCCATTTCCTGGTCAGGCTAATTTCCACGCAAAAGAAATGCTTGAGTTGGTACATGGAGACTTGTGTGGGCCAATTTCTCCTACAACAAAAGGAGGAAATAAATACTTATTTCTACTAGCGATGATTTCAGCAGAGTAATGTGGATATATATGCTTGCAAGAAAAGACGAAGCACTAGAGGCATTCAAAAAATTTTGAGCTTTGGTAGAAACAATTACAGAGAAGAAAATAAAAGTTTTGAGAACGGACAGAGGAGGTGAATTCACTTAAAATTTATTTAATTCTTATTGTGAAGACACAGAGATTAATAGGATTTTCACTGCTCCTTACTCACCGCAGTAGAATGGGGTTGTCGAAAGAAGAAACAGAACAGTAGTAGCAATGATACACAGTTTTTTGAAAGAAAAACAACTACCTTCTAGCTTTTGGGGAGAAGCTGCTCGTCATGCTGTTTACATACTAAATCGCCAACCTACTCGAGCTTTATCAGGAAAGACGCCATATGAGGTATGGACTGAAAATAAACCAAATATTGGATATATTCGAATATTTGGCTGTGTAGTAGACATGAAGGTGTCTAGTGTACACACCCAGAAGCTTGACGACGCAATAAAATGGTAGTATATCTGGGTAGAGAGCCCGACACAAAGGCATGTAGACTTTATGATCCAGTCAACGGGCGAATTCTGGTAAGCAGAGACGTCATCTTTTATGAGGCTCAATGATGGGAATGGGAGAAACAGCAAGAAGAAGGGTTTGTACACCCTGGTAACTTCACTGTTCTCGACATACGTACAGAAGATGTGGTTGATGGTTCAGTTGAAGAAGAACCAGTTACACCGAAGAATGAAAGCATTGATTCTATGAGATCACAAACAACTGGTCCTCAAAAAGATGTTGAGGACCTGAGTAATGGCACACATTCTGTAGACTCAAGCAGTAGCAGTGAGAGTAGTGGGAGTGAACAACCCAGAAAATTTCCTCTATTCAATGATATTTATGATGAAACAGTTGAAGTAGAGTTAGAAGATGAGCTTTTTCTACTGGGTGGTGACGAGCCTAGTAATTACGAACAAGCTATGACAGAGCCTGCATGGGTGGAAGCTATGAAAAGTGAAATTGCTGCTATAAAAAAGAACAATACATGAAAATTGGTAGAGCTACCACCTGGGCATAAAGACATAGGGCTGAAATGGGTCTACAAACTAAAGAGGGATACAGATGGACATATTATCAAGCACAAAGCCAGAGTTGTAGCAAAGGGCTATGTTCAATAACAAGGAATAGACTTTGAAGAGATCTTTGCCCCAGTTGCTCGCTTAGAAACGGTAAGATTATTGTTAGCGCTTGCCGCCAAGAATGACTAGGAAGTGCATCACTTGGATGTAAAATCCGCATTTCTCAACGAGGATTTACAAGAAGTTGTCTATGTGTGTCAACCTGAGGGTTTTGCAAAAAATGGTAAGGAACACTTTGTCTATAAGTCGGTGAAGGCTCTATATGGGTTAAGGCAGGCGCCACAGGCTTGGTATGCCAAGTTAAGTAAGTGTCTTGAAGAGTTGGGCTTCACTAAGTACCCATATGAATATGCAGTATATACAAAGAGGGAAGGTAATGAAGTTCTGATTATTGGAGTATACGTGAATGCTCTATTGGTCACAAGGACTAGTGTCGCAAACATTAGTAAGATTAAGAGGAAAATGAATGCAGAATTTAAGATGAGTGATCTCGGGAGTTTATCTTACTATCTGGGTATCGAAGTCAGTCAGGGGCAGGGATATATTGACTTTAAACAAGCAAGTTATACCAAGAAGTTACTTGACAAAGCTGGTATGGGGTCGTGCAATGCCGTAAAGTATCCTATGGAGCCAAAAATACAAATTGATAAAGATGAAAAAGGGAAGGCAGTGAACTCCACGAAATTTAAGAGCTTAATTGGTGGGTTGAGGTATTTGGTTCATACTCGTCCGGATATTGCTTACTCTGTTGGTGTAGTTAGTGAGTACATAGAAAGACGTATTGAATTTCATATGAATGCAGTTAAACGTATCTTGCGTTACGTGAAAGGAACTATCAACTTTGGGCTAGTATATTCAAATGGGTCTGGAAATTATTTATTGTCCGGCTACTCAGATAGCGACCTAGCTGGTAATCTTAAGGATAGAAAAAGCACAGTTGGCATGGCTTTCTACTTGAATGAGAGTTTAATTACTTGGGTCTCACAAAAGCAGCGGTGTGTGGCGTTGTCATCATTATCTTATAAAGTATGGGTTGGATTTTTTTTTGTGAATAATTTTTATATTTATTATCAAGTCTAATATACCATGTCTGTTCGAGATGTTTTTAGTTAGCATTTTTGTCCGTTGGGATTTATAACTTTAAAGGTTTATCATGACATGTTGAAGCCGAATCTGATTGTGTGCAAGACACACAAACGTAATCTTCTTTTTTGTATCAAATATGATTAGAGATAATGATCCCAAACAAAATACAAAGTATGAAAGAAATCAATGCAAATAACACAAAACACTTTTTACGTGGAAAACCTTCATAGTGTAGGAAGTAAAAATCACGGGACCGATTTCAGAGTCCAACCAAATATTCACTATTAGAAGACGGGTTACAAAACTATTCTCTAGATAAAACTAGAGCATAAACCACACAAAGTAGGAAAACTTCATACACAATCACAATACACAAGATTGTAAATCGAAATCAGAATGCTCACTGAAATATCCACAAAAGCGCAGTTAGAAGAAGTTGATCGAAAATATACTTAGAAAACTCCTAGTTTTGCGGAGAGTCGAGCAAAAACTACTTGACTGTTGAGCCTTCTGGTCAGGAATCTGCATTAATATCTTTGTCGACCCCCTTAATACCGGTGCCATGATCTATGCATTATTTATCGATCTTACATTTTTGGGTCAGTCGGCTGGTCTGTCAATCTTTAAAGCTGGTCTGTTAGTGGCTGATCTATCGGTCTGTTATATTCCGTCGCGTCAGATTTAATCAAGGTTATAATCAAAATCTTTGGCCCATCTCTTATAGGCCTTGGGTCGAATTATTTTTTTCCAAGGTCCCATCTCCTTTACTCACAAAATAGGTTTCCTGACTTGTCCACGTGTCACTCATCAACTCGTCGTTTGTACTCGCAGTTCTCAACTATTGAACTGCCCAGCATGTGCATCATCAGGCTAGTCCCCTTTGGTCTGCTATAGCTGTCAGGATGGACACGTGTCTCGCGATAACTTGACTATATTTTAACTAACATTTTGGTTAAGCGACTCTTGATATTCTTGACGCTATTTTCGATTGCGCTTCTCCATGGAACAAACCGTTACCACACTTGCTTGCCTATAAATAATCTTACTTCTTGATTCTCAAATTTTATCTGAGTTCTAGAGAGATAAACACCTGCTATTTTCCATTTCCTAGAGAGAGAAACTCTTATTTTGTTAAATGAGAAAACCCTCCTCTCATAAGAAACCTAAAAATAAACCCGACCCTCCTCAGAAACCACTTTTTGGCTTCATCGACTATCTCAGTATCACCGAAATAGCAACGAATACCGAGCCGCCGGGTTAATTCACAAAGGTCCCGTATCACCGTTGAGTTCGGAGTCGGGGATTTTTCCGAAGCCTAGAAATTCGGGCCCATCTATACCCTTTCCCAACGCAAGCCCCTCGACTATCCCGAGGACTTCCTTGTAAAAAGACCTGACGCTGCTACTCGCTTTACTCCTTTAAGAACCTGAAAAGCCGATGCTGCAACTCAATCTTTACCTTCAAAACCTCGAACTATTGTTGAATGACCAAATAAAACCCTTTTTCACTATGTGTGACTCTAGTTCTTCTTCTACCCCTCCCGAATACGTCCAGCTGACTCCAACCATTATAGGACGTCAAACTAGTTATAACACGACGATCACTCTTAAATGGTTGGTTCAACATGATGAAAAGAGAAGGAAACGTGAAAAAGCGGCTTCTAAAAAGACCGAGGTCCCATCGCCCATTCATACCCGAGTCAAAAAGCAGCTCAAACATTGTTTTTGCGACTCCCTCTTCCAAAGGGTTGGTGTCTGCTGATAAATCCTTGCCCAAGAAAGTCCAAAGTACTGAGGCCGAAAAGCCATCTCTTAAATCTTTCAAAGTATCTGCATCGACAAGGGTTGAAGACGAGCCTACTGAAAAGACCACTCATAAACCTTCAACCAAGGCCTCTGTGTCAACGAGGGTCGATGACAAAGGTGCTGAAAAGATCACTCATAATACTTCAACTAAGGCATCTGCATCAACGAGGGTCAAAGACAAAAACACTGAAAATAATACCCATAAGCCCTTAACCAAGGCATCTGTGTCGGAGAGGGTCGAAGACAAAATTGCTGAGGGACCTATTCACAAATCTTCAACGAAGGCATTTGCGTCGACGAGAGTTGGGGATAAAAATACCGAACCAGACGCGCTGACGCTTCCAGAAGCTCAAAATAATCCTGTCGTTGGCGAGGTTGAAAAAGAGCCTTTATCTCCTGAAATTGCCGACATTGTGAAAGGCTACCACATTCTCCTTCCCAGAGAACATATCATGTCTCTTTTTACCGGGAAGTACCTGTACTATTCTCCCGACGAAAATACCATCTTGAATAAAATTTGGGGGATTCCTGATTGCGTAACCGTTCGCTTTCCAAAGCCCGGTGAGACTCCCTTGTCCATACAAGCTCGCGAGATAGTGTTCTTCACCGAACTTTTCAACTAGGGTCTACGACTTCCCCTTGATTCCGAAAGAGTCAAATACTTCATGATCCTTCAGATTTGTCCAACCCAGTTAACTCCTAACGCCTATTACACTTTAATGTCTACCATTATGGCTTCTCGATTTGGTGGGGTCCCGATCTCCATGGATGAGTATATAGGCATATCCGGATTGTCAAAGTCTTTGAAGCTGCCCTTTTTATATTTTTCATTTTCTAATCGGAAAATGATAGTGAACAATTTGTTAAAGGCTGACAGATCGTGAAAGTATCGATTTATCATCTTCAGCGGTGCTGGGAAAATGACCGTCATAAAGCAAGGAGAATTTGAGGCCCCTTACTTACAAGTGAACTCCTGAAGGTATTTTTTTAATTGACCGGCTTTTTTTCTTAAGCTTCCAAGGTAACTAGTCAGGAGTTGAGAAAATGCCACCTTAAAACAGCTTTGGAGATCCTTGCCAAACTCCGAGCCTTTGCCAGAAAGAATTTGGGTCAACAATTTCGTCGATGCTTTAAGAACACCAACCTCATCAACAACAATCTTTGGCGTTGCTCCAACGATATTCTGAGTATCGAAGAGTTATATACTCCTCCTGATGTTTCCGACTTTTTTAGGAGACTTGAGGCCTTAGATTTTGAAGTGTTTTTTCCCAAAATAGATCGGGCAGTCAGCAAATGTGTGAAATCGAAGGAGTTTCCCGATCCAGAAGACGAGCAAGAAAATGTCGATGGTGTTGTTGTAGACAAACCTCTTGAAGTACCACCCTCAGAGCCTGAAACCATTGTTATTCTTAGTGAGCCAATCGGAAACGGGGATAAATCTCCTGCCATCGTAAAAGGGGCAAAAAAAGAACGTGGTGAAAAAAGAAAGAAGAATGTCGCAACTGACGAAGGGAACTATACTTCAAACAAGAAATCCAAAGGGAAAATTGTTGTAGATGAAATGCATTGCGATCCAGCTACGGAAAAGATCACCATTTCCACCATGTTCGAACAGTTTGGTTGTATGAAGTCTTCCGCACCTGTCGAAGTTTGTCCAAGATAAGAAGGGTCAGAATAAATAAATTATGTAGGAAAAACTAAAGCGTCGGGCCACTCAAGTGGTCTTTCTATGGTGGCCCATCAAGATCGTAGTCTTTGTTAAAGAGATTCAATGCATCCTGATCCTATGTTCTTGCCTGTTCGTGGTCAGATTTTGAACACTTTTTCCTTCAAGATTCGGATGTCCTAGTGACTTCCCTGCAAAACATGCTTTCCCACATAGCCCAAAAAGAAATAGAAGTAATGAAACTTCATAAAGAACTTGCAGAGCTTAAGAGAAGCATCTCATGCAAAGCCCAGGAATCGAAGGACTTAGTTGATCTTGCGAATACTCGAGCTGACGCAGTCGGAGCTAAGATCCGGGTTTTTGATGTGAACAAAAAAAGAGTGGGAAAAATATATTTCTCAGGCCAACAAAGATCATGCCAAAGCCGTAAAAAAATTGGGTTCCCAGAAGCTTCACAATGGCTAGCTTCGCTTGCGATCGACGAAAATGGCTACGAACCTTCACGAATTTCAAATGATCATCGACAAAAGCAAGGAGGAGAACCGTCTTTTTGCTACTAAATGCAAAAAAATTATGGAAGAAGAGGTTGACGATGCAAGGGTCGGCTATGCTCTAAACTTCAACACAATGTTTCCCCGGATGCCACTAGGGTCGATGTGGCTAGACGTCTCATAAGAATATCGTCCAGAAGGCATTGATTGTACCGACCTTGTTATCAAATACACTGAATCGTTTGAAGATCCCTCCGATACTTAAACTCTGATGCTCGAATATGTTGTTTTCGTTCTTTTAAAAGTTAAGACTTGGTTGTTTTGTTATATATTTTCATTCTTGTCTTTTTTTTCTACTCTGTGCTCGATGTCCCACCCTTTTTGTAATCGCAAGTGATCAGTTTTTAATGCCAAAGTCAATGGGTTTTTATATCATAAATTGTGTTCAAATTTGTGGATCAAACTTTTAACTGAAAAACCCTATACCAGGTTCGAATGCGTTGATCAACTTTAGAGTTGAAAAACCTTGTAACAGGTTTGACTTTGTTAATCAACCTCAGAGTTGAAAAGACATTTGAAATGTTGATCAACTTTAATGTTAAAAAACCTTTTAATATGTTCGACGTTGTTGATCAACTTTAATGTTTAAAACCCCTTTAATAGGGTCGACATTTTTTATCAACTTTAATATTGAAAAGCACTTTAATAGGTTCGACGTTGTTGATCAACTTTAATGTTGAAAAACCTTTTAATAGGTTCGACATTCTTGATCAACTTTAATGTTGAAAAACCCTTTAACATGCTCGAAAATATAAAACCAGTAAAAAAATTTTAAGGCTCTGAAGATTTACCAAACGAGTCGGTTTATATAGACACCTCATCAAAACCTCCCCGCGCCACCAGGGTCGGGAAGATTGTGTCCCCGACTAAAATTGTCTTACAATGAAGTAAAAAAGAAAAAGTTAAAAATTAACAATCATTCTAAGTACAATTTAAGGTGCTCAATGTTCCAAGAGAGACGTAGAGGTTGACTGAATTTATCTTTCAACCGATAAGTCCTTGACTTTACTTTTTCTAATCACTTGGTACGGTCCTTCCCAATTGGGTGCCAGTTTCTCCAGATGCTTATGTTTGGTGTGAATGAATACTTTTCGCAGGACCTTTTACCCGACTTTGAAGTCTCTTTTTCGAACTTCTGAAGCGTACCTGCTTCTCATAAGGGTCTGATAATGCAAAGAGCTTAAGTGAGCCCTAGTTCGTTGTTCCTCTATCAGATCCAGAGCCAAAGCTTGGCTTTCGTCATTAGCGTCCTCCTCATAACGATTGATTCTGAAGGATGGGAACACTGTCTCCACAGGGATTACTACATCCATGCTATATACCAGTGCGTAGGGAGATTCCCACAACACATCTTGTAGTTCGAATAATATTATTTGTGACTCTTTGTGTCCTAAGCTCCTTAGCAGAGGTCTACTTTCAAACTTTTTATAAAGTATGTTTCCCAATAAAGCAAAACCTCGCGCTTTATATCAAACTCTTTTTGATAATGTCTTGTCATCGGGGAATACTTCCTCTGGCAAGAACTTGATAGTGTTATTCCATCAGTCAATACTCAAAGTTGTTGAAATTTGGCAAGCTATATCTGTTCGGTTTTCTAGGTCTTTCCGTTTTAAAATAGAAGGGTACTCCTGAGTCAGAATCCAAGGGTATTCTCCAACATACGTTGTGGTTGCCAACGAATCGATAATTGTATTATCCTCACTACAGACATGCTCGTAAGTAATATTTTTGAAGGATGAAGCCAAAATTCTTAAGGCCGCTAAGTATTGCACTAGGTTTTCTTTTCTCACCTCGGATTGACCCGTTGCGTGATTAATCAGTAGCTGTGAATCGCTTAGCAGCCGAACGTTCCTAGCTGCAAAAATATGTGCCAACCTTAAGCTTGGTAGCGCTGCCTCATAGTCAGGCTTGTTGTTCGAAGCCTTGAATCCAAAGTGAATCGCTTGATGCATTGCGATCCTCAAGGGTGTAGAAATATGGACACCCCCTCGCATCCGTTAATACTTGACCCACCGTCGGTTCAGACTATCCACTTATCTAAATCTTTTTATGGCTCAACCGCTATCTCCTCTGGTGTACTGGAGTGGAACTCTACTAAAACATCTGCTAGAGCTTGCCCTTTAATTACCGTTCTTGGTTCGAAATCAATATCAATGTCCCCCAACTCTAGTGACCACTTTGACATACTCCCAGAAATATCAGGTCGTTGTAACACACTTTTTAGGTGAATAGCAGTTGAACCATAATAGAATGGCCTTGAAAATAAGGTCGCATTTTTCCAGTAGCCGTTACTAGAGCCAGTGCTAACTTTTTAAGCTTCAAATACCGTTTTCAGCATCCAGCATACTTTTACTTACATAGTAGACAGGTTTAGGAACTCTGTCCTCTTCTCGAACTAAAGTCGCGCTTACCGCATGCTCTGAAACCGCTATATATAGAAACAAAATCTCTCGGGGTAGTGGTTTTGTCAATAGCTTTGGGAATGATAAATAACTTTTGATATTGAAAAAAGCCTCGGTACACTTGGGTGTCCAGTTAAAACTCTTAGCATTCCTCAACACTTGAAAGAAAGGTGCACATTTGTCAGAGGATCGGAGATGAATCTGTTCAGTGTTGCAAGCCGTCCGATTAAAATCTGTACTTCTTTAATATTCCTTGGGGGCGTCATACTATTCAAAACATTTAGCTGGATTAGATCTACTTCTATCCCTTTCTGGTTGATTACGAACCTTAGGATTATTCTGGATCGAACTCCAAAAGAGCATTTCTCTGGATTCAACTTGAGGTTCACTTTACCGAGATTCTTGAACGTTTCCTCAAGGTTGGCAAAATGGTTTTCATCAGTAACAATTTTAACCAACATGTCATCAATGTAAACCTCAACATTTCGTCCAATCTGCCCTTCAAATACTTTATTAACCAGCCTCTGATAAGTAGCCCCTGCATTTTTTAGACCGAAAGTCATAACCTTATAGCAGTACAATCCTCTCCCTGTGATAAACGTGGTGCTTTCTAGATCTCTCAGATATAATTTTATTTGGTTGTACCTCGTGTAAGCATCCATAAATTATAACTACTTGTTCCTAGACGTCGAATCTACCAGCTGGTCGATCTTTGGCATGGGAAATGGGTCCTTAGGATAAGCTCTTTTAAGGTCCATAAACTCTACGCAGATTCTCTATTTTTCGTTCTTCTTTTTCACTAAGACTAGATTTGCTGTCCAACGTAGATATTGGGACTCTCTGATATGTCCTACCTTAGTTAACCTTTCAACTTCAAAAATAATTGTCTCTGCCTTTTCTTGGGAAAAGGCTCCGTATTTTTGAGTTATGGGTCGAACATTTGGATTTATGGACAATTGATGATAAATAACATTCTCAGGAACTCCTGTAACATCCTCTGAACACCAGGCGAACAAATGTAACTTTTGTATAAGAAAATCAATCACCTTTTTTCGAAAAAAGGGGGGATATATTTACACAATTTTTCAAAGCCTTTCCTTTCGAAAATTCATAACTTTTTCAATTCTTGTCGGTAAGAAATAGCCCTACGGTCTCCCTAGGATCATCTGCAGGCTCTGATCCAGGGGCCGACCCCACTAATTTATAATCCCTTATGTCAACCATTTCCTTATCCAATTTTGCCGCCAGCACTACTCGGTAACATTCTCTTGTTGTCTTTTGGATGCTTCTAACAATGCCAACATTATTCTCAATCACGTATTTCACGCACTGGTGAATCTTAGAAGTGACGACATGCATCCTTGACAACCAAGATCGACCAAAAATTGTGGTATGCGATGTAGAAGCATCTACCACTATAAATAGAATCGTTACTTCCTTTTTAAAGGGTCTCCGTCCCAACTAGACCATTCCTTCGAACTAACCAACTACTTCTGCCGACGCTCCCGTAAAACCAACAATAGTCCGATCTGATTTGACGATTACTGCCTTATTCTTAAATTTTGAAAAAGTTGACAATAAAATGATGTTTGCCGAACTCCCAGTGTCCACCAATATCCTCCAAACTTCTTCACCATCGATCGTTGCTACAATTACGACGACGTCTTCATGAGGTTCAACGATGTCTCTCATGTCATCGTCATCGAAACACAGTATGGGAGACAAGTTCTGATATAAGTTTAGCGAGGTTCTTGGTTCTAACTGGATAGCCAGATTGACCACATACATTTTCCGAGAAGAGCTGGTGATCTCTACCATCGAATCACCACAACAAATAGTCAGAGATTCAAAGAACTTACACAAATCACTCACTTTTTCTCGTGCTGCATGTACTACTTCTTCAATTACTCCAATCACATTTATGTTTTTGTCTGGGTCCAAATACGCAGTGGATATGTCGAACAGGTCAGTGACCTCAGAGATCATCAGATAAGTTTCCTATTGTCAATTAGCACCTACACTTTTTGACACTCCACTTTGCTGAGCTTGTTTTTGTTTTGACACTCCACTTTGCTGAGCTTGTTTTTGTTTTGACACTCCACTTTGCTGAGCTTGTTTTTTCACATACTCTAACAACTTCCCATTGTCAATTAGCACCTGCACTTTTTTCTTTAGCGCGATACAATCCTTGGTGTCGTAGCCTACGTCCTCATGATACCGACAGTATCAATTGTTTCGGCTCTCGCCAGAAGTTTCGATCAGAAAAGGCTTCCGGAAATGCACGATTTTTCTTGGTAGTTATTTCGCACTATGTGCGCCTGAGTTCCCGACCCTTTCCATCTCGACTGTTGTGTTTTTGGTGACACGGTAGTTATTGGTTGTGGCTAGGAAACCGAAGCTGTCTTTTGCGGATTCTTCTGATATGATACCACTGAAGCTTGCGCAGTTTACTGGATTTGCGTTGCCAATTCCGACGCTTCAATCTCTTCAATCAAGATCTCTTTTTCTACCTGAGCTAACAAGGGAGAAAAAGTAAAAGTCTGCTTTTTCGTTACCGCTTGCTTCATCAGACAAGGTAGCAAATAAAACTTATAACTCGTTAAATCCGCATTCTTATCGCAATAGTCAAGATCAGTTTTTGCGTCTACAAAGCACCGAGTATAGTCTCTCAAACTTTCTCTGACCCTTTTTCGGCAATTCACAATGATATCACCGTTGGCTTAGAAGTTCTTACTTCCTACAAATTGTTGTCTGAACATCAGCCAAAACATGCCAAATTTTTTGATGCATCCCTATGGCAGTCGATTGTACCATTTTGATGCTCCATCTCTGAACATCATCGAAAACACTCGACATATCAACTTATCATCATTGTCAAAACTCAGCATGAAGTTCTTGAATGCTTCCAGGTGGTTATCGGGGTCTTTCTTTCCATCGTAGTTTTCCAGTTTCGAGATATCAAACCGCTTCGGGAGATGACCTCCAATTATGCCCGAATCCAAAAACTCCGCTAACTAACCCTTCTGCATGAGTTGTATACAATCCCTTTTCAAGTGGGTTTGCAAATTGGCTTCCGACCCTGTAATCATAGGATTGGCTCCCTGATGGAAATTGAAAATGTGGGACATTTTGTTATTCTATGTTAATTGTGATTATACCTTTCTTTTCCATAGAAATGAGAGTCACTTTGTCGATGATGTCACCTTGAGGTTTGGCTATTTTCGCTCGGTGCGACTTACATCTTCGAATTTCTCGCTTCCTAATCATTCTTAAAGCATCAGACATCCCGGTCTGGAGAAGATGACTCACACATATCTTTCTCATTTGAATATTCATATCCGTGGCTGGCTCGTAGTCCAGAATTTTTCCATGAAACATCGTCGTGCTTTCGCACCCGAGTTCTGTCTTTGTAAAAATCGGCCTCCTCCTGATTGACAGCACGATTAGCCTCTTTTCCATCTTCATATGACCGTTTGCCTTGGTCATCTAGCAGATACTTCTTTTCAACCCAGGCCATATTTTTCTCAACGTTAAGCTTAGCGATTTCGTCCAAAAGATGTTGTCTGGTCATGATAAGGGTCGACCGTTTACCTCAGACTTGGTTACCCTGGTTATCATCACCAGACTGTTCCTCGGAGCGCCGATCGTCTACATAAGAAATTTCCTTATCAGAGCCTCTCTTTTTTTCCTTTCCTTTACTAGCCTCCGTATTCATTCCTCAAAATTTAAATTTTTACTAGGGTCGAGATTTTGGAGAACCTGATCTACGGGTATCGCTCGTTCCCACAGACGACGCCAATGATAGTTCTTGGAATATTCAGGACTGATTATCGAATAACGTGTATGGTGGAGTGGTGTCATGAGAATAAGTACAAAGTTTTAGAGAGAGAAACTAGTCAAAATAAAGTACCAATGATTAGATCGTACCCTTTTCCCAAAAATTGATCTTTCCTTATACAGTGCCAGTGGTGGGTCGCACTGTCACATGCTATGTTTATACTAATTACATAGTGGCGTTCATATTTACACTTGTTTCTTATATTTCTTAACTTTACAATAGGTCCTTATATGCCTTTATATTATCAATTAAGCCCCCTAATAATCTTGACATTGTATGCCCTTATCAACCCTTATTTAGCCTTAGCCCATATGCTAATTATATTCCCACATTGAAAGATCCCAACATATCTTCCCATCGTGACTATGTGGGAGGATTCCCCATCACGACGATCAATCTACAATGTTCAAGCTTTCCCCTAGGCAATGTCTTTGTCATCATGTCAGGCCCATTATCATTTGTATGAACTTTATCAGACTCCATTTGTTTAGCATCAAGAATATCTCGAATTCAATGATATCTCACATCAATATGTTTCGAATTTTAGTGAAACGATGAATTATTCACGAGATGAATAATACCCTGATTATCACATAATAGTACATATATGTGTTGCTCAAATCCAAGTTATCTCAAGAACTTTTTCATCCATAATAGTTCTTTACTCGCTTCTGTCACTGCAATAAATTCAGCTTATGTCGTTTAAAGGGTAACACACTTTTGTAGTCTTGATTTCCATGAAACAACGCCACCGCAAAAGTTAATCAAATATCCAGAAGTAGACTTGCGAGTGTCAATATCTCCAGCCAAGTTTGAATCAGATAAGCCAACAACTCAAGTTTCTTTATCCAAAAATTGAGCTTTAAATTAGATGTTCCTCGCAGATACCTCATAATCCATTTCACGGCTTTCCAATGCTCTCTACCCGATTTTGATAAAAATCTGCTCACAACACAAACACTATGAGCTAAGTCATCTTTATCTACAGATGATATTCCTAAATTAATTCCTAAAGAGAAACTAAAAGCAAAAAAAAAAAGTCTTAACCAGAAATGCATCCAAAACAAAGTTGACACCTTCCACAAAGGTCTCAACTAGACTTTCAAACTCAACATTAAAATGACTCTAAAAGTTCCCAACTAGAATATCAGAGGGATATACAACAGAGAAACTATCAGAATGCTAAAATATATAATCAAGTTTAAAATAATTGACTTTATAGCTCTTCAAGAGGCTGTGATCAATCCCGACAAACTCACTAAAATTATAAAGTCATTAAAATTTACCTCTGGTTGTGCAAATAAAAACAACAAAATATGGGTAATATGGAAGGAAAACTTCCATATTACCACATTAATAGGTAATGAATAAATTTTGCATCTCTCTGTTAATCACCCCATGATTAACAAAGAGTTTTTAGTTTTAATATGTCATGCTAAAAACCATAGAACATTAAGACATGAACTAATGAAAAAATTAAGAGAGGTATCTAACCCTAATCAAGAATGGTTAGTGTTAGGTGACTTCAATGTCATTTTTTCCAATGATGATTAGCTCTGATGCCTATGTTTGTCCCAAAACAATATAGATGACTTTAATGATACCATTCTCGATTACCAGTTGGAAGATGTTGACTTTTCAGGCTCAAAATATACCTGGACCAACAATAGAGTTTGGAAAATATTAGATAGGCCCTATATAATGCTCAATTGAGAGATTATTTTGTTGTCACAATGGTGAAGCATCTGGCTAGAATTGGCTCAGATCATTCACCATTGTGCCTAACCAGTTCAGAAAATACAACCAATCCCAAATCTAATTTCAAATTCCTCAATATGTGGATTTTCCATCTAGAATTTTTACAAATTGTGGAGGAGAATTGGTTTGGAAATATCACTTGAAATTATTTACAATTAGTTTTCTCCCAACTCAAAAGATTAAAGTATAAACTAACATAGTGATATTAGAATAATTTTGGCAATGTTTTTGACACCCTTACAAACTCTGAAGATGAAGTTAAATTCTTTGAAAAACTGAAATCTAATAAAGATAAAATAAAGCTCTGCAAGGCGCAAGCCAAACATCTGGACCTTCCATTCAAAGAGGAAGTTTTTGGGAACAAAAATCTTACATATCTTGGACTAAAAATAGAGACATAAATACATCTTTCTTTCATATTTTTGTTAAAAAAAAGAATAAGAAACAAGATTAACGGAATATGGCATAATGGTATATGGACTGGAAGCACATTAGGCAATCTTATTGCTGATCATTTTAAACATATTTTAATCTATCTATCCAAGAAAACTTTGCTGAGTTTCAAAACATCATTCCAAACTTGAAGAAAAAATAATTTGAACATAACAAATAATTGGAATGTATAGTGTGAGGTTCAAAGCAACACGGGTCGAGAAAAGTACGTTGAAGAAAAAATAATTGACTACGTTGAATAATCTCTTGTGGTTAAACAACTTAACATTCTAGTTTTAATTGGAACAAATTTCTCAATCCGATGTTTAATTATATAGATGTGTGTGCAACTAATCTCGACGTAAAACTATAAACTTTGAAACTATAAAGCCACAAAATAACTAGGAAAACAACTGGGTCTATAGTTTAAAATGAGTTATTAATGGTCAATAGCACTCTTCAAGGTAATTATATTTAAGATTCTATTAAGTTTACGAAAGGGAGAACTATTTTTAAAGTTGATATGACACGTGTTCGTTTTTATAAATTTGGGTTTTATTGGTATAGTAACTCAGTTTGTCACGGGATTGACACGAGTGCGATATTTTTCTTTTACATAGAAATCTTGATGAATAAATATACCTGCTATCAGTGACGGAACCAGGAATCCCTCACCACAAATTCTGATCATGGATGAATATACTACTACCCTCGCAACTAAGGTCCCATTAGAACGAAACATGGGAGAAAAACCAACTCTAGCAACTGAATCTACTAGTCCCAAATAAGAAAATATTGAGGCTCAACCCACTTGGTCTTCAGAGTCTAGACCACGTGCTATGGACAAAAATATTGAGGATAGTGATGAGGATTCCTCTCTTAATACATCTCGTAAAACTAGGAAAATTCCAAGGCCATTGGAGAAACAGAATATGAAGGACTTGAAAGATGATGATGATCAGGGCAAAGGCAAAGGCAGAGTACAAGAAGTAGAATCTAAACCTTTTCTTTCCTCTCTTGTGGGGCATTTCAGACCAAATTTTGACAAAGTTAATGTTAAATACCTCATAGCCTTGCACAAAATTTCCTATGTTTATTTCCACAAGCTCGAACTGGAGGGAATCCGAGCCAAATAGAGGTTCCCTGATTCAATCAGAGTTAGGCTGCCCCAACCCCGAGAGACTCCGATGGACTGTAGGGCTAGAGAGCTGGTGATTAACACTAATGCGCTTAACTATGGCATCCTCGAGCTACTAAAATCCTTAAGAGGATTGATGCAGCTGACGGTAAGTTATTTTTATCGACCAGAAATAGATCTCATATCCACAGGATTAATAAAAAAAGAAACAGGAGGGCTCATCGTAAATTTTTGTTAAGTTAGGAAGTGGTGGCAGCCAGGCGAGATTAACGCAACCTTGTAGGATGTTGTCGCTGTCACCGTTGAATAAGGAAGAGTGCCAATCGGAATTCCCTATTCCTAAGAAGAAGAATGGACATAAAATGGGCAAACAAGGTAGTGATAAAAGAGAGAATAAGAAAAAGAAGACTTCGATTGGATTAGAGATTATACTTCGTCCAGATCTTCCCCCTCCAACCATCCCATTTGTTGTTCTTCTTCTTACAACCATAGTATGTGATCATTTTTCTTCATTACTTCCCAAATTTGAAAGGTTAGTTTTGGATATGGTAATCAAATGCAGGAAATAGGGAACTTTGATTTTGATACTTTTGACTATGCCTTTCCTGAGTCTACAAGTACAACAAATAGTGTGGTATACGATAGGTTCTATTTGAAGTATCAAATGAGAATGATGAGTTGGGGTTGCAGTTTTGGGCTATGTGAGGCCAATCATTGAATTAGAAAGACAAGTGAGGTCTCAAGTTGAAGAAATCACTTCTTTTCAGAATAAAAACCAAAGTCTGAAGAATTTAGTTGAGGCAGAAATATGCAAGGTCGAAAGTTTAAACGGAGATGTGAAATCCATTAAAGATGAGCTAGATCAAGTAAAATCCGATTGTGACAAGTTTCAATCTGATTATAAAAGTTTGTAGCAATTTAATTCCGAGGAGATTACCTCCTTGAAGAATCAACACTCCGCTGACCAAGCTATCATTAAGCGCTTGTCGGATGAAGAGAAAAATCTTGAAGATCTTCTCAAGAAGCAAGAGGAGGAGATTAGCTTTCTCGAGGAAAATTCTACAACATATATAGCCAATGTTGTAGATGCATATGCTGAAAAAGTGATATATTTAGTGCAAGAGAGGGATAACTCGTTCAAATCAGATATGGTATTGTTATTTAACTAGAAATTTTCTAAGTTATCCATCGGGGAATTGTGAGGACATGTGCCACTTGATCTGATACCTTATCATAACATGCCTTTAGCTGACCAACTCGATGTTTATGATAATTCATACGAAGATGGTTCCGATATTTAGGAGTCTGATGGTGAGAGTGTATAAGGAAAAGAAGAAGGAAATACCGATGAACACGAGCCTTGAGGCTAGTTGGTTTTGATGTTTTCGTTTCTTGTATGCAAGGCATTTTGTTGATTTAACTTCGAATCAGATTTACTTTTGTGTAAATCCTTGGCATGGCCAAGGTATTTTGTGATCTTCTCATAGAATTTTGTGAAGCCCTTGGATCATCCAATGATCTTTATATTATCTATCATTTTTTATCAACTTGTTTTATGTCTTCAAATACTATTATTTATCCGAATACAATTAAAGTTAAGATATGATTCACTCAAAGGAAATAAAAACTTGTACTTAACCCACTCAAAGGTAATCCATTCGAAGGCAATAAAAACTTAATCTACTTGAGCCATTCAAAGGTAATCCATTTGAAGGCCATAAAAAACTTAAACCAACCAAGTCATTCAAAGGTAATCCATTTGAAAGCAATAAAAACTTAATCTATATGAGCCATTCGAAGGTAATCCATTCGAAGGCAATACAAACTTAATCCAATTACAAACACACTTTTAAAGGAAAAAATAATATATTAAAAATGATTCGGACACCTCATTAAAACCTCCCCGCGCCACCAGCTTAGGAAAGAATATGCCTCATAATATTTACATTGGATAGAAAAAAGTAAATATATACAACACGAGTTTACTCCAGATATAACCTTAGGTGTTCGACATTCTAAGGGTGCCTCAGAGGATTGCCTCCATGGTAAACCAAACGATATGTTCCTTGATTTATCTTCTTTCTCACAATGTATGGGCCTTTCCAGTTTGGGGCCAGCTTTCTAAACTTCATATCTTTAGTATGCATAAATTATTTTCTTACGACTTTGTCTCCCACTTGGAAATATTTCTTTCGTACTTTACATGCATACCTAATTCTAATCAAACCTTGGTAATGTATGGTTCTTAAATGGGATTTTATTCTCTTTTCTTCAATCAGGTCCAACTGAGCCCTTATTGCAGCTTCATTCTTTTCTTCGGAATAATTTTAGACCCCAAAAGAAGAAAGAGTAGCTTTTATTGGAGCGATTGTATCCATCTCATAAACCAATGCAAAAAGAGATTCTTATGTGGCGGTGTGTGGAGTAGTTCGGTCAGCCCAAAGTAATTATTGCAAATAATTAGGCCATTTACTGGCTGTTCTTTCTAAGTTTTTTTTAAGACCCATCAAAATAGTCTTGTTTCCCACATCTATTTGTCCATTGGCTTGGGGATAAAAATTCGAGGAACAAATGATGAATTCCTTTGATGCACAAAACACTTCCATGCCCTTATCATCAAATTGAGGGCCATTGTCTATGGTAATAGGTCGAGTAATTCCAAACCTACAACAAATATTGGAGATAATAATTTAATTACTTCTTTGTAAGTTGTTCTAGAAAGGGGTGCAGGTTCTACCCACATGGAAAAGTAATCAATTTCCAAGATGATAGTTTGACTTCCCTTAGAAGCCATCAGAAGCGGTCTGACCAAGTCAAGCCCTCATTTATCAAAGGGTATTGCTTCAGATGCTGACTCCATGAGAACTGCTCGCATGTGTATTGGATTTCCATACCTTTGACAAAGATCACATCTTCTAACCAACTCTCTATATTATGTCATAATAGATGGCCAATAATACCATGCCAATAAGATCCTTCTAGTTAAAGCCATATAACCACAATGATATAGGGCTTCTCCATCATGTAACATAGACAAAACTCCTTAGGACTCGTTGGATCTGAGGCAACGCATTAAAGGCTTACTAAAGATCTTTTTATAGAGGATTCCTCCCAAAACAAAGAAACCACGTGCTTTGAATTTTAACTGCTTGGCTAAAATTTTATCCTCATGTATGATTTTTTTGGTAATAAACTTTTGGATATCATACCTCCAATTGTGCCTAACTGTGGTTGACATTTGGAAACTTTCTTCACTATCAACTTTCATTTCATAAGTTTTTGTTATAGAAGGACATTTTCACTAGAATCCAAGGGTAAACTTCCGAATATGCAATAGTGGCTAGAGAATCAACCATCGAATTTTCTGACCTCGGCATTCTCGTATTTTATATACTTAAAACAAGCAGAAATTTATTTTAGCACTTGTAAGTATTTTATCAACTGATCTTTCTTGGTTTCAGATTTCCATAGTGTTTGATGTATGACTAGTTTCGAATCACTCAACAATCAGATTCTTTTGGCACCGCATATCTGAGCTAACCTAAACTTGCTATAGCTGCTTCGTAATCTGCTTCATTCTTGGATTCCTTAAACCCAAAACATCTAGCTTGGTACATTGAATCCCCGGAGGGTGGAAGTAAGTAAATTCCGGCCCCACACCCCATCATACTGTATCCACCATCTATTCGAATAATCCATTCTTTTTCGGGTTTTTGGGTTGCAGATCCCTCATAGGGCCTCTTCGAATGCAATTCCACTAAGAAGTCGGCTACATCTTGAGATTTGATTTCCATTCGAGGAGCAAAGTCAATATCATAATCCCTTAAATCCATAGACCACTTAGCCATCTGACCTGATATATCAAGTTTTTGCAACACGTTTTCAAGAGGAAAAAAGGTTTGAAATGTTATGATAGCGCCTAAAACTATGGCCTCATCCTTCTGGCCCTTATTACCAAAGCTAAAACCATATTTTCCAACTTAAGGTATCTTTTCTCAACATTGAACAAACTCTTACTAATGTAGTAAACATGGCAGGGATAGTTGTCAACTTCTGGAACTAATAATGCACTTACAACATAATCTCATACCGCTAAATACATGTAGAGTCTTTCTCCAGTGATGGGTTTGAATAAAGTTTTGGTGAAGATAAATGGTGCTTGATTTCTAGGAATGCCTTATCACTATTTGAGGACCAATTGAAGTCTTTGGTATTTCTCAGTACTTGGAAAAATTCTGCATATTTATCTGTCAAAAATGGTCCTTTGGACACACTCGATTGAGATCTATCAAATCAGTGCACATTCGCCATTTCCCATTCTTTTTTTTAACAAGCACCGAATTTTCAGTCCAAAGTGGATACTGATATTCTCAAATATGCCCCACCTTAGACAACCTGTCTACTTCTTGAGCTATAGCTTTGATTTTTTTCTTCTAAAATGCATCTCCTTTTTTTGGACTACTGGACCTGCATTGGATCGTAGAGATAGTTTGTGACAAATAATACTTGATGGTACACCAGTTACATCTTCATTGCACCAAGAAAGCACATGTAATGTTTTGGATAAAAAATATAACAAATTTTCCTTTAACTCTGGTTGCAATTTGGCCCCAAGTTTAATATTCTTTCCATCTCCTAAACTATGTAATTTGACCTCTTCTATAGGGATAACCGCAGTAGGAGTATCTTTTAGATCATCTATCTTGTTGGGGTCCAAATAGGACTCTAGTAATTGCTATTCATTTTTGGTTACCACTATTTCCAAATATTTTAGAGCAAGTGCAGTGACATAACACTCTCTCGCCACTTTTTGGCTGCTCGGAACCACCACCACTTGACTTTCAACCGCATGTTTTAGAAACTAGTGATTTTTTTGTGCGACCGCGTGCATTACTGACAACCATGATCTGCCAAAAATTGCATTATAGGGGGTCAGACATTCCATTACAAAAAATAAAAACCTTACCATTTTCTTAAATGGTCATTTTCCTAGCAACGCTTTGCCTTCAAATTCTCTAATGACATCAGCCAAATTTCATGTAAACCCCATTATAGTCTTCCTCGACCATTGGATAACCGATAGATTTTTCATCTGTTTGTAAGTAGACATAAATAAAATATTAGCAGAGATACCCGTGTCAATCAGAATTCTTCAAATCTTTGTGCCCTCGATAGATGCTCCTATTACCACATCATCCTCATATGGGCATGTGACACCTCTAAAACTATATTTGTCAAATACTATGAAAGGAGGAGGGCTTTGACAGAGGTGTGTGGAAATTTTTCATTCCAATTGTATAGTCAAGCTAACTACATGTGTCTTTTTGGAGCAACTTGAATGTGTTATCACCGTATCTCTCCCAAAAATGGTGAGTGATTCGAAAAAACTGCATAGTTTGGAAACACTTCCAATATTTTCTATTACCACATTGATTCTACCCCGATCATGATAAGGATCCACATACTCTGAATCTACATCGATTTTTTCCATAATTATCATTGTACTTTCTTGTTTGGAGGCTTCGATATTTTACCTTCGGACGTTGGGTGGTGTAGTTTGTGCCCCACTTGCGCTTGGTTGTGGTCTACTATATACTTTCCTATTACCCCCTTTGGATTTAACAAAAGTAGTTAGTTTCATATTGTCGCTTGTATCTCTTGTTTTAGAGAAATACAATCCTTGGATTTGACCATGTATTTCGATTTTCCCTTGGATTCTGGATTGGTGTTGGCCTTCAGAACTGTACCAAGTTCTTGGCCCTATCATAGATGGTTACCACATTCTCAATTAGTTTTGCATAATAATCAGGTTGGACCTATTGATTCCCTCTTGTCCTAGATTGTTGACCCTAATTAGACTGGATCTATTTGGGTCGATGAGAACCTTTCCATGAGTGCCATGATGGTTGATGACTTTGGCTTGCGACTGGTTACTACTTTGTAGGACATATATTGTTAGAGCAAGCCTATATTGATGAGGTTGCGTTAATCTATTGATTTCCTCCATAGTAATCTGCTTTCCGACCTGATTCAATAATCCAACCCAAGTCATTGCTTTATTTTGAGTCACTGAATCAACTAAATCTCCAGCTAATAGAACTTACCGCAACAAAGCTATAACCACTTGTTCAAAACATTCTGCTAACCCATCTTTAATATTCACAAAATGATTAATATAATCCTTCAAATATTCGTTCGAATATTGTCCACAATAAATTATTGTATCGTTGTTTCTGTTAGCTCTTTACTTCCCACAAACTGCCTTTGGAATGCCATCTAAAACATGTCAAAATTCTTGACTGATCCATGTGGAAATTCGTTATACCACTTCAAGGTACTACCCTTGAATATTTGAGAAAAATACATACATAAAAGCTTGTCATCAGCTCATCATAAATTTTTTAAGCTGCTCTAGATGATTATCAGAATCATGGCCCCAATCATATTTTTCTGTCTTCGAACTATCAAATCATCGGGGAAATGTCCGGAGAGAATCTTTGAGGACAACGGTGACTGTTTCCAATTGTGTCATTGGTTAAACAGATGGTCTTCATTGGGAGGGGCACATATTCCCGATCCTGATTTCACGACAAATTTATCAGGATATGCCTCATGTATTAGTAAGATTTTTTTATAGTTTTAATATATGTTTACCATACAAAAGAATGCGGCTATCACGCTACAACTCTAGGTTAAAATCTTACATCTCGCAACGCAAATTTTCGTTAATCAAACAAAAGGATACACTATTTTCTAATAAAAATATATGTGCTATGTATGTGATCTTGTAGTGAAAATTTTGCATTAGAGAAAATCAAATAACATTTAAAATTTAATTTGTTACCGTAAAATTTTATTTGTTTTAATTACAACCCTACCCCGAACAAGAACCACGAATTGAATTAAAATATATTATTATTATTATTATTATTATTATTATTAAGAATTGTAGTTGGTATTTTATAAAGAAAATGAAAAGTGGTTTTATAGTAAAAATTGAGTTAATTTTTAAAATTTAAATTCAAAACTAATTTCACAAAATTCAAAGTTATTATACAGACAACAATTTTAAAATAAATTATATTTTTCAAATTCATGATCGACATCTAAAATGCTTGTTTAGAAATTATTTAAATTATTCAGATTTTTTGCAATAGTTTTATGATTATTTAAATTTTATATCTTTTGAAAATTATGCATTATTTATTACATATTTGATAATATTTTATTATTTTTATAAATATCTTTTCAATTTATATCATTATGAATATTAATAGTATATATATTGTGTTATTTGCTGCCTTATGAATTATACATTATAATTTTTTCATTGTACGTTATATTGGATTATCAACTATGATCAAGGTTAATAATGTAATGGTTATTAGTACGATATTTTAAACAATAATAGTAAGTTGGACTCACAAAATATATGCTATTTTACACTAAGATTGTGATAGGATATACCCTTTAAGGCGAATGTGGAATTTAAAAACTATAATGGTTGTAGAGGTTTTAATAAATTGAGCATGCATAGAAATAAAGATGGATTTAATGCTCCAAAACCGCTATAAAATTGTGACCGGTTAAAACTTGAAATGTGCGTAATAGATAGAACCAACTTTCACTCCAGGTCTATATCATTAATCACACTATCTAAGACTACAATACAATACATATAAGTATTCGAAAATAATCAATTTAATATGTGGTAAAAAATAAAAATAAAAATAACGAATTATAACAACCACCACCGTTACACTTCTCCTTGCTCACTATAAACAAAACCATAACCATTCGCTTGTTCCCACCTCTCCATTCCTCGTTAAAGACTCTTTCCAGAAACCTTTCAACCTCCCTAACTCCAACTATGGTTGAAAGAAGAACCCAAAGATCCCACAAAATAAACTCCACTTCTCTCCTTCCCAACCGCAAAATCATTCTACGCTTCAGAGATCAGAAAAAACCATCACCTCACCCTCTTCGTCGGACTCCTCCCACTCTAGCAGCCCTAACACTTCCCTCTCTCTCGAGACTAAAACCTCTTCTCCCCCCACTGTCTCCCCTTCCCGTTGCTCTGGAATGTTGGGGCTTCCGTTGTCGGTCAACTCAACTCCTCCCCTCGTCATGCATGCCACCACCGCAGCCCTCTCTAAGTCCCAGACGGCAACCTTCGATAAAATCAGTAAAGAGATGGATATATCCCCTCTCTCGCTATCTCCTCCATCCTCCAAGCCGTTCACGCACATCATCTCTGATGACGAAAATCCTTCAGAGTACTCCAAGACTCGCTCCCAGGAAGCTCAGCTTCAAAGCACCCTCAACCACAACGAACGGCTCCTGACTGCCATGACCTCCATCTAGTCGCCTGACCCTCCGGTTAATGCATCGTCCTTCAATACCACTCCAGATTCCACATCCAAGTCTGGCCTGCATTATGGGAGTGGAACAGCCCTGATCCCTGGATTATGTAACATGCAAGGTATCTCTGAGTCTCTCTCGCTCTTTCTCTCAAATCCACCTTCTCTTGCCCATTCAGTTCCTTCCACCCACTCTCCAACCACTCGAAATGCATCTAATACCCCTGAAACTGCTGCCCCAACTGCTCTCAGCCTTCAAACTGCCATGCAAACTGAAACCCTAACCACCACAACTGTCCTCCACTCGGTAACCCAAAAGAACCCTATGCATGAAAACCAACATGCAAACCTTAGACTTTTAAACCTCACTCACACGTTGCCATCTCCTATAACTAGCAAATATTTGTTCAACCCCGACGCATCTCCCAATCATGCAAACCCTAGCCATGCAAACCCTAACTTTGCTAGCCATCCACACCTTGAGTCACTATCCCCAACAAACATTCTCACCACTACCATACAAACCGTAATTTTTTTTTTCTGTTTAGCCAAACTGACCTTGCTATCCCTCTGATTAACCAGTCTCCCTCTACCGTGATTCACACGTCTTACTAAGCAGAATTTGCCCAACCACGTCTCAACCCTATCCCTTTGCCTGACAGCTTCCCTGAATCGTTCCCGGGACGGAACAGTAAGGGATACGCCATCTCCAGACACTCCAAAGCCTTCAGACCCCTGGGCATAAGACCATCCTCCCTCCAGCAACACCCCTACACGCTCCCTCCCAAGAACAGTTCCATTCCCTCACTTTTCGAATGAATCGGCCCCTCTCGTGAATATACATCGCCCAACACCCATTTACAAATCCTGGGCCAATGTTGTTTCCACTGAATCTGACCTAAAGCATCACATGGCATTGAAAAAGACCGACGACCTAAACTTTGAAAATGACACCTTGCTATTCCCCGATGATGCCATCTTCGAAGACAAAGACGACTGGAACAAATGTCTATCTCGCTACTTCATCTCCAAAAGAAGAGCCACATCCCACATCCAGTCCCTTGCTAACCAAATTTAGCGAACTCTTGGGCTCCAGGAATGCAAACGTACACCCTCTGGCCATTACTTCTTCCGTTTCTCCAC
Source organism: Limnanthes douglasii subsp. nivea (assembly GCA_036936605.1). NCBI lineage: Eukaryota > Viridiplantae > Streptophyta > Magnoliopsida > Brassicales > Limnanthaceae > Limnanthes > Limnanthes douglasii. The sequence continues at coordinate 110,178,442 of JAUPFV010000003.1, read as the reverse complement.
TGCGGACAATGCCACTGAGGTTCTGGAGCGTGCTCCCTAGTTCTTCAGCAGTTACCCAGTCTTTCTTAAGCGCTGGGCCCCGATGGAAACATTGGAAAGAGAAGCGTTAAAGGAAATCCCTCTCTGGGTAAAATTTTATGGCATGCCTCATGAGTTATGGATTGTCAAAGGTCTAAGCATCCTGGGCAGCGCTCTAGGAACCCTGATATATGTAGACAGCCAGACAGCCAACCGATCCCGCCTCAGCTACGCCAAAATCGGCATCATCATGCAAGCAGCAGCCTCCTACCCAACATCCATCACCATCGGCTGCTTGGGGGAAAAGCACGTAATACAGATCGAGTTCCAGGCCCTTCCCACGATCTGTACAAAATGTACCTCATTTGGCCATGCTGTAGCAGGATATCATAACCCCTCCGGCCCCCAGACCCAACCATCCAGAAGCCTAGGAAAGGAGCCAATGGTCGACAGCCCCGTAATCACACTCTCTGACTCCAGTGGAAGCGAATCTTATCATCTGCCCAACTACACCAGCCTGCATCAACTGGCCATCGGACGTGCATGGACCAGGAGTCAAGTCATTGGCAGCAACAGCTCTGCCGCCGACCAGATAGGTCCACCAGACAAGGAAGCTTCCCCGACTGAAATCACATCCCCGCGCGCTGACCTTGGACCCACGAAAGCTTCACCTAGTATGCATGTGGATGCCTCCCAGAATATTTAGCTCTTTTCTTTCTATAATATTTTGCTAGAACTCTTATCTATGAAATTAGCTTGCTAGAACATTAGAGGCCTTAATGATCATGTCCGTCAAAATAACGTTCGAGATTTTGTTTTTTCTAATAGCATTAATATTGTTTGCATGCTAGAGACTAAGGTTAATTCCACTAACATCACGACCATTATCAACACCGTGCTTCCATGGTGGGACTTTACCACTAACCACCTGGACCATCACTATGGTTGTATTTCCATTCCTTGTAATCCTAGTATTTTCAAAATCACTACCCTCAAATCGTCCCCGCAGCTCATCCAGACCAAAATAAAATGGATTTCCCGTAATACTAGCTTTTACGCCACCACCATCTACGGCTTCAACGACCCTCGTGACTGCCTCTCCCTTTAGGAAGACCTTAACTCCACCTCCCCCTCCCCTTGGGTTGTCCTTGGGGATTTCAACGACATCCGCAGCCCCATGAGAGAACCTCCAATGACAATAGATGGAACAACTCAATCGTCGCTTTTAACGATTACTGTAGGAATGGCAACCTTGAGGACCTCCGTACCTCAGGTTTCCAATTTTCGTGGTTTAACCACCAACCGGACAACCCCATCTCTTCCAGGATTGATAGAGACCTTGGGAACGACAACTGGGACATATACTTCCCCAACTCCTTCTCCCACCTCGACCTCCCCCCCCCCTCCCGCCCCCCGCACTTCTGACCATACCCCGATTATCCTCTATCTCTCAACCTATTATATCTCCAAACTCCAAACCTTTTATATTCTTTAGTTTGTGGACCCTCCATCCCAACTTCATGGAGATGGTCTCTACTATCTGGGCCTTCCCTTGCTCCCCCACCCCATGGGAGCCATTGTAGCGAAGCTTACGAGACTGGCCCACATCCTTGTCTCTCCAAGAGTGGATACTGCCCAAGCTGAATTAGCCCAAGCCTAAATTGACCTAGCCTCCAACCCCTCTAACCGTGACCGTATTCTCTTGGAGCGAGAAGTTGACAAAAAGTACATTTTATTTAGCCGAGCCGAGGAATCCTTCCTCAAGCAAAAGTCTAGAGAAACTTGGCTCAAATTAGGAGACAAAAACTCCAAATTTTTCCACAATAGCATTACGGCCTGCCGGGCCCGAAACAAAATCCTCTCGATCACCACTCCTGATGGGCACTCGAGCTCCAACCCCTAAACAATCTCGTCCACATTCCTATCACACTTTCAAAACCTATTTGGATCCGATAGCACCACATGATATCCCGGCCTCGCCAAAGTCACATCCCTCATAAACCATATTGTCTCCCCCTCGGACAAAGCCAACATGACCAAACCCATTTCTCACTCGAAGATTAGGGCTGCCTTCTTTGACATTGACAGTGACAAAGACCATGGCCCGGATCTTATCGATCCTTCCCAATCCGCCTACATCCCAGGCCGCTCCATTGCGGACAACATCCTCCTCACCCAAGACCTTCTGCATGGCTACCACGCTATCCGCAAAGGCCCTAGATGCAATATAAAGATTGACCTCATGAAAGCGTTCGATAATGTCCGTTGGGAGCTAATCCTAGACGTTCTTTATGCGATGGACTTCCTCATTGAAATGATCGGCTGGATAATCCACTGTATCTCCTCCCTTTCTTACACGATTGGCACAAATGGAAACACCACCACCTTCTTCTCTGGGAGAAGAGGCCTCCGCCATGGAGACCCATTGTCCCCATAACTCTTTGTTATTGTCATGCAGGTACTCTCTCGCATCCCCCAACAAAAGAGTCAATACTCTAGCTTTGGATTCCATTGGAAATGCCGACGACCTCATGATTTTCTGCCAGGAAAACATCAAATCAATCAAACTCATTCATGAGGGCCTGCAAGATTTTGCCTCACTTTCGGGCCTCCACCTAAAACCGAACAAAAGCCAAGTCTTTCTCTCTGGAGCCTCGGTGAATGAGCCTCTAGCCATCCTCCATCTTCTAGGTTTCAATGAGGGATCCCTACCGGTTCGCTACCTGGGGGTTCCCATCATCACCGGCAGACTCACGTAAAGTGACTGCAAACCTCTCTTCACCAGAATCACCAACCGCATCAACTCCTGGACCACGAAGCCCCTCTTATACGCGGGCCGTCTTCAGCTAATAAAATCTTTCCTCTTCGCTAGCCAAGTCTACTGGTTCTCTATTTTCATTCTCCCGGTTAGAGTAATCAAAGAACTATCACAGCTCTTAAGACAATTCCTTTGGTTAGGGACCGAAATGAAGATCACGGGATCAAAAGTGCCTTGGGACACAACTACCTTGCCAAGATCGGAGTGCGGCCTTGGGATCTCAAACGTTAGAATTTGGAATCAGACGGCAGCCCTAAAATACTTCTGGTCTATCCTCACAAAGAACCCCAACTCTTTGTGGACTCGATGGACCATCGAGGAAAGGATAAAAAACAAAAACATTTGGCCAATCCCCATACCAACTAATTCAAGCTGGGGCTGGAGAAAAATCCTAAAGCTCAGAAATCTCGCAGCTGGCCTCTATAGGGTGGCCATTGGTAATGGATCACAGACCTCTATATGGTTTGACCCCTGGCTCTTCAGTTCCTCCCTGGTAAACTGTTTTGGACAAAGCATTACCAACCTTTCTCGCCTCCGTAACCTCTCAGTTGTTTCATATTTTAATCTCAATGGAAATTGGCACTGGCCCTCCCATGCCAGAGCCCAAAATTTCCACCTACTCTCTCACTTGGAAGAAATAAGAATTTCTTTATCTAAGCTTCCCCCCTCCTTTGAAGAAGACACTTTTCTTTGGATACCCAACAAATCCAAACCCCAATTCACTATCAGCATCACTTACTCGACAAACCGCTCTTCTAAGGCGAAAGTCATATGGAGTTCCCTCATATGGATTGAATACTCAATCCCTAGGCACTCTTTCATCTCTTGGTTGGCCATTCAAAATAAGCTATCCACTCGTGACAAACTCATCAGTTGGGGTCTCGACTCCCCCCCCCCCCCACCCGGATTGCACCCTTTGCTCAGCCTCGCCTGAAGACGTTGATCACATCATAGTCTCTTGTCCCTTTGCATCCTCCATCTAGGAAAACATCTGTGCAAAGTTTTGTTTCCTAGTTCAGCCCTCCTCCTGGAGCTCTTGGATAACTGAAGCCTGCAAATGACCCACCTCAAATTCCAAACCCATATCTGGCGCACAACTTTCTGCACCACGATCTACCATATTTGGCGAGAGCGCAATGAGAGAATCTTCAACATCAACCACTCTCTGGCCTCTATCATTGCTTTCAGAATCCTTTTTGAAATAAGATAAAGATTCTATAACACTAGCATCTTTCTCCTTTTGTAACACTTGTAATTCTATATTCAAGCAAGAAAACCTCTCATTTAGAATGGAATCCGTCTATATTGTAATATGGCCCTGTGCCACCTGATAACTTTGTAAAAAAATTCCATTAATTTAATATTTTTTATACCAAAAAAATAATAATATCTAAAATTAAATAGTATATAAGAAAGTTAAAATAAAAATAAATATTTGGTAAAAAAGAAAACACGAATAAAACTAATTTGTAAAACTATAGAGTAGGTGGTCACAATTATATTTCTAGACGTGCTTTTAAAGGGTAGCCGAGTTGGTGGAGTAAGACATGCTTGTGATCAAAGGTCATGAGTTCGAGTCTTTTTACAAACGCTTTCTTGGTTGAACCTGTCACCTTTTGTGATTTACCTTCTGGCGTTGAGGGTTTACCCTGTGCGCACTCGCTGAGTAGCGGCTGCGGATTCCCTCTGAAAAGAAAACTATACTTATAGACATCAATTAGTTAGTTGGTGGAGTTGCTGATCAATGTTTTAATTTGAATTTATGTTTAGTTAAATTTGACGGGTTTGATTTAGAAGTTAAGTCTTAGAACATCAAAGTAATAAACATGGTTATTTTTTTATATAAAAAAAATTAAATATGATAATTATAAAAAAAACATTAAATAAAAGATTTTACATATTGGAGTTCAAAATAGATGCTCGGTGTGTTTAAATATCTTGGATAGTTTTGCGTAAATGTGTCATAACTACTATAAAAAACATTAATAGAAGTCTTGTTCACATACTCATCAAAAACATTAATAGAAGTCTTGTCGGTAAGAGAACTCCACAAACTGAAATTTATAACAAAGATCTAACATGATGAAAATAGCCATAATTAGACTAAAATCAAACAAAGTTTTCCTAATTTTTTGCATATTTGATAAACCATCTTTCTTATGTACTCGTCTTCATTTCTTAAATCTTCTTTCAAAGTCAAATGTGTTATGGAAACCAAAGGAAAATACAAATACGACGCCGGATAGAACAGCTTAAAAAATTTGCTAATCTTCTCTATCATATCCCACTCCTCACGGGTTGGACAAGAATTAAAATTTGAATCACTCAACTCTAGATGAGAAAATGCACGACGATAAAACATAGAACTCTCAAACATAAGAAAAGTTGAGTTCAATCTATAGGCACATCTTGCTTTAAACCCTTAATCGAATCTAAAGACATATGCTTAACACATTCTAAAAACTTATGCTTCTTTGCTTATGATCCCCTAATATACTTCACACATTCACGAACTTTCTCAACGGCTAAATCTATTTGTTTCAATCCATCTTGCACTACTAAATTCAATACATGTGCACAACAACGAACATGAAAGCATTCTCCATAACAACTAAGTGCATATTTTATATTTCGTTGAGTTATCAATTAAAACAGTGCTAGAACTTACATTATTTAACGTACCCATTGTGACGAGGAAGCATATAACTAAAATTCAGAACACATTTTTATAGAGCCTATTTTTATCAATAAAATGTACGGTGCGACAAATATACCCATTAGTAGTAATATAGCTCCATAGGTCAAATGTTAAACAAATTCGGCCCGGAATTAACTCTAACATTTGTTTTAAAAACAATTCATTCATAAATCTTCATTATTTCCCTCTTGCAAGTATTTCTACCAAATAATTAAACATCATTTCGTAAATACCGAAATACTTGTCGAAACCCTCCATACTTAACTAATTGAAAATGCATCTCATGAAGAAGAATTGTTGCAACAAATAACTCTCTAAATTTTTTGGATCATAAAAACGACTACCAAGAGACATGCAATCACTTGATTTTGAAATAAGCATCTGTTCTATATCACGACTACTAGCATTTTCACATTTTTGTATATGACGATGCAAAATACACGTACCATAAGTACTTTTACCAATAAAATAACACCATATTTTTTGCACACACATCTTTCTTGCATATTATCGGTAAGAGAAGCATATTAAAATATAACCAAACATCTATTTTAATTTTATAATCTTTTGGTTTTCGTTTTTCTCCACATTTTCACAAAATCTTTTCACATTTTTTTTGCTGACATAATCCATTTCAAAATCTCATAACTCAATTACGTTATTTATGTATTCGTACTTATATTTTCATTCGTAGAAGAATGAATTTGACCTAAACATAAAAAATACACGAGATAATTTAGATCTCTGACATATAAGCAAATGCTATAAAAATAGTGAAGATTATATATATATATATATATATATATATATATATATATATATATATATATAATATGGACAGTAAACTATATATTAAAACAATATCAACTATAACAATTGATATTGTTTTAATATATAGTTTAATGTCCATAATAGGGACAATAAATATAACCATGATACTAAATGTTATCATTTAGTATAATATATATATATATATATATATATATATATATATTATAGAATAAAACACATGTGGATACATAATTTTAACACAAATTCTAAGTAGTTTGGCCTCACTACCAAGTGAATATGGTTCACTTGATATGTCCCTAAGCCGACCCGTTACCTTAAAGAGATTACTTTATATCATGGAGTCCATACTACCAAACGTCTCTACATATGTCGCATGTCCTAACCAAAACGCAATAGAAAATTAGAACAAGAACTGAGAGGAAATAAGAACATTGTATTGAGAAAAAAACAAAAAAATTAAAGAAAGCACGAGGACGAAGAGAGAAAGCATGAGGAGGAGGAAGGCACCAGTGAAGAAGATGTATAGAGCAGTGAGGTTGTGATTCAAATTTGGATGAAAGAAAAACAAATATGGGTGGCGTCTAGGGTAAGTTATTTAGGATATTATATTTAGTTTCTAAATTGAAAAAAACACATTATATACATAGAATACCGTTTTATGACTATAAATAATTTGCTAATTATAAAAGGGTGAATGAGTCATCGGATTCAACATAGTCAAATTTTGTACGGTAATAATAGGTTGGTTCAGATTTTTGAAAAAACACGTTTTGATATAAAAGTATGAAGTTATAGCAATCAGTCTCGTATGTTGCTGTTTTGGATATTAAAATATCTAATCATTCTTATACGAGTCTTACAATGATTTTCATTGGTCTCTTAGATGCAATATCAACTACCTTATGACTACAATAATAGGATAAGTCACTTAAAAAACTTATAAACATTGATTATCACAACTTTGAACCACTAAATTATGAACAACACTTGGTTTTCCATTAGATGATGGATATGGATATGTGTTGAATTGTTTATAAAAAATATTTTCGTAACTCTTGAACCATTCTAAGCAATTGTTTGTAATTACTAAGATTTTATCCATGTTTTTTTTCGGACGAAGAGTGGAGAGCCAAACAATTATAGATGAATGTTTGGTGGAATATGTGAAACTCAAAGCATGCTTTCAAAACCTATATATTCTATAACGGATTGATAAAATGTGACTACGTGAGTCCCAATAATGTCTATAAAATTGCAAAGAAGTTTGGTCTGAAAATATATTTTGTTACGTGAACAAGAACTACTACGTACTTGATGACAATGTATCAACTATTGCTAGGTGTTTCGCATTTTTTACTAATGGAGAAATGGATTTTTACAACATAGTGAAAAATGCATAAATCGTCACTCATATGTTGGTATTGCCTCTTATCAACCATCTTGCAATGGGTACCTCAGTTGCATTCGTGCGGTCGCTAACAAAAATATTTTGCAACCGATTTGGCATGGAATATATTGCGCAATTGTTTTGCAATATACTTCTCTTACTAACTTAATCTGATTGAAAACGAGTGATATTATGACATACTGACTGTTAAACAAAACAAAAAAATCAGTCATGTCCAAACATTTTAATTTTATAATGCCAAAATATAACATATCACCAAATATAACTTATATAGTGTACAGAGATCTGAAATATTATAATGTTACAATTGAACAATAATATAATTCACATGTTAAAGTAATACAATTTCAAAGTACTATAACAACTCTGGAGTTTAGTTTTTATTGGCACCAGTAGCTCATTTTTATAATTAATTAGCATAGATGAATGTAAAAATTGCTTTCTCACATAGAAATTTTGATGAAAATTAAATATATTACAACCAGATAGTTACGATATAGCTGGAAATAAAATTTGATTTGTACTTAGAAAATATTTCTTTATGACTTTTTAAAATATAGTAGTTAATAATACTTGAGATTTGATAAGTTTATGAAAGGATTTTTTTTCATAAATGAATTTGACTATTATGTTTACTTTAAAAACTTTTCATAATGGTTCTTTCATTTATTTGTTATTATATGTTGAGTGCTTCCAATAATATCAAAAAGATCTAGAAAATAAAGAATCAATTGAGTTTTAAATTCAAGATGAAAGATATTGGAGAAACCAATAAGATAATTAAGATAAAGATAACTAAGAATAGATTAAATAATGAAGTATAACAGACACACAATCGATATTTTTTAAATATTCTAATATATTTTGGTATCGACAAGAAGATTAAACCATTAAGAACTTATTTGGCTTATCAGTTGAACATTTGTGCTTCTCAATGTCCAAGTACGTTATACTAGTATTGTTGGCATTATCATATCCGTCATGGTTTGTACTAGATCAGACATATCACAGGCACGCGTACTTTTTGGAAAAAATCATTTGTAAGCAGTACAATTCATTTTGAGTTACATTAAAAACCCTACGAGTGTAAGTTTAATAATTCAGAATGAAGACAACAATGATAAAAATTTAATCTACATGAAAGATGATATATGACACGAAGTTTATCTAATATGGTTAGGAAACCTATCAATTGGAGATTTATGTTAAAGTTTATTATTGCATTGTCTACCCATTGAGGCTAAAAGCATAACATCACTTAAACCATAAAAGATTATGCTTGGATTGTTATAAAACTTAGGTATTCCTCAAAGAATATCAAAGTATGCTATGATTTTCAGTTTGTTATCCACCTAACGCAGAAATTAACTTCACGATTTAAAGAAATAACATATTGATGTTCATTATCACTTTGTTAGTGATTAAGGTAAGATTCTATTAGTATAAAATGGAACGACTAACAATCCTATCGATATGCTAATTATAGTTATTTTGTCAACCTAGTTGAAACATTGCATGAATTTAACAAATTTTCCACCTAGAAGACATGATTTGGTGTATTGCTTCATTATTATTATTTTTCGGAGGGAACCCATCGCCGTTACTCAGAGTGCAATGATTGCGCACAGGGTAAACCCTCAATCTGACGCAATAGCCTGAAAACCAACGCCAGAAGTTAAACCACACAAGGTGACAGGCTTGAACTCATAACATTTGGTCACAAGCATGCCTTACTCAACCAACTCGACTACCCCGCAGGGGCTGTTTGTTTAGGTTAGTATATGATATACATATTACTATTGATTTGTAGTTGGAATTTATATTTTTGTTGATGTACTTGGTTTTTAGTATTATTAAGATACCAGTCGGTTTGTTTAGATATCTCACAAAAGTGGATATTTATTGCATAATGGCTTGATCTTAAAAATAAATATAACAAGTATCGACTCAAGTGAGCAACTAATGTATATAACATATCTCTCGTAAATATTCTATTTATGAATGGTCTTAGGAGAAACGAAAGCAAATAAAATGAAAACATTATTTATGGTTAGTTTTAGATGCAACTAGGATATATGTAATTGCTATAATAAATGTGTTATTCATGATTGTTCTTAATGGTAAATGTTAAAGTAGTCAGCCTATTACAGCTATATAACGGAATTTTTTTATATAGTTAGAAATAACAAATAATTTGATTTCACTCCACAGCTATAGGAGAAATGTATCAAGAAATTATTCATAGTGAAAAAAACCTAAATAGCCCACAAATGTAGATTTATAGCAAATACTCGTAAATTTTTGTTTTATATCTATGTTGTTTTTTGTTAATTTTTTTATATTTGGTTAGTTACTTTTTAAATTCAAAACAATTTGCATATTATATTTATTATTATATTATAATATTTATTGACTTAGTCAAAAATTATATACTATTTTGATGGTACGCATATTTGATTATATGCATAAACTTATTAAAGCCTATGTGACAATAACAAGACTTCTAATATTTTTAAAAATATGAAATTCATAGTCACCATTATGTTTTTGTTAGGTTAACTAAAGAGGATAGTAAGAATAATTAATTAATTCTTTAAAAAAATTTATTTGAATAATTAGATGATTAATTTATTATATAAACTTTTTACCATAATAACTACAATTGTATATTTATTTGTTATGTTTAATTAATATCGGATTTCCTAGATCCATAATAATGTAATTTTTAATTCACTAGTTAAAAGTAGGGTGAGTTCTTAATAGGTACATCAAATATATCAAAAAAATTCTTACATACAAAATATTTTAATTATATAATATATATATATTTAAGTGTAACATAATTATTTTATTTTAAATCAATTTTTTTTATTATATAAGATGAAAATAAATTTTTTTATTATATAAGATAAAAAAAAAAAATTATATAATTCTCAATGTTCAGATATTAAAATAATTGTTAGTAAAATAAAACAATATGTATGAGCTATTTAAACCACAACAATGAATTCAACTCTATATGGACAATAAAACACAAAATACTTTCAATTAAACAATTATGGCTCCCATTTAGGTTTGGAAGTTGGTTATATCTACATTGGTTTAATTTAAAATAGTTTCATGCAAAACCTTTTTCAATTTTAATGGATAATTCGATTACGTCTCCAAATTGGGGTTTTGGATAACTTCAGGTTCCTCCTCTTACTTTCCGGAGTATACAGTCCTCAGTATTTTTTCTGGATGGTTCTTTACCTTTTTTTCTTGTTCTGTACCTGTTATTTTAGGTTGAATAAACAAGTGGTTATTTTAGGTTGAATAAACAAGTGGTTATTTTAGGTTGAATAAACAAGTGGGTCCATCCTTCATTCAATATAGGTTTTAGTAATTTTTTAGTTAACTAAAAATCTTTACCATGTTTTTTTTTGTTTTAGGATGATCTTTACGGTACATACATATCCTATTGACATTTCATTTCAAACAAAACAAAAGCAACTAAAACCACCTATATATATTTTTCCGTTTATTTTATGGTAAACATCATCCTTTGTATGTAACTTTAGATTCTATTTTCAGATTTTATAATCAAAGTCAAATGTAACTTTAGATTCTATTTTCAGTTTTTATAATCAAAGTTAAATCTCAAAATTAGATTAACTAGATCTCATATGTTCATAGCTAAAAGAGTTCAAAATATTATATGTGTTACATATGTGTTACATTGAATGGCACTAAGTACCTAAGTTTTAAAGGCAATTATGTTATAAAATGGACTGTCTACTATTTTATTTGATATTTAAAGATGTATATATTTTTAATCATAATATATTAGTAATTATAGTTAAGATATTATAGAAAAACCTTTTTCTAAAAATAATCATTATGTTATTTTATTTTGTATATAGAATTCTCAATATTTTATATTTATGAAGAATTTAAATATTTAATGATTAAAATAAACATGTAAAAAAAATCTAAAAACATATAAAATTACAGTATAAACTCGATAAATTAATATTTGATTAATAACTCTTTTAATTAATAAATTTTGGTGGTTCTAATTGTATTATTTTATTGAGTTTCTACTGTATATATAATCACGATAAAGCGATGTTCTGTCTAAAAATGATAAGTTTTTTAAAGTTTAAAATATTATAGTGTATAAAATTGTATTAAATGAAGTTCCTTTTAAGGACTTAATTTTTATTTATTGTCTATAATATAGTATTAATTTATAAGTATATATATATATATATATATATATATATATATATATATATATATATATATATATATATATATATATATATATATATATATATATATAAGTCAAGTAATAAATTTGTATCTTGAAAATATAATTCATACAATTCAAAATTAATTCGACTAATAATAATATAATTATAATTTCGTTTTATTAATAAAACATTAAATTAAATAATAAAAGTGTTACCGTTATGTCTATAGGGTTAGTTAGGCACGAATTGTGAGATGGAATCGAGATATAGCTAAACAAAAGTTTAAGATACACAAATATACACCATCATCGGAAAAAAGTTACACAATTAGCACACGATACAATCGGAGTTCCGTCCAATTACCACTACGAGGTAGAAAACATTGAAAATTAAAACTCATATCAGAGGCGAGACCAATTATATCATGAATTTTCGAACATTGAGGAAGCAACAAGAGGAACAGGTTTATAGGAAAACTTCGAACGTTCTAAAATGTAACTAAATCTGACACCAAAAGCCATAAACAATTACACGCTATCCTCATGTTGCAAGGAAAAAGTGCATGTGCAGGTGAAGAGTCCATGACATGGTGATAGAACGGATGATTATGAAAAACATTTGCATAAAATAGAAACATTTGGAAGATCGAGAATACTCCAAGCAAGGTAATACATCAACCAAGACATAAACACTTTTCTACTAAATTGATAACGAATTTTTCAAACTGTTCAAGGAAGTCGACGAACTGCTGCTCCACTGCAGTTCAACAACCAAAAGAAGAAATGCAAACCGATTGAAAACTGGACTTATTCACTGAACCACTCCGATACAAACAGTGGAACCACGACCGTTTCATCTGAAAGTCTTCACAAATTGATTGAGGACGAGGACCCAAAAGACACCTACCCTAAACTCCCATAAAAAGAAGACGCATGCTAATTTCTAATGAAATTTGACACCGAAACAGAGCAAGTCGGCGAAAATGGTAAAACGATAAAGACAATATAGTTTATAATTTTGTAAGTCTAATATAATATCATACTAAACCCAAATATTATTAAAAAAATCAAACTTATTCAAAAGGTAAAGATAAAAAAAATAAAATTTAGGGTAACTGATCAAGATAAATAGTTTTGAAATTCGTTGTAAAGTCATTGAAAATTATGAAAGCTTAAAATTATGAAAGCTTGAGAAACGTGAATGAATACGTTTTTCAAAAAGAATTATTCCGATATTCTCTATTGTTTAGATCTTTTTTAGAAAGTTGTTTTGGGATATAATAATCCTTTAGATTTAGATTACAAGCAACCAAAAGATCTAAATCAAATGATAGTTTTGAATATAAGGATAGAGTTTTTCACGTTTTCAGATTAAAAATATTTTTGTTCAAAATATGTTTTCGTTTTTGAATGAATTACATATTTATAAAAATGATTAAACTTTCCCAAAGAGTTATAATCTTCCATAAATCTATTGGTAAGTTCACGATTATTTAAGAAACGCATTTTCATAAAATATTTTTTCTAAAAAAATACACTTATTCACGTGTCGGGGGCCTTTGTCGCAACAATCCTTGTGCTGATTGCGACAAGCATCGCATATCTGATGCAAGGGCTCGTGATTGCAATCAGCCTTGCTGATCGTGACCATAAGGCGCCAAGGAAAGACAAACCTATTATATATTACCCTTTGTCATGATCACCATTGTGTTGATCGCGATAAAGCCCCCTAGTGTTAGTGCTGGCACATTTGCAGCAACCAGCACGAGTATGATCGCGACAAACCTTCTCATGACTTGTTTTCTTGTCTTGCTTAACTTTTTTATTTATTAACTTTGATTATCAGAACTCTTTTTCCGATCATCTATATTTAATAAATATTTATAAGAATGTCCCACTTGATTAAATATCATCTTTGTTATCTCTCTCTTGAGATAAATCTTGCACATATAATAAAATATTGAATTTTACCTTAGTGTAAAAACAACAAAGTTGAGTCGAACAAATGTTGAGTCGTAGCTGTGAACCAAAATCCCACGTGTCCTAACTGGCGATCTCACACACACAGTTGAGTAAAACATTTTCCCATATTTGAGTTTAGAACTATTTTGGTCATGTGCTCTATCCATTCCAAGAATCATATCTTGAGAGGAACTCATTCTCTCATGAGAGGCGACACCAAATCTAGATTCGCATAGGTACAATTCTTTTAGTATTTTTGTTACCTTTAGAAACACATGCCACACTTAGACAGAATTGTATTAAAATATCATTTGAACTTATCAATCCACAGTAACGAACAACCTCTAGATATTGGTTATGTGTTTTATCCATTCCAAGAATCATAGCTTGAGAGGAACTCATTCTCTCATGAGAGGCGACAACACCTCTAGATTCTCATTAGTAAAAAAATTCAATATTTTTGTTACCTTCAGAAACACATGTCACACTTAGACCGAATTGTATTAAAAGTTCCTTTGAACTTATCAATCCACGGTAACGAACAACATATCTTATACTCATCACAGATGAATCTCAATATTATTTATATGTTGAACCTTTCACAAATAATTTGTTATTATCTATTACAAATTCGATATTTAGGTTCTCTATAGTCGAATTGAATTTCCATTATTTGTAAAATAATTATTTGAAGAGTCTTAATCTCATCCCTCTATATGTAGATTTTACTAATTCTCAAGCTAATGGTTTGGTAAACGGATCCGCTAAGTTCTCACTAGAATGTATGTTCGATATAATTTCACTTTGAATTAGTTGTCTAACATACTCATGTCTTAAATTTATATGTCTAGACATTCCATTGTAGATTTTATTGTATATTCTACCTAATGTTGCTTGACTATCATAATGTATTTGTATTGTCATATTCCTCTTTTGAGGTGAATGGTATTTCCAACAAGAGATCTTTTAACCACTCAACCTCATTACATGTTGCGACCAATGCTATGAACGCGGAGTCCATAGTTGAGTAGGATATCCAAATTTGTTTTGGACCTCAATGAAATAGCATCACGTGCAAATGTGAATACCCAGCCGTAGTTGATTTGTTATCGGCTAGACTAGCGATCAACCTTGCATCTGTGTATCCCTTAAGTACTCCGGGAAAATTATAATATTGGATATACATATTTTTAGTCTTTTTCAAGTACAACAAGACCCTATTAAGTATTGGAGTAGGTGTATAACTCATTTAATATATTTTATTAGTTGAAGCAAACATTATCCGACTAGATCTATAAGTGATTTTATCTTTTGTTTTGTCATAAATTATAACACTTCCTTCTGAAAGTTGTGTACCCCTCCTATTTGAATTATCATAATATAAGAATGTAGCTCGATTATGTTGCACTTTCACAACTTCTTCATTTCTTTGTTTATCACCTTGTCTTTTATCAAACATCCATGTCTAATGCTCATGTACCTTAGATGATAAAACTTCACCTTGTCTTTTTTTCAATCTTAACAAACATCACAAATCGTCTTAACATATCTCTTATCTTATCAACTGGAAATTTAATCAAATACTCTGACAAATGATCAAACATTGGAAGACCTATCTTAAAGAATGTCAAAAAGCACGTTCTTGACATCTTTATAAGCTATTCATTTATTGAACCAATGTATGATCATAATTTCTCAATGACTCACTTAGTTTATGAAACAAAGTAATGATGTAATAATATGCATCCCTCTTCATTGTTTCCAATAAATTGAATTTTACATACACTTCAAAGTTCTTAAATCTATGAATTAATCTAAAAGAAAGGTTATTGAACCATACCAAATTGTTGTTTCCTTTAAATGACATAGAGAATCTCTTCACAAAAGAGTATCATAAAGATTAAAACCTAACATAATGTTACAAATTTCTCTAGGTGATGTTCTAGATCTCTAGTCCCATCATAATTATCCGTCCTATACGGGTTAAATTACTTAGGTATTCAGCTTCCAAAATTCCTAAAATAATGGATATTGTGCTAGGGTATATAAGGTTAACTTTGAACTCTTAAAAGTTCCTCGATACATATAAATCAAATCTACTTGTGCTTTCTTAATTATTTCTTTAAATATCTTTTCATTACTCGAGTTCTCATCATTATCTTTATTAACGTGTTTTCTACTTCATTTTCTTTATTTTGGGATATATTTTCATTAACACACAACTCAATTGTATCCTCATTGTCTTTAGACATTATTTTTATGTTAATATTTGTAAGATCTTGGATTTGTGTTTTGTTCTAACTTTTCTATTTTCATCCGTTTGAACTTAAAACAAATTAAGTTTTCGTTGTTATTATCACAATCCATTCATTTATGTCCCTAAAGCATATAAATCAGAAGGAATTGGAAGATTAACTTCATTATTGATTGGTAGGTGTCGAGATGACTTAGGACTGATGATGATAAGTTCGGATAAATCCACCACTGCTTTATGAGATTTCCGGACAAGGGAAATTCGGACAAACACTGCCCACTGAACTATCTGGACATGACAAAAGTATAAAATAACTAAACACCTTTTGACTAAGCTAGGAGCTAATCAGCTTCTTAAGTAAATGGGTCATTAAACTTGACTCAGTTTCATAATTCGACCCAAAATCCCATGGGTCCATCATTAAGGGTATAAATACCCCAACTACTTTCATTAATGAAGGTAATGACCATTTAATACAACCAGGCAGCTCAAATCTCTCACTACAAAACACCCAAACATTTAATATTCTAAAAACTTTCCAAAACACTTGACAAAATTACCTTCAACTTAAAATAATCCGCACTAGATGATATTATCTCTAATTGGAGCAATTTTTACATACAAACACGTTACTAGTTATGGTTACCTCGTATTTTGTTGTTTCCATAAGCTGGCAAAACAATGTTGGATATTTTTTTGAATCATAGTTGGAGATCCACCAAAAGATCATCACTAAAAAAGATCCATATCTACTCCTTAATGAGTCAATCCAATTGCTACAAGTTGGTACTTTACAAAGTTTTCCACAGACGATGCCAAATATGAGCGAAGGCTCGTTGATGCGAATGACAATGTTGAAAATGATTAAACTACTTAGAATTTATAGAATGGAAACAATGTTACAACTTTATCTAACTATAGATCAATCAATATTCAATGAAGAATTATACCCACATTTATAAGGTTTATAATGTCTAAAATGAAAGAAATAATGACACATTTACAAAGTCATGTGACATTCATCTACGAAAATGTTTGTTACAAATGTGACTAAATTACCCTTTAACTAATATTAAGTAGTGAACTAGAAGCTTCATGGATGTTCTTCTAGCAAAACAATTTCTTTATTTTCTCAACTCATTTATTTCCTTATGACCATGATTTTGCATGTTCTTACCGTTACATTCTTATCATCTTGTCTAGCATTGTTTATCTTAGTTCATCATTTTATACAACTCTAGCTCGTCATGACCGTCTGTCTTGTCTACGTACTATCCTTCTTGATATATTATGTCTTTTTTCTTCTTGTAATTATCATATTTCCAAATTATTTTATTCAGTATGATATGGTTCATCGTGATCAATCATCTGTTTTTTTTGTCTTCCACGATCAATAATAATATATTTTTACGTTATCTTATTACTCGTTTCCTTGTACCGTATCATTCAACTCGTCATCATTATTTTTCTACACATTAATATTTGACTCGTCAACATCAATATGACACTATTAACTCTCTTTTTATTACATGACATGTCTTCGTATTTTTAATTTTATATTATTTATAAAAATATAAACCTTAACAAAAATATTTTTTTATTTACCAGAGTAATATTTGAATATATATATATATATATATATATTAATTATAAAACTTTTTTACTTTTTTTAAAATTTTAATTCATCCATTTTTAGATTTTTTTTTCTTCGATAAAACACAAATTTTATCGAGCCGATGTAAATTGTGGGAATCGTCCATTTCATCACCGGAAAAAATCCAAATAGAAATACGAACAGAGATTACAAAGTGAAATCCCGGTGTCTAATTGTGGTGTTTGGGGAAACACTTAGCTATTATTCTAGATATTATGTTCGGATACGCATCCTCAGAGTGCATTTCAATTTTTTTGTTCATTTTGATTTTAACTTTCCTATTAAATTGTAAATGTCTTAATTTTAAGAATTTCGGATCGTTTCTTTTACAAACTTTCAATTGGATTCTCTTTAAAAAAAACTAATATTATCTTGGTAGTTTGTTACATGAATATTTTATTTACGTCCTTAGGCCAACATAATTTCAATTTAATTGTTCCATTCTGATAAGTCTTCTTCATTGATTTGTTGAATAATTTGCATGCCCGTACAAAAGCTTTTGGAACAAAAGTTCAAAGGTAAAAAGAACGGTCAGCAAATATGGAATAAACATTTAATAAATTAAAAATTATAAAATGATAGTTAAAATGCAATTATTATTTTTCAAACACAAAATGGAAGATGAGATTTAAATTAAGAGAAATGACGCCTTATGTATTTATTGGCTAAACAAATACTAAAAATGGATCTATGTTTATTTAATATTCATTTCAATAAAACAATTTTTTTTAAGATTTAATTTTTTTTAATACTATAATTACCTTTAACCTAGTATATAAGTCATATTTTGAGAATTAATGGGTATTTTCACCCAATCAACAATTTTAAATTTTAAATTTTAAACCAGCCTCCACTTTCTCCTAATCCTCCAAAAACACCAGTATTTTTTAAAAATTGTTACTATGGTCACTCGATTGCCGGCAACCACTAGCAACATCCCGACGACCACCCTAAACCACCGTCCGGTACTTCTTAACCACCGCAATCTATCGTTTTTCAACAAACAGCCACCAAGAACCGATTTATGTTCTCACCGGCGAACAGCTTCGATTAACCAACCAGTTCTACGATTCTGATCAATCTTTAAGCACCGTGAGACGTCGAACAACTTATTTTCTCGTCAACGTCAACCACCGTGAAACCATTCCAAGGTGAGATACGCCTACAAAACCCCGTCGTTTTTCGTTCTTGTGGAACAAGAACTACCTTAATCCAATTAGTATGAAATCATGTATGTTATGGTATTTTCTTATTTAGAAGTTGTTTAGGTCAGATTTGAGGTCGTGTTTTTCATTTTTACGTTGCTCTGTAACGAATTCGGTAAGTTTTTACAGTTTCTGGTAATTTAGGAAACAAGATGCAATTTTATGTGGAGAGGATGCCATTTATGTGTTTAAATATGACATTGCTAGATAAACGTTTATGACATTGCTATATACATGTAGTAAATTTCTAGTACACACTTAACGGACATTGCTAGATATATGTACTAAATTTGTAGTGCACACTTAATTAGGATTGCTAGATACATGTAATAAATTTGTAGTACACACTTAACTGACATTGCTAGATATGTTACATTGAGTATGTTAGATAGGTTGTATCTACTGCAATTGAACCATGCGATTTATGTTGATTAGTTCGTTGCGTTTTAGCTTGTATTTACGGGGTTGCTGCAATTGAACCATGCGATTTATGTTTATTTGTTCCCTAACGCATGGATGTGTAATTGCTAGATACATGGATGTGTAATTGCTAGATACACTTATTATGACATTGCTAGATAGATGTTTATGACATTGCTAGATGCATGTTATAAAATCATAGTATACACTTAACTACATTGTTAGATATCTTACATTGAGTATGCTAGATAAGTTGTATCTACTGTAATTGAACCATGCGATTTATGTTGATCAGTTCCTTGCGTTTTAGCTTGTATTTACGTGGTTACTTAATAGTTAGATTGCGATTGTTTTAATAAAACATTGATAGATTGGTTTAAGAATTGATAGACCTATTTGTTCCCTAATGCATTCCTTATTTCTAGATTCCACTACAACTAACTAAACCAATCTTCTGGTGATTTAGGAACAAGATGCGATTTCCGTGAAAATGATGAGATTTTGGTGTTTAATTATGACATTGCTAGATAGACGTTTATGACATTGCTAGATACATGTAATAAATTTGTAGTACACACTTAACTAACATTGCTAGATATGTTATATTGAGTATGCTAGATAGGTTATATCTACTTCAATTGAACCATGCGATTTATTTTGATTAGTTCGTTGTGTTTTAGCTGGTATATACGGGGTTGCTGCAATTGAACCATGCGATTTATGTTTATTTGTTCCCTAACGCATTCTTTCTTGCTAGATACATGGATGTGTAATTACTAGATACGCATATTATGACATTGCTAGATAGACGTTTATGACATTGCTAGATACATGTTATAAATTTATAGTACACACTTAACTGACATTGCTAGATATCTTACATTGAGTATGCTAGATAGGTTGTATCCACTGCAATTGAACCATGTAGTTTATACACACTGGTACAAAAAATGTCATTGCGATTTACATTTATATGACATTGCTATATACGTAATATATGACATTGATATATACAATAACATGACATTGCTAGATGCTTTATTATGACATTGCTAGATATTCAATTACGATGTTGCTAGATACGTAATAATTGTTAAATTTATGGATACACTAGTAATGGCAGGATCTTGCTAGATATATTAATAATACATTGCTAGATACACGTAATATGGCATTGCTAGATGCTCGTAATATGACAATAATAATACATTGCTATTATTAGGAGGTATTAATAGATACATCAAGGTGAAATTACATTACGATTGCCAACTGTAGGTGATTGTATAACTGGTTTGCTTTGTATTTTTCATCGCTATTAGTAATACTATATAATTGACATTGCTAGATATTAAACAGTTATCAATTCCACAAGTCGATACGTTATGATTGGTACTACAATTCTGAGTAATCCTTTAATACAGGTTCTACTATAGTTATCTATGACATAAAAATATTTCGCCTAACACTAACATCTAAATAAGGTCCTTACAAACAGCATCCAATTTAAAATGAATTACATAATTAAACAATTGTAAAAAGAAAATATTTCAAAATCAAATGAAACTACCATCGTCGGTTTGTGTTTGAATCATTAAAGAAATGCTTAAATATTTCAGCTCTCCTTTTAGCGGGATATCCTCTCCATATTTCAGAGGAACATACCATTTTTGAATGATGTCTTTCACGTACTCACAAACAAAAATCCCCCAGTCAAGGCTTTTGTCAGGCTGTTGTGGGATATCTCTCATTGTCTTGATTTTGTATCCACCATGCACAACAGGTATGTATTTTTTCTTGACGCAGTAGGCCAACTGTAAAAACAGGCACCCCATAAACATTGCGATTTAGGCTACTATACATTGCTAGATACGTTTTATGGCATTTCTAGATACACTTATGAGATATAACTAGATACACTCAGGAGAAATTGCTAGACACACTAATATAACATTGCTATAAACGCTAACATGCCATTGCTGGGTATCTTACTGTTACAATTGCGAGAGACAAATATCACTGGGACTGTAAGTGTAATATCACATTGCTAGATACATTGATATGAAATTGCTAGATACACTAAAAATACATTACTAGACACACTTGCAGTATCATACATTCAAATTTCTAGATACGCCTTATGTGAATTTACTAGACACACTTACAATATCATACATTCAAACTATGTTGGCCTGTATAAATCGCAATTGCTAGTTATGTATCACATACAAATTAAAATTTCTTAACCTATATCGCAATCACCTTAAAAAATTAGAAAAAAACTTGCCACATTGCGAATGTAGTGGGCTTTTTTCAAACCAGTTTGCTAGATATTACCAAGAAAACACTCATTGCGCTTCACTAACCAAACAAAAACATCAACTAACTTACACACATTGCTAGACATATTGCAGACGTTTCTATATATTGCTAGACATATTGCAGACATTTCTATACATTGCTAGACATATTACAAACATTGCTAGACATATTACAAACATTGCTAGACATGAACAACATTACATACATTGCTAGACATATTATGCCAATACATCAAGAATTGCACACATTGCTAGATACATCCAACAATATAATTGAGAGGATGTGATTTATGTAAAACAAACCATGAACCACCTTTTGCTCCGTCGGCCTGTTCCGATATCAACACCTACTCTAACATAACATCTGCCGACTGACAACAATTCTCATACAAAAATCTTCAACCCTTGACTAATTCAATCTCAAACACATAATTTTTTTTAAAAAAACAACCAAATCATACATATATACAAACTGAACTATATACAAACATTTATATACATTCCTAAACAGTATTCTACGTTTATTTTCTCCAGATCCTACACGTAGAATACTGCGGTCCAGCCTACTACATCGCCTGAAACTGAAAAGAACAGTTTCGAGTATATGAAAAGTATCAATAGACGAGCAGCGTCCTTTGCCTCGTCCCCCCTCCGTTACTGATTGCTTTATCTATCGATCCTTAGAAAAAAATAACATTATACTAATACAGTGCAACAACAATTCAAAACAGATACTCTTATTATGACATTGCTAGATAGACTATGATGACATTGCTAGATACATGTAAAAAAATTACATTATGCTAATATACTGCAACAACAATTCAAAACAGATACTCATATTATGGCATTGCTAGATAGACTACGATGACATTGCTAGATACATGTAAAAAAATAACATTATACTCATAAACTGCTACAACAATTCAAAACAAATACAAATTTTAAGAATTCGTTGACCTTTATCAATGCATTAGACACTGATTTGTCGTTCGTCGGCCCGCTCCTCCTTGCGCAGGGACTCAAAAAATACTTATGCATTAACACCGAAGCGTTCTCAACTCCATCAGCGTACCAACCGGTAAAGGCTCCTGCTTTATTCATAGGCATATATCGCAATTTCTAGTCAACTTAATCATAATCCTTATATTGCAATAGTAACATATATCGCAATCACTCCAACATAACAGGAAACAATTTCTACAATCCTAGACATTACCAACCAAACACTCTACGAGTTTAACTAACCAAACAAAAACATCAACTAACTTACACACATTGCTAGACATATTGCAGGTTCAGAGCAGACATTGCTAGACATATTGCATGTTAGTGTAGACATAATACGGACATTGCTAGACATTGCAACACATATTGTATACATTGCTAGAAATGTACAACATTGCATGCATTGCTCTACATATTCTACAAATACTTGCAGAATTGCAGACATTGCAAGATACGGCCAACATTTCACGACGAGGTTGTGATTCATCTAAAACAATCGACTAACCACATTCTGTTCCGTCGGCCTGCTCCGATATCAACATCGACGCTAACATAACACCTACAGTCTCACACAAATATCTTCAACCCTTAACTAACACTAGAAATCTAAAAAAAACAACGATATCTCAAATATATACAAACTGATCTATATAGAACTACTGAAATCAAGAAAACATGTATATGAGAGAGGACTACTGTCCATTATATGTTTTCAAAACCCAAATAACACTCGATAACACTGTAGTTATCGACGTTAGAGTGTCTCGTTCGACCAAAAAAACACCACTGGAGAAGGAAACTAACATGTAACAGTAACACACCGTCCGAAAGTATATCAGAATGTAGACGATGCCAGCAACGTCCTCTTCTCACCGATGATTGGAGTCAGAAAGTGTTATCGTCACCGGAAAGGTTAGTTCAAAGTTGTGTTGAAGGTAGTTTTTTTTTCACTTTCGGGTTTCGTGTTTCTCTCTCTTCAAAATTACACAAGTGAAAATGTAGGGAATGAGAACCCAAAAGTCATGCTTATGAGATGAAAAAAGTGGATTCTAACCAAATTGCCCCCATTTTGTACTGTAGAGGATATTTTTATCCAAATTATTATTCTAGGTTTTTTATGAAACTAGACTAAAAGTGGGTACCATTTTGGTATTACATACTTGAGTAGGTATTTATGGGTATTTTTCTCTTAAATTAGTTGAAAAATAAACAAGATTCAAAATATAAATAAAACGAATTTAAAATTTTTAAATTTGAAATAAAAAGTAAATTTAATGTACGGAATAAAAGTTAAATAATTTGAAATAAAAGTTAAATGTAATTCAAATAAAAGGTTAAATGAAAAATTTGTTTTTATTAATATGAAATGCAAAATAAAGATGAAATAAGAAAAACAAAAGTTCAAACAATTACAAAATAAGAAATAAAAATTAAATGTCTTTTATTTAATATATATATATATATATATATATATATATATATCTAATACAGATTAACATTATGAAATATGAAATATTTTAAAATTCTTTTTAAAGAAATTTCAAAATTTTGATGAGAAAGGTATCGAAGGCATTAGTATTTATAGAGTCAATTTTGTTCGGTTTAAACAAACTATCGACCACTATTTTTAGATATTATGTTTTTTCTCAACTACGATTTGAGAATATAAATATAAAAAATGTTTTAAAAACCAATAAAAAAATATTTATACATATATTTTGTATTATAAATTTGTTGGATGTCAAATATTAATAAAAAAATTAAATATCTATTAGTAACTCGTCATATTTGATTGTTATTTTCAAATTAACCTAAAAAAAATTAAAAGGAAAAATTAAAATAAAATATATTATTCAAAGATATAAAAAAAAATTATGGTTGAAATAAATAAGATTTTATCACACGGCGCTGTACAAGAATATTATTTTATGTAGTTGAGTATAAAAGATGGGTCTACGGTTTTAATGCAAAACTTCCTACCCAGCCATGTTAATGGACAGATCGAGTTGCTGCAAGGCTTCCTCGACTATACAACATCGCATCGTGCGCAGAATCAATGACGTTAACAGAAACACAGCTATCTTACTACAACTATCGATCGAATTAGAGTTTCCTCTACTCTAAATTAAATTTGTTGTTCTTTTTAATAAATCCCTAAATTCTGTCATAAAAATATAAAAAATAAGCTATTACATTATTTAAAGTGTAACAGAAAACAAATCATACTAGGTTACTTAACTCTCCTCATACCTAATCTATCGTTATTTGAAGTCTAATCAGAAAACAACTGTATCTCAAACTTTTTATCCCAATAAATATTTGGTGATGTATTGAATCATATATGCAACATATCAATAAATTAGAAGATTAAAAGTAAAGGAATTGAATTATTTTGAGATTACTGCAGAGTTAGGCTGTCTAGAAACGGGCAGAGTTAGGTTGTCGAAGAAAGTTTTGAGACATAATATTTAAAAGATAACGAAATCAGCAATTCCTCATAGTTGATTATAAAAACGGATGGTTACTAAAAATGTTTATGGTTTTGGTGATATTGATATTGGAAAACACCTTTAGTCTGTTATAAAAACATATTGTGACATATCAATTTTTCTTTTTATGGTTTTACGATTGTCGATCATATGGGTGGACATTCATATTGATATAAATACATTTAAAGATCAAACTAATAGAATAAACAGAATAGTTTTTTTATATTTCAAAATTTGGTTCAAGAGTGTTTCGAATCACTCATACGAATTTCACTTTCTTCTTTTAAATATCTAGAATCCATAAATTTCGGCCAAACATATCGGATTAAGTAATTGTTGTCTTGAGTACGCTTGGAAAAAAAAGTTATGCTTCTTCTTTCTATACTTTTTCTTTTATCCAAATCACATACACAGGCACACTTTAGCAAATATAAATTTGTTTGGATAAATGTTTATGGATAGTCAGTATTGTTCAGAGTTAGCTTTCATTAACGAACTATAAAGAAAAAAAATTAAACATGCTTTTTAAAGTGTGTTTTAAATAAACCGAAACAAAGACCAATATTAAAACCGAAACAGAAGTATGGTAAGTTTTGCAAAAACTATTTCTCTACCGAAAAAGGGAACCCGGTTTGTAAGCTTATATGGGATTCGCGATGAATTCTGTTTAAAATTTTGAGCAACACTCTCGCCATTTAGTACAAAAGCATCCAACACAGGTGATCTGAAGGTGTTCGGACAATTAACTTATTGAACCACATCTAAATCTCAACTCACCCAATCTTAATTATATGTCTCTGTTTACGTCTGACTCATGTATTATTGCCTCTTAAATATAATTGATTTCAACATGTTATTGTTGAAAGAAGAGATGAGCTTTCAAGCTGTATTGCCAAACTTTTATATTTTTATGAAATTCATAAAAGTTCATACTATTTAAGTTTTATTGTTATCCCTTAAAAATAATTCATAGTTATTTCCATACATAATAGTCTATCACCAAAATATTAAATATATATTTTACATTATTTAAACCATAATAAAAAACGGTATTTAAAATATAATAAAAACTATTCACGTAAGTTCTAATTGTAATGATTGTTTGATTAAAAAAAAGAAAGTTCTAATTGTAATGAAGTGATTAAATAGAGTTCCACAGCTAAAGTGATTGAATAAATTGAGAATTAACTTAGGATGGAAGAAGCTAAGGGGAGGCTATCAAGACAAAAGATCAAACTTACAACTACATGGTGATACCAATTATATATAGGAAAGGTTAGGTCAGAGATTGTAGAAACGATAAATTTTATTCAATTCATATTCATACGATTAACTGATTGTGGACATGCAGACTTGTATTTTATTTGATTTATATTCATAGGACTAATTTATTTTTCTTTTTATGCACGTGGCTAGTTTTAAAAAAACATAAACAATACTTAATTTACAAAATGTATATTTCGTGCTTAAATTTTGTAATTGGAATATTACTTTTAATATTTAAAATTTTAAAAGTAATTTGGACTCATATAAATATTTGTAGATAAATAGAAATATGAAACAATTTTTTGATTATTTTTTTATAAATACACCATAAGATTTTTAAAATACATGACGAATAAGCAATAAATTAAAATGGTATCGTATATCCTAAAAATATGCTATTTAAGTACTTATGTTGAAGTAAATAACCATTACTGGTATATAAAAATTTATTCATAATTTTAGGTATATAAAAATTTAAAACATAGAAAATATATAAAACAAGCTAGCTTCAGGTTTTCACAAGGCAAAGGGTGCAGTAAACATGATAATAGAGCTAGGGTTGTATGTATAAATATATATATAGAATAACCATTAGTCATTATTCTCAAAACTAATAAATGGGAAAAAGTTTAAACCCAATTTTTTTTTTTAATTTAAAAGATATTTATTAACTTTGAAGAGTCCAAATTAAAAGATTTATCATTA
This sequence comes from Limnanthes douglasii subsp. nivea, assembly GCA_036936605.1. Taxonomy (NCBI): domain Eukaryota; kingdom Viridiplantae; phylum Streptophyta; class Magnoliopsida; order Brassicales; family Limnanthaceae; genus Limnanthes; species Limnanthes douglasii. Next base: position 110,151,193 of record JAUPFV010000003.1, on the reverse strand, counting down.
ATCATTATTCTCAAAAATAATAAATGGGAAAAAGTTTAAACCTAATTTTTTCTTTTTTTAATTTAAGAGATATTTATTAGCTTTGAAAGTCCAAATTAAAAGATTTATCATTAGTCATTATTCTAAAATATTCTAAAAAATAATAAATGGGAAAAGTTTAAACCCAAATATTTTCTTTTTAATTTAAGAGATATTTATTAACCAAATTAAACGACTTACAGAAGGATTTAATGTATTTTTATATTTTCTTAAAACTAGTGGTGCCAAAAATTCAGTAGCCTAGTAAATAAAAGCTTTCAATTTTATGAACAACTTTCATTTTTCGACGTGACTTTTCCAGTAACCAGAATCAACTTTCTTATCAAGTTTTATTGATTCTTCAAGCAATTTCAGGACAAATTATAGATCCTTCCAGATTCAGCTTTAGAAATGGTGTTTTCTGTTTGTCTTCTTCATCTCAGGAACAACTTCCATCGAGTTTGTCTTAAATCTAAAGAAACTTCTTCGAATTCTTGGACTAGACTTTATCAGCAATGTATCTAAATGATTCCTACAAACAGAGTAAGTGTTATTCTACTCTAATATATCCAATTTGTAAGCTTTATAAGTGCGTTATAGCCTCCAGTTCATCTGGAGCTTTAAATGTTATATATTCAATCTTCATTTTATACCTTAGAGTCCATCGAGCCAGCCAATCTGCTGCTCGATTTTGTTCTCTAAAGATGTGGTGAAGTGACATTGTATTGGTTATTAGAGTTCTTATATTTTATAGAATAGATACAAGATGTAGTGGAAAATTTCCTTTAGAAATAAGAGAAACTAGAATTTCAGAATCTGTTTTCATGTCAACTTCCATGATTCTTTGAATTTTGCATATTTGAAGTGCATCATGCACTGCTCGAGCTTATGCTTTGAGGGGTGTAAGCATTCCATAATTGTTCTCATAGCCATGTATGATCTTTCCATTATTATCTCTGATAATTATTGCACCACTTGATTCACCAAAAGTTAAGCAACATGCATCAGTATTCATTTTAAATCTTCTCGGTTTTGGTAGAGTCCAGGTGAGGTAACAAATTTTTTTCTGTTTTTAGATGGTTTATGCATCCTAGAGTTGTTGTCATTGCTTCGATTTTTTTCCAATGTTTTTTTTCCAGTAAGTTTCCATGATCATGAATGATAAGCATGTTAGAGATATACTATATAGTTGAGCTTGCTGAAAAAATATCTCCATTAATCTTGGTCTTATTCCATTGCTGCCATATGGCCCATGTTATCAATGTGGGCATAATGGTTTTAATGTGAGTTTTTCTTGGTGAGGACCAAAACCATGCTCGAAACATATACTTTATAGTCATGTGATTACATATTTCAATCTTTAGGATGCCTGCATAGTAAGGCCATATTTTCCAAGAAAAAGTAGTAGATACAAATAAATGGTATGCTGATTCACTATTATAATAGAATTGGAATTTTAATACTAATGTTATATGCCTTTTCTGCATAATTTTATCAACAAGGATTTTATTTTGAATAATTCTCCAGGAAAGAAATGAGCATTTCCTTGGGGAAATCTGATTCCATAGGTTCTCAAAAAGAGAAGATTTAAAACGTATAGGTCTAATTGTATGTATTGTATCCTTGATGTTTGAAATTCCAGGTTTAGAAGGCACCCAATGAATGGTATCATTTACTTGGGGGCTGATCTTAGTTTTAAGTACCAAGTTTATATTAAAGTCTGACAGTAGAGGCTTAAGTTTAGTCACATTCCATTCATTATTATCTCATAATGTATTGACGTTAACACCTTAAAACCAGCTATTCATGAGGCGAAGTCTTCCATACCAGTTGTCCATCCATATATCAAGGTTACCTTTGCCCAAATTCCATCTAATCTTTTCTTCAGCAAACCCTTTTATGTTGGACAGTCTTCTCCACGTTTGGGATCTTTTTTTGAGTAATTTATTTAGAATGGATGACCTCCTTTGCAGTAGATACTTTTGAGGAAATTAGACCAAAGAGAATTATTTTCTCTAAATCTTGTCCATAATTTACATGAGAATGCTTTATGTATATCATGTAGGCTTCTTACGTTAAGACCTCCCTCACCATATGATTTTCATATTATAGGCCAGGAGGACCAGTGTAGTTTACCCTCCTCACTACTTGAGCTCCAAAGGAATCTGTTCATCATTCTCTTTATTCTTGTGATAATGGCAGGAGGTAACTAGCAACTCTGTAACCAATATAAAGGAATACGAATTAGTACTGAATTTATTAATGTAAGTCTTCCAGCGTAAGATAGTTTTTTGTCATTACAAGTAGCTATCTTGTCTTTTATCTTGTCCAGCAGGGGGAGATAATTTGACGCTTTGTTGTGGGGGCTCAATGTGATTCCAAGGTAAGTTGTTGGTAGATAACTTGTATTGAAATTAGTCTGAATCTCCAATGATTTCCTTATGTTCCGTGGCATCTTAATTGATGTTATAATGACTGTTTTAGTTTTATTGAGAGAGTGACCAAAAACATCTTGGTATATCTGCAAAAACGTTCCAATTTTCTCCATAGAAGTAGTTAGTCCATTAGTGAATATTAGCATATCGTCTGCAAAAGAGAGGCTATGGATAATTATATTTTTTCTATTAGAATATCTTACTATTTTGTCAGATATGAACATTGCATTTAAACCTCTTAATATGAGTTCTTTTCCTAAGGTAAAGAGACTAGGGGATAAAGGATCCCCTTGGCTCACTCCTTTCTTAAGTTTAAAGTAGTCAACTGTTTCTCCATTTATTAAAATGAATGCATGGACATATTCAATTAAGTTACTAGCCAGAGATATTACTTTGTTGTTGAACCCAAAACCATTAAGTATTTTGAATATGAAGCTGTGAGATAGATTGTCAAGGGCCCTTGACATATCCACTTTAATAATAATGTTTCCTGCTTGATTTTTCTTTCCAAGGTCATGAATCAGTTCCTTTGCTATTAGAATATTCTCATGAATTAATCTCCCTTTTACATAAGCACCCTGCATTTTAGAGATTAGTTTAGGCAAGAAAGTAGATACTATGTTATTTAATTATTTAGACATAATTCTATTGAACATAGAACAAAGACTTATCGATCTGTATTTATTACAGTAAGAAGGATGCTCTGTTTTTTGTATTAGGAAAATTCTGGTAGGTAGAATGCCACTTGGGATGTTGTGGCCTTGAATGAATGATGTTAACGCATTGCAAAGATCTTGTTTAATTATTTTCTAGCATGATGTGAAGAAACATCTGTTAAATCTATCAACTTCTACTGCACCATCAGTATTTATTCTTTGAATTGTATTCCACATTTCATGCTCTGTAGGCAAAACTAAAATAATGTCATTATCTGACTCAGATACCAGATTAGGAATCACAGTGAATATATTATTGTTTAAATATTTATTTTGTTGATCAGTATTAGAATAGGAAGGAGAAGAGAGAATTTCTTTATAATAGTCCACAACAGATGATTTAATGGTATCATCATCTGAATACCGTATGTTGTTCAATTTATTCCTGTGATCCTTCCTTTTCTTCTCCTTCTTTTCACATAATTATGAGATGTTCTTGTATTCATATCTTCATCTTCACTCTATTGGGCATAGCATTTTTGTTTCCAAAATTCTTCTTTCATGGAGAGAGCTAGTAGATGGTTAGTAGTTTCCTTTGATAGTTGGATTTTGTCCTCCATGCTGTTTGAGATTGAATATTTGGTTTTACAGCTTTTGAAAATATCTTCAGTCTGAATTACTTTGTCAAAAACATTTCCAAATTTCTTTTTGTTCCAATCCTTCATGGTATTTTTCATTCTCTTTAATTTATTCCAAAAGATAAACAATAGATAGCCTTCCACATCTTCCTTCCAACTTGTTTCTACAATACTAATAAAGTCTTTATCCCTGGTCCATATGTTCAAGAATTTGAAGCTACTCCTGTGTTTTGCTCTTTTATTGATTGATATACATAATGGTGTATGGTCAGAGCATGTCTGAGCCATGTGCTTCACTCTAGTTTTTCAGTCCCCTTTTTGTTTTTAATTTCCAACTCGAATTCCTAAAGCAAGAGTACCCATCGAATTAAGCGCGGTTTTGCATCCTTTTTAGATATCAGGTACTTGATAGCCGAATGATCCGTGAAAACCGTGACCTTAGCACCAAGCAAGTAGGATCTGAACTTCTCAAAACCATAGACAACAGCCAAAAGCTCTTTTTCAGTAACTGTGTAGTTTCGTTGTGCATAATTGAGGGTTTTACTAGCATATTGAACCACGTGAAACACCTTCAGCTTCCTTTGACCAAGAATGACTCCCACAGCGAAATCACTAGCATCACACATCATCTCAAATGGTTCTTCCCAGTTAGGCGCAGTGATGATAGGGGCTGAAGTCAACTTTTTCTTCAAGAGCTCAAAAGCAACAAAACACTCTTCAGTAAATCGAAAGGGAACATCCTTTTCCAGTAGACTACAAAGTGGTTTGGTGATCTTTGAGAAGTCCTGAATAAAACGTCTATAAAATCCAGAATGACCAAGAAAAATACGAATTCCTTTTACTGAGATATGAGGAGGAAGCTTTTTGATCGTTTCAAGCTTGGCCTTGTCTACTTCTAAACCCCTCTTAACCACCTTGTGTCCAAGGATGATACCTTCTTGAACCATGAAGTGACATTTTACCCAATTAAGAATGAGGTTTGTTTTCACACATCTCTCAAGTACTCTACCCAAATTAGATAGACAGACATCGTATGATTTCCCAAAGACCGTGAAATCGTCCATGAACACCTCCATGATATCACCAACCATTTCAGAGAAAATAGCCATCACGCACCTTTGAAAAGTAACGGGTGCATTGCAAAGTCCAAACGAGACACGTCGAAAAGCAAAGGTACCAAAATGGCATGTGAAAGTCGTCTTTCAATAAATGGCGAGGGGAAGTGATCTTTTCTAGTGGCCTTAATCAATTTACGATAATCCATGCAAATTCTCCATCCAGTGACTGTCCGAGTGGGGATGAGTTCATTCTTTTCATTTGTTACTACTGTCATTCCTCCCTTCTTTGGTACACATTGCACCGGGCTTACCCACTGACTGTTTGAGATAGGATAAATAATGCATGCATCTAGCCACTTCAGGATTTCTTTCTTCACCACATATTTCATGATAGGGTTTAGCCTCCTTTGATGCTCAATAGATGGTTTGCTCCCTTCTTCGAGCAGAATCTTGTGCATGGAGTAAGAGGGACTGATTCCCTTGATATCTGCTATGGTCCAACCAATGGCTTATTTGAACTTCCTCAAGACTCTCAATAGCTTTTCTTCCTCACTTCCTGAAAGGTTAGATGCAATAATAATAGGTAATGTAGATGGCTCTCCTAAGTAAGCATACCTGAGATGATCTGGTAGTGGTTTTAGGTCAAGTTTAGGAGCTTCTTCTATCGAAGGTTTAAGCCTTTCCTGAGAATCCTTAAGATCACCCAGTCCGAGCGACTCATATGGAATATTGAGCCTCTTTTGATACGGGGCTGCCTATAGTAGTTGAACACATTCGGATATCTCTTCGTCTTCTAAGTCAGATTCACCATGTAGAACTCTGCCTAGAACATATGAACTCGCATACCGATCCACCTCATTGTTGTGCAAAGAATCGATCATATCCAACCTGAAACATTCTTCATCCTCTGTTGGAGATTTCATAGCCTTGAAAACGTTGAAAGTGACATTCTGATCTTGCACTCTCATAGTGAGCTCCCCTTTTTGGACATCAATCAGAGTTTTTCCCGTAGCCAAGAATGGTCTTCCCATGATTATAGGGATGTTTTTGTCCTCTTCGAAATCCAAAATAACGAAATCAGCAGGAAAGATGAGCTTGTCTACCTTTACTAAGACATCTTCTACGATCCCACGAGGATATGTGATAGAACGATCAGCCAGTTGCAAAGAGATAATAGTCGGTTTTGGCTCAGGTAGCCCAAGTTTCTCAAACACAGATAGGGGCATCAGATTGATGCTCGCTCCCAAATCACATAAATATTTGCTGAAAGTTAAATTGCTGATTGAACAAGGAATGGTGAAGCTTCCTGGATCTTTAAGTTTGGGAGGCAATTTTTGTTGTAAGATCGCAATACATTCCTCAGTTAGCGCCACTGTCTCAAAATCACCAAGCTTTAGCTTTTTCGAAAGAATTCCCTTCATGAACTTGGCATAACTAGGAATTTGCTATAATGCTTCAGCAAAAGGTATGTTGATGTGTAGCTTCTTGAATACCTCCAAAAATCTCCCAAACTAACCATCTAGCTTCTGTTTCTGCAACCTTTGCGGAAAAGGTGGAGGAGGGTAGATCGTAGGCTCAACAACTGACTGAGATGGCTTGTTAGGTGGCTGATCTTGACCAGAATTAACCTCAGATGAGGGCTGATTTTGAGCAGAATTTTTCAGAATGGGCTGATTTTGAGAAAAATCCACCACTTGTTCAATTGTGGGGTTCTCAGCAACCTTTCCTGATCGCAAGGTGATAGCTTGGCATTGCTCCTTGCTGTCCCGTTTACCTGGATTATGTTCTGTGTCGCTAGGAAGAACTCCCTGAGGTCTAACAATCATGTTACTGACCATCTGCCCAATCTGATTTTCCAAGGTCTTGTGAGATACCATCAGACTTTTAATCATTAACTTCATCTCTTCGAATTCAGAGTCTCTCACAGAATGTTGAGAAGGGTCAGGATGTTGATTCTGAGGTTGTCTTGGGGCATACTGTTGAGATTGATGTTGCTGCCCTTGTTGCTGAAATCCAGGATGAGCGTATGGCTTAGCACCATAATGCTGATTACCTTGTTGATTATTGCTCCAACTGAAGTTCGGATGATTTATGTTGCTTGGGTGATAGGTGTTTGAGATTGGTTGTTGATTCTGCCTCTGAAAGTTACTCACAAATTGCACTGACTCAGTAGAGATTGGGCATTGTTGAGTGTCATGACCTCAAGCACAAATCTCGCACACACTAGCTACCTGCTGTACCCCTAGTTTAGTCAAAGAATCTACCTTCATGTTTAGAGCTTCAAGCTGAGCTGCTAAAGCAGTGGCAGTGTCTACGTTAAGAATACCAGCTACTTTATGTTGTGACTGTCTCTGAGAAGGGTTCTGGAATTCATTAGCAGCCATCATCTCAAGGAGCTCATGAGCCTCCTCATAGCTTTTCGTTAATAAGGCTCCCCCAGATGCAGCATCGACCATGGGCCTTGTTTGTGCACCCAACCCATTGTAGAAGCAATTTATTACTAACCAATCAGGCATCCCATGATGAGGACATTTTATGAGCATCTTCTTGTAACGCTCCCAAGCTTCACTTAAAGATTCACCATATGACTGAGAAAACTGAGTAATAGCATTCCTCAAGGCGGCTGTTCTTGCCATAGGAAAGAATTTTGAGAGAAATTTTTGTGCTAGTATATCCCAAGTAGTGATCGAGCCTGCTGTAAAGAGTGTAACCAGCTCTTAGCTTTGTCCCTCAGAGAAAATGGGAAGAGTCTCAATCTTATGGCATCATCTGAAACACCGTTGAACTTGAAAGTATCACAGATTTCAAGGAAGGTCATAATGTGCATATTAGGATCCTCAGATGAAGCTCCCCAAACTGACAAGAATTCTGCATCATCTGAATAGTGCTGGGTTTAATCTCAAAATTATTCGCAGCGATATTGGCTCTGACAATGCTAGACTGAATATCCATGATCTTTGGTTGAGAGTATTCCATGAGTGCTTTTGGAGCTGGATCTCCCATTATAGAATTAGTATCAGAATCTGCGAATATCAACTCTGTTCCTTGCTGTGCTTCAAGCTCCTTTTGTACTAGTGCTCTAGTTTCAGACCGTGTTTGCATACATGCTCAAGTACCTGAAACACAAGAAAAAACACAAAAATAAAGTAACTGAATCAAGTCAGTAGTTTTATAACGACTCCTGTTGATAAGCAATGAAACTGTCAAATAACACCGAGTCCCCGGCAACGGCGCCAAAAGCTTGTTAGTCCTTTTCTCACGCAAGTATACGCGGTCAAATCGTAGCAAGTAATAAGTAAGAAAGATCGTTCCCACAAAGACTAGGTCTATAAGACAAGAATTCACTTATGCAACAACGTATATTCGCGACAGAAGCTTGTTAGTCCTTAAATATACTTTCGCATTCATTAAAGATAAACAATCTAGATGTTCGCGATGCATCTAACAAAAAAAACACAACCATACTAGGTAACCGATAAACATGTCTAAAAAAATCAATTAAGCAATAAACCCTAAATATCATTCAAACAAATCCGCTAAGGTTCCATGACAATGATTAGTTCATAGTTGACCAAATCATCATAATGATCTTAAAAATTAACATAGCTTGATGAATATAAATAAAAATATAAATAAACGAAGAAGAGTTTAGAAAATATTAAACCGAACAGTAGTCGTAAATATGTTGCCGCTGCCGAAAGAAAACTGCTGAAACCACAAATTCTGGTGTTTTTACGTCTCCCTTGCTCGCGCCGTTCTAAACTAAATCCAAATCGCCGTCAATTGCTTTTTGTGTTAATCGAAAAAAAACTCAAAGTCAAAATCGGCCCCCTTTTCTTTCTCTCCCGTCTTCTATTTATAACTTTCGGTGATAGCCCTAAGATCATTCTTTTACTTTCTTTCTCCTCGGCTTTTTTTTCTTTTCTTTTTTTCTGGACCCACGCTACTGTAATTATATAGTATAATTATATGAAATAGCGTACAAACTGTTTAATTACTTCCCATGGCCCACAATATAGTATACTTATATGGAATATGTTTAATTCCGTTCTTTGTCTCTCTGTTTTATATCTTTTAATCGAAAACCCACAAAAAGCAGACAAAGGCGTTTCTCCTCTTTTGTATCTTTTACTGGATTGTATGTCTCCCTCTTCTTCTTGTCTAATCTGTTTGAAAAAACCCTAGCACCGATTATACTATTTAGCTTACAAAAATTTTATTTTAACCAAACAAACTTTTTGCTGGTAAGTCTAAAGGCCCAAATGGCACCAAACGGCCCCTTATTTCTTTTCCCAAATACATCTGTAACGGGTGGTGCCCAACCTTTAATCAAAAGTCCTCTGTCTTTGATTATGTTCTCGAACCCGGTTTCCGAAACTAAACGGACAGTTGAGGCCGAATTTGAATCTTTAACAATCAAAATTTGGTTGTATATGATATCTGAAGTTCCGGAGGCAGATTCATCCACCTCGTCTTTCTTGCCGCACTTGATATGTGTGTTAAATCTTCTTCTCCTTGTCTCGAAAGTCAGAAATCCGACACTTTTGCTCTCATGTTAATATCTAGATGAATATTGCTCGTTTTTACATCACGGTGAATGATGCTTGGGTTACAACAAGTGTGTAAGTAGTCGAGACCTTTAGCCGCATCTTCTACAATTTCTAGACGAGCTAGCCAGTCTAATGATTTATAGTTGACAGAACCATATAAGTGATCTCTCAAGGTGCCATTGTGCATATACTCGTATACTAGCATACGTTGAGTTGCCTCCTCTTACAATCGAAAATGCAGTTGAGTCTTTTTTGTTCGTCCTTGATGAATCCCCTTTTTTTTAGACTTCTATTTGCTTGATGCTTACGAAACAAAAGTAAACTTCCTACAGTTAGTAGCAAAAGCACAGCTATAATTGCAATGGAACTTCCGATAATCAGCTTATGATGCATCTTTGGGTCTACGGCCTTGTGTAGTCGGGAATGTTTTCGTAATCTAAATGTACTTTTGCTCTTAACAAGGCCAGAGGTATTTTTCGAACAAGAGTGTTGTTCTGTATGTACAGTTCTCGCAAATTAGACAAACTGGCAAGACAGGTTGGTAATGACCCATTGAATTTATTGTTCTCCAGGTGCACAATTTTCAGATTTACAAGATTACTTATAGCTGGGAATTGTCCTGAAGCGAATTACCATCTAGCCACAGGTCTGTTAATGCCTCCATGTTATTAAGCTCGGACGAAACTTCACCCTTCAAATTCTTCCCTGACGACTCAATTTTGGTTATCCTTGACGGAGTTGTTGTGCTACAAGTCACCCAATCCTATGGAACCGGTACACAAGGAACACGATCGCGTTACTATAGTCGGGTATGTAAGGTTGTTGCAATTTGAATTTCCGCATCTCGCTCCAATCCAAATCTTCGATTTGCGCAAAATACGAATAAGCTCGAGCTTTTAACGAAACCATCGCATCAAAAATTAACTTGGCATGGACTCGAGACATTCCTTGTCCTTGTTGATTATTACATCACATCCACCCGCACACAACTCCATGATTAGATTAACAGATTTATCATCCTCAAGAACGCATTGAAGAATACTGGAAAAACACGTTAAAACACAACGAATACGTGAGAATCGGTGATGATTTTAAGAATAAATTGAGCGTAATAAGTGACATGAAATGCACTTAACAGTCCATATGTTCAAGAATTTGAAGTTACTCCTGTGTTTGCTCTTTTATTGATTGATATACATAATGGTGTGTGGTCAGAGCATGTCTGAGCCATGTGCTCCACTCTAGTTTTTGCAAAGTAATCTGTTCATTCTTGGTTGATTAACACCCGATCGAGTCACTTTCATTTTGTCTTGTTTGTCCACATAAATTTGGTACCTGCAAGTCAGAATTTTATTTCCAATTCCTCTTATATTCCAAAAAAGAACTTTAATTATTTAGGGATGGGAAATATAAATCTTCTCGTCTCTTTAAATTAAAGATATTTTATCAGTAAAGGCTTGTTCTTCTTGTTTTCTCTTGCTAGTTGAGTTTCTAGTCAAAGAATTTCTGAAAACTTGGATCATTTTGTCTCTGGCTTAGCATTGGAGCAGACTACCAGTATTATCTTTAGTAGGTGTCAGGTATCCTCTTGGTGTTGAGTCAGCTTCTTCAGTTTGTTGAAGATTGTAATCATTTAATGGATTTATTGCTTCAATAATTTCCTCATTGTCATCCATTTCAGCATTTGTTTCCTCCTGATGTTTATTAATTTATTCTGGATGTTCAGTATTTTCTTCTTCACTATATCTTTTTTGACTTTCTTGTGAAGCTTTGTTTTGCTTTACTTCATCTTTGTTAGGCTCCCCAATTCTTCTATTATTCAAATCCTTAGAGAATTCTGGTTGATTGCTGGATTTCTCTCTATTGTTAACTATTATTGACATGGTTTTTCTTGGTTTTACAGCTTTATCATCTTCATGGAGAAGTTTTGAAGTTTCTATTTGCATCAAAATGTTGGTTGTTTGCTGATTAGTAGATTCCATAGCATTTTCACTATTTTTGAAGGATGTTTTGTCATGGCCAACATGGAAGCATTGATCATAATATTTTGGTATGTTCTTGTAACTAATTTGTACGCATGCTTCTTTATTACTACCAAATCCTAACCAAATATTGTGCTGCAGTTTCTTTGAGATATTTATCTCCACTCAAGCATAACAGGCATTGTATAATGCTTTGTTTTGGGGAGGAATCCAGGATTTGATTGGTGAACCAACTACGGAAGAGATTGAGTGAATAATATCTTTGTTGTATAAATGTTCAGGTAACCTTTCTATTCTTATCTATATCGCCACTATATGTCATTCTTTTTTCAGATAATAGGATGGTAACCATTTAAGAATCCTCATAGAAAATTGGCCTAGTGTCCAGATTTCACGAGACCACATCTTGTCAATATATTCTTTGAGAGAGAATTCCAAGAATAGATGCCTTTTGAGTCCCAGTTTGAGTAGGAGAAGTCTCTCTCAAATCTTCTTTCTTTAAAGAACTAATCAAAGATCTATCTTTTAGGAAGTCCTTGAGAAAATTCCCGATTATAGTGTATGATGAAGATGTTAGTAGAACATCATTTACATTCTCTTTAAAGTGTAGGTCTATATGGTTTTCTTTATGATTGATGTCTGATGGTTTGAATTTTGTTGAGTTTCCATAATTTGCAGCAACTTCAGAGTAGTTTCTGGTTCTGAGTTGATGAAGCTTGTAGATGAGAAGTTTGAAGGTTTTTATGCGATTCAAGGCAAGAAAATTCTTCCATTATGGATCAGTATACTCTGTATTTCAGGTTTGTAAGAAGATTAATGGCAAGTGGCCATTAAATTCATTAGAGGAGAAGAAAGTGTTTGTTGGAGCCAAAGCTTTCTTCAGTTTCTTTTTTCCATGGTGGTGTCAAGCGTATAGTCTGACATCTAGAAATACCATATGAAAGTGTAAACCAATGTTATAACTTCTTATCTCTTAAACCCAAACAATTTGTATGGGTGGAAAATGAAAAGACAAAGAAGTATGTAGGTAACAATAGTACTAAATTCTATGCGTAGTGTCTGTTGTGGTTTGATTGGGTATGCTATTTTACAAATAATTGAAATATATTTGCCATACAAATATAAAGGTGGAAAGATATTTACAAGTCAATGATAACCAATGTAAAATTTATATGCAAAATTTAGGTTAAAAAGCATATCAGAAGATCAAAAATCTATATTCTATTAATCAAAACTTAAATCGTAAGAAATTGATGACCCATCCTCGTTGATTTTTCAAATTTATCTGCACAATATGAAAAATGATAATTAACATTTCATTAGTACAACTTCAATTAATTTTAAAATAATATGTAACACATACCATTGTTGATGTTCAAAATCCAATCTTTGACACATATCAAAGTTTCAACAGATTCTCAGAGTAATGAAAAATGAGTATGAGTGATAATTCTACGACACTTATTAAAATAATTCTCAAATGCAACAAAAGAAGTTGGTATTGCTAATATATCGCGGGTCATCCTTGCAAGTATCGGAAATTTAGGACCATTATGCTTCCACCAATTAAGAATATCAAAATTTATATCATTATTCGTTGGAAAAAACATTCTTTCAAGTAAATATCTAATTCAATTTTTATATTTGTATCCCCTGCATTACCACTTGTAATGAACTCCAGAAACCTCCCAACCATTCTCTACCAACTGAATTTTCAACTATGCGCTCACCACGAGAACAAGAATCTGAACTTTCACCAAATTCACCAATATTTCCAAACATTTCAAAATATTCATAAGAGAGCTCATGTAGAAACTCACATATTTCATCTATATGAATGTTGGAATGAGTATTATACATATTGTTATAAGCATATGACACAATAGCCAACTTATATTTAGGATCGAGAATAATGGTAACAATTAACAGCTTGTTGGATTCCTCCCAATACTTGTCAAATTTAGGTGGTATTTTAGTTGCCATTAAACTAACCCAATAATCCCAAGAATCAACCCACATAATAATACTCACTCGAATTTGAATCATGTCTGATGATGTAAAAAATATGATCAGAAGGTATTTTAGGTAAGTGTTTAGATAAAGTATTCAATTTTGGGTAGAGGATAGAGATATAATTGAGCTTCTTGTATTTAATATGTAGAGAGAGATATTTCAACCATATTAAATGATGTTCTTTTGAGTATTTATAGGATAATTTCAGATCCATGGGCTAATAATTTTGGGTCACGAATATGGGTCAAAATCATGATCCCCAGACCCACGAACGGTTATTCATTACACATATTTTTTTATTAAACATATGATTGGCACACAACTTAGTTAGTAGGCACAGAGCTAACTCATCATAATCTTTATTCTAAGCCTAACATACCCTCTAAGATAAATCCGACCCACTTCCTGTTTGTTGCCCTCAAGGATTTCCGACCCTATCATCTAGACCCATTTGCTCTCTTAAAGGTATATTGGGAGAGCTAACCGACATATATCCGAACGGCTTCCGATGGGTTTATTCAAGAATGGTTACTATCCAAAAGTCATAACTTTTAACCATTTATTTTTTTAGACATGTGTCAGTGCTTTATTAGACCCACAAGCTCGTTTTACTCTAGGTAAAACCATCCAATCAAATGAGAGAAACGGTTACACTCCTCTAGATCCCCCTAGCTACTATTGTCGGTTCCAATCCCTTAGTAGGGAACTCAAATGTTTTTTAGTCTCTATATAATACTTTTTTCATTTTTCTAGTGATATTTCTCTTTCCTCACTACATTAGTCATCGTAAATCACTTTTTCTGGTATATTTTTAGGGTTTGTATGTTTATAGCTAAAAAGTCTCTAACTAAAGACGGTTGGCTAAATTTTTCCAAGATAGAGGAAGAGAAGAAAAAATCAAGAGCCGTCCAGGTACGATTGTTGTTAATAAATCTGCTAACTATAGAGAGGTTTACCCTTACAACAGGTGTCATATTCCTTCTGAACCTACATCGACTGTCTAATTGTTCACGTCATCCGGTCATTTTCCTCAAACAATCAGGTCATCCCAATCCCAAAAGGCTACTAGTCGTCGAAATCGTTCTACTTTTCAAAACTATGGTATCAGATAATGATGAGAGTACTCGACATAGAGTTACTAGACTTTCAAAGGCCAAAAAGATATCTTGTACAGCAATTGAGCCAACATGAAAACCCACACTTTGTTAGTAACCCCTCATCACAACTTTCAAACGGAGTAGAAGACACTACTGCTCTCATAATCGAGCTCTCCTCAGACCAAAATATGGGAGAAAATCCTACATTTTTAGGAGTTGAGTCCACTCGACCCGAGGAAGAAAACGTTAGTGCTCAGCCCAAGAAGCCTTCAGATTCTAGACCATATGTTATGGAAAAAAACATGGAGTATAGTGATGAAGATTCCCCTCTTGAGACATCTGGTCATACTGGGGAAACTTTGAGACCATCGGAGAAGCAGAATTTGAAGGCATCAAAAGGTGTTGATAACCAAGATTAAAGCAAAGCCCCAGAAGAAGAAACCAAACCTCCTACTTCATCTGTTGTAGGGCGCGTGAGACCTAACTTTAACAAGGTTAGTGTTAAGATACTCTAAGCCTTGGATAAGATTTCATATGTTTACTTCTACGAATCTAAATTGGAGGGAATCCGAGCCAAATGGGGATTCCCTGATTAAGTTAGAGTTAAGCTGCCCCAACCCGGAGAGACTCTCATAAACTGTGCGGCTAATGAGTTGGTTTTTTACATCGATGGGCTCAACTAGGGCCTTCAGTTTCCCTTGGATGCTGACATAATGAGGTAATTTAATCTGCTCAGGTTGTGCTCAAGCCAAGTGGGCCCAAATGCTTGGTTCTCACTGATAGCGTGCATCATAACCTCAAGGATTTCTAAAATTCTGATTCCAATAGAGCAATTGAGTGTTGTGGTGGGTCTATCTCGCAATACTTATAT
The DNA here is from genome assembly GCA_036936605.1 of Limnanthes douglasii subsp. nivea. Classification (NCBI taxonomy): domain Eukaryota; kingdom Viridiplantae; phylum Streptophyta; class Magnoliopsida; order Brassicales; family Limnanthaceae; genus Limnanthes; species Limnanthes douglasii. The sequence continues at coordinate 110,135,875 of JAUPFV010000003.1, read as the reverse complement.
TCCATTTTCATATTTTAATATGGGGAGTAAGTATAAAATGATAGATGACCTCTTGGAGTCATACAAGATATAGAAAACCCAATCCATATCCATCAGTGGTCATTAGGGAAAATGGCAGGAAGATCACCTCTAAAGGGAATCTGAGCCAACTCACTAGACACTGGAAGAATTCACGTAAGTCTTTTCGGATTTGTTTTTGTATTCCTACCATTTTCTGTATCATTTATCTCTAACTTCTTTTGTTTCAGCTAATTCAAAGCCCTGTCTATAGGATTTGGATGATGCAAAAGTAACCTTCAGGAAATTGAATCAATAGGTCAATAAAAGGTGGTCGTGTCGCACTTTATCTATAAAGGACATCATCTAGGATACAATACTTGGTTGCACGAGTCAACACGATTGGTACAAGTTACTACTTTACAAAGTTTCACATAGTTGATGCCAATATTATTGGTACAAGTTTGTACTTTGAAAGTTGGTGAATGGAAATGATGAAAATGACTAAACTACTTAAGATTTATAGAATAAAAGCAATTTTATAATTTTATCTTACTAGAAATCAATCAATTTTCCAATGAAGAATTATACCCCTATTCATAGTATTTATAATGTCTAAGATGAATGCATGAACGATACATTAACAAAGTCACGTGATACGCATCTACGAAAATATTTGTTACAAATATGACTAGATTACTCTTTAACTACTTAGGATATTTGAATAATATTAAGTAATGAACTAGTTCATGAATGTTCTTCTAGCGAAGCACTCTCTTGTCTGTTTCTTCTTTTATGCCCATGATTTTTTCTTTTTTAACCTTAATTGCTTATCATCCTATTTAGCATTTTTTATTTTAGATTATCATTTTATACAATACTAACTCGTCATGATCGACTCTCGTGTCTCAATTTATTGTCATTTTTTATATATTATATCTTTTTTCTTCTTGTCATTATCATTTTTCCAAATTATTATGTTCGGTCTAATATGACTCGTCATGATCAACCATCTTTTTTTATATTTTTTGTCTTTAATGACCAAACAATATATTTTTACCTTGCCTTTGGTGATGATTATTTTAAGCTGAGGGTAATTTTGTCAAGTGTTTTGGAAAGTTTTTTAGAGTATTAAATGTTTGGGTGTTTTGTAGTGAGAGATTTGAGCTGCATGGTTGTATTAAATGTTCATTACGAACAACAGAACCATCATCCATTGCATGAAACTAGTTAGGATATTTATACCCTTAATTATGGACCCATGGGCTTTTGGGTCAAATTATGGACCCATGGGCTTTTGGGTCAAATTATGGACCCATGGGCTTTCTGGTCAAATTATGGAAGTCGGTCAAGTTTAAGGACCCATAGCTTATTCAAAAGCTGTTTAGTTATTTTTTACTTTTGTCCTGTCCGGATAGTTTAGTGGCAAGTTTTTGTCCGAATTGCCCTTCTCCGGAAATCTCAGTAGGCAGTGGTGAATTTATCCGGACTCATTAGTTACCCCTTTTTCAGGCCTTGTAAAAAATCTTTGGCAGGAATAAAACATTTACTTAGTCAGTAACAACGTTTTCCGACCTGCTTGTGAATCTGGCTTGAGGTTTGTTCGGATTGATTCCTTCCCTAGAAAATTCTAAGAGTTTTTCTTTGGATCGTGGGACGCGTGTCACAATCTGATTTGACCTACCATCCATTTTTTACCTAGATCGGCATTCTCATTAAACCTAAAAAGTAACCTAAGCATTTAATATTTCCCACGTCAGCACCGTCTTCAATCATTGCTCGAATCCCTTCGTCTTCTCCTAAGTATCAGTTACCTTTTTCTACTAATATATAAATAATTTTTTCACTGTTTCATCATCTTCATCACTCTACAAATATTTTATAAAGCTTTTCACCCTTTTTTTCAAAATTGTTCTTGGTTAGTTTTATGTTCACGGCTAGAAACGCTCTTGTAAAAGGCGGTTGGTTGAATCTGTCTGAACTAGAGAAGGCAAAGAAAGTTGAACAAGAGAGGCGCATTGCTACTGGTCTCCCAGTCTCCCCAGGCAACAAGTCTAATAAACTATCCCAAGAAGCTGATCAAGGATCATCTTCCACTAGAAATCCAACACCCAAACGGTTGTTTAAACCCAATCTTTCACCTATCCCATCAGTCTCCTCAGTTCAGGAGTCCCAACCTTCTACTACCCAAGAAAAAGCAGTATCGAGTGTTAGGAAACCATTACCGTTTATAGCCATGGGATCTGATATTGAAAAATCTCCAGAGAAATCGAATCTACACAGGGAAACTCGCTTGGTGAAAGCCCAAGCAACTGTCTCACAATCAAAGCCCTCCAAACCGGAGGCCTCTAAATCAGTATCCAAAGATAAAGCCTCCAGATCGGAGATATCTATAAGATCCCCAAGAGATAAGTCCTGTGGATCAGAGGCAACCAAAGTAGCTTCTCAAACGAACTCCTCTGGAACCGAGCCTCAACCGGACACCAGGCTTCTGGAAAAAACTGGCGCTCAACCATCTGGATAGATGATAGAGCCAGAAGCTGACACCCTCTTCCATCCACAACAACTGATAAACCTTCCACAGTAATGGAAGATAGTATCGAAGAGGCCCCCTTCAAAACTGAAGCCTCGGGGAAAACTGGAGATGCTGCCTCTGACGGGAAAGGGAAAGGAAACGTGAAGGTTGGAGTGGCTCATCCGAATCTTCTAGACTGCTTGGAGGGCAAGGTAGGACCTTGCTTCCAGAAGGTCAACGTGAAGTATTTGTTGGCCATGCAAAACATCAACTACGTTTATACTCATACTATCGAGCTTGGCCGGATCTGGACAAAGTGGGGGATCCCAGAGTCAGTGAAGGTGAGGATTCCTATCACTCTAGAGACTCTAATAGACTACAAACCTAATGAAGTGGTAATCTACACCGAGCTGTTCAACTGGGGGCTCAGATTACCCTTAGACCTAGAGATTATCAGGTATTTTCACCTGATTAAGCTTTGCCCAAGTCAATTAAGTCCAAACACTTGGTACTCCCTCCTTGCCTGCATAATGACATCGAGGCTGTCTGGAATCCCTCTTCCTCTGGAGTAATTTGCCGTTGTGGAAAGCCCGTGCAAAAATTATCACATCCCATTCTATCACCACAACATGGGAGACAATTTCAAAGTGGTAGATGACTTGTTCGAGTCGGAGAAGAATTAGAAAACTCAGTTCTTGTTCATCAGTGGGTCATGGGAGAATGGGAGAAAGATCAAAGCCAAAACTAACCCTAGCATGCTCATTAGTAGGTGGCAGACTACATGTGCCAAGTTAAATGCATGGGCCGCAAAATGTTGGGGGAACGCTTTTCACAACTGTTTTACTTCCAGCAATTTGGTGAGATCTCATATGTGGAATACCACAGGCCGGAGAGATCTCACATGGGAAGATTTTGACCACACCACCTCCCCCAGCTGTCATCCTCAAACGAACAGAGAAAAAAGATGGTAAACTGGCTTTGCCCTCCAGAGCCAAAAGCTCCTAGCAAGATGAAGGGAAAGGGAAAGAAAAAGAAGGCTGCAACAGAGGCAATTCGGGTTACTGTAGAAGAGACTGGTCCAGAGAAACAAGGAGGGGAGAACCAATGAGGAATCGGTGCCTCCTTGCTCCAAGTGGTTGAAGAAGAAACTGTCAAGGAGGCAAGAGAAAAACCAAACCCACCAAACCTTCGAAGAAGGACCATAAACATGGAACCAGTAGTGATGAAAGGGCTACCAAGAAGAAGAAGGTCACCTTAGGGGGAGAAATAATTGTTCGCCCTTCGGAGCTTCCTCCTCCACCAGCTCCTGCTGACCCTACAGTGGCAGAGAAAATTCCAACAGACTTGCAACTGGGAGAGGGCACCGAAGGGGGGCTTGACATCAGAGCCCTTCAGGACAATGGTCTTTACTTCACCGATTTGGAGAAAGATGACACGTCTGGACCTTTCCGTCCTTCAAGTTCTTCCAACATGATAACCTACAATGGTAGGTCTTTTCCATTTCCGAAGACCAAGACACGATGGACCATTCTCTTTTAGGTCATATCCAACCAGTGCTCGATTTGGAGAGGCAGGTAAAAAATCAGTTCACCCTTATCAACACCCTTAACATAGACAAGGAAACTCTATTAACTAACCTCCTCAATGCTTTCCAGATCATTGAGGCACTGAAGAAGGAGCTCGAAGATTTGAAGAGAGACAAGGAAGATCTGTCAACCAAGCTGGCTACTTCGGAGAAAGCTAACACAGAGCTCCAAACTAAGTGCTCCGGTTTGGAAAAAGATCTCTCCACCTTAAAGGAAGATGTGAAGACCAAAGACGGTGTCATTCAGACTTTGTCCGGTGAAAAGACTTCTCTTGAAGAGGTTGTGTCTAAGGCAACCAAGGAGAAAGAAGACTTGGTGAAAGAGGAGGAACAAAGAATTCAGGCCGGCATTGATAAATACACCAACGAGGTGATAGATTCCTTAGAAAAAAAGTATGCCAAAGTGAAGTCTGACATGGTACTGCTTTTCCACCAAACGTTTCCGAAAAGGACGCTTGGTACCTTGTGGCAATATGTGGAGTATGAAGACATCCTATTCCATACGATGGCTACTCTAGTGGAATTGATTCCACCACCGATGAAGAAGAAGGAACTGTGGAGAGTTCAAGCGCTGAGCTCAAAGGCCCTAAGAAATGAGATGACGCAGGAACATCCGAAGGGAATAAGCCCTGAGGTTTTTAACTATCTTTTTTTTCTTTATTTTATGAACTATTAAAGTCCTTAGATGGCCAAGAAATTTTTTTAATGGTATCCGGTTTGAGTCCGGTTAAGCTTTTCACAAAACTTAAAGTCCTTGGATGGCCAAGGCATATTCTGTGTTTTACTATCATTATCTGGTTCTTACCCGGACAGGCTTATCTTACCCAATTTTTTCTTTCAATTTTAATGGCTAATGTTTAAAGAGCCCCTTCTTTACTTTACAAATATTTAAGATGAGAGTGTTTAAAATCTCCGATGACATGTATTTAATGGTCATCATTCAACCAGATTAATCCGATCTGTCGAAGATCCTTAGTATTAAATTGAAGACTTGAAAGGAATTGTAATCAAATCACACAGAATATTTTAAGAAGGCATTATATTTTATTGAAAAAACCAGATACCTCATTAAAACCTCATTGCGCCACCAGGTCAGGAAAGAGTATGCCCCATAATATTTATATGGACTTTAAACAAGTAAATATTTACACAACTTTCACTCCAGATATAGCCGGAGGTGTTCAATATTCCATGGGTGCTTTAGGATTCTTCCATATTTGTCTTGAAGCCTATATGTCAGAGGCTTAAGCTTTTCGGAGACCTCATAAGGGCCTTCCTAATTCGGAGCTAGTTTGTCGAACTGATTTTCTTTTGTATGCAAGAAAACCTTTCTTAATACTTTATCTCCATACTGAAAAACCCTTCTTTTAATTTTGGAAGCAAATCTGCTTCTCATCAACCCTTGGTAATGGGTGGTTCTAAGATGAGATTTAACTCTTATTTCTTCTATTAAGTCCAACCGACTTCTAATTGCCAAATCATTGGCTTGTTCGGAATAGTTATGGATCTGTATGATGGTAGAGTTGCTTCTATGGGAGTAATTTCCCATAATACTTCTTGCAAATAGCTTGGCCACTTTTCTGCAGCCCCTTTTAAATTCTTTTTCAGACCAGACAGAATGGTCATGTTTGCCACTTCAACTTGGTCATTTTCTTGTGGGTGGAAAAGAGAAGAGAAGCAATGCTGAATGTCCCTGGAGGCACATAAACTCTCCATATCCTTGTTGTCAAATTATGGCCCGTTATCTGTGGTTATCTTTTGCGGAACTCCAAATCTGCAAAAAATGTTAGACAAGATAAACTTTATGACAGCTTTTGAAGTAGTTCCTGTCAGGGGGCTATTTGTATACACTTTGATAAATAATCAATAGCTACAATAATATTCCTGCATCCTCCGGACGCCATTGGTAGAGGCCCAACTAAATCCAGTCCCCAACGAGCAAAAGGCACTGGCTCATAAATTGACTCCATGGGAACTGCTGGGATATGAATTTCGTTACCATACCTTTGGTATAGGTCACATTTCTTCACCAATCCATTAGTATCTGCCATTATGGATGGCCAATAGTATCCGGCCAACTAAACCCTCCGGGTTAGAGCTATATAGCCACAATTTGATGATCCCTCTCCATCATGTAGTTCAGATAAAACAATTCGGGACTCTTCAGCCCCCAAAAAACGTGGGAGAGGTCTGCTGAACGACTTCTTATAAAGAACCTCTCTTATGATCAAGAAACCACGAGCCTTGTGTTTCATTTTCCTTGCCATAGGCTTATCCGGAGGCAAAATACCATCAGAGATATATTGAAGAAGGGGAAATCTCCAATCTTTGGATTGAACCACCTGTACACTTAAGCTTTCCTCATCTTCCCTGCTCAAATTTGATTATATGGATCGGAATTCTTGTACATGAATCCATGAGTAGGACTCAGAGTATGTTATGGTTGCTAAGGAGTGTTCCATCGTGTTTTCTGATCTAAGAATATGCTCATAGCAAACATTTTTGAAGTTGGCTGCTACTTCTGCAAGAATGAATAAGTATTTGATCAACTACTCCTTCTTGGCTTCAGATTGACCTTGAGCATGGTGAATAAGAAGCTGAGAATCACTCATTAATCTAACTCTTTTTGGCCCACACAGAAAAGCTAACTTTAGACCAGCTATAACTGCCTCATATTCAGACTCATTGTTAAAAGCCCTAAAAGCAAAACATATAGCATGGTATAACTTATCACCATACGGAGAGGTTAAACAAATTCCAGCCCCACAACCCATTGTGCTTGATCCACCATCTATCCGGACAACCCACTCTTTTTTTAGTTTTCTGTTCTGAAGCTTGTTTAGTACTTCTGTTCGAATGAAATTCTACCAAAAAATCAGCAAAATACTGAGGTTTAATCGCAGTTCGTGGGGCAAAATCAATGTCATAATCACCCAGCTCTACTGACCATTTGCTCATCCTGCTTGATACGTCTACTTTCCGAAGCACATTCTTCAACAGAAAAAATGTTCTGACGATAATGGAATGAGACTGAAAATATGGCCTCATTTTTCTGGCAATAATTACTAGGGCTAGTGCCAGCTTTTCAAGCTTTAGGTACCTTTTTTCAGCATCCATCAAACTCTTACTGATGTAGTATACCGGACGAGGATAATTGTCCCCCTCTCTTACCAGCACTGCACTTATTACACATTCTGACATAGCCAAGTATACATATAGTGTTTCTCCGTCAACAAGCTTAAAAGAGGTTTTGGGAGAAGACAAATGCTTTTTTATTTCATCGAAAGCCTGGCTGCACTATGGAGAGCAGTTGAAGTATTTAACCCCTTTCAAGGTCTGTAAAAACGGGGCACATTTGTCCGGAGACCTTGAAATAAAACGATTTAATGCAGCCAATCTTCCCGTCAACCTTTGTACTTCCTTAATATTTCGAGGATGGGTCAATTTTTAATAGGGCATCGAGCTGGTCTGGATCAGACTGTATCCCTTTTTCACTTATTGCATAACCCAAGAATTTTCTGGACTGCACCCCAAACACACACTTTTCTAACTTCAATTTTAAATTAACCTTTGTCAAGTTGGCAAAAGTTTCTTGAAAATCAGTCTGGTACAACTCATCTTCTAAACTTTTAAACATCATGTCATCGATATCTACTTCCATATTTCTTCTAATCTGATCAGCAAATGCTTTGTTCACCAATATCTGATAAGTAGCCCCAGCATTTTTCAACCCAAAAGGCATCACCTTGTAACAATGGAGACCTGTATCTGTAACAAAGATAGTGTGTTCTTGGTTCTTTGGATCCACCTGTATCTGGTTATAACCGGAGAAGGCATCCATGAACGATAATAGCTTGCTTCCAGATGTGGAGTACACCAACTGATCTATCCAGGGGACTGGATAGAGATCCTTTGGGAAAGCTCTGTTGAGGTCAGCGAAGTCAATACACACACGCCATTTTCCATTATTTTTCTTGACTAGCCCTAGGTTGGCTGTCCATAAAGGATACTAAGACTCCTTTATATGCCCCATCTTGGTAAGCCGGTCAACTTCTTAGACAATTACATCAACTTTCTCCCTAGAAAAAGCTCTTTTTTTCACAACAGGGGCAACATCTCTCCGGATATACAACTTTTGCAATATAACACTTGTTGGTACTCCGATCACATCAGCATTGCACCAAGCAAAAACATGTTGGTGACCCGCCAAAAAGGACAACAATTTTTTCTTTAATTCTAGTGCCATCTTAAAGCCAACTTTAACACTCCTTCCTTTAGCCAGAGAGTGGGTTTCAACTTCTTCAAGCAGTATCAAAACACCAGGGGTCTCTCTGGGGTTATTAATTTCACCCTCACCCCTAGAGGGCCCCAACAACTGCTAATCTTCATTAATTTGAACTGCCCCCAGAGTTCTAGGAGCAAGTGCAGTTGCAAAACATTCTCTTGCTATCTTTTGGCTACTCCAGATAACTCCCATTTGTCCTTGAACCACATACTTTAAACATTGATGGACTGTTTAAGCCACAACATGCATCTTAGAGAGCCAGGACCTCCCGAAGATCGCATTGTAACATGTGGGGAAATATACCACAACGAATGGTACCATGGCCATCTTCTTGAAAGAGTCTTTGCCCAATAATACCTCCTCCTCAAATTCTCCAATTACATCCGCAGAGCTTCCTGTGAATCCCACAATGGATCTGTTCGAACGTTGAATCACTGCCAGATCCTTCATCTGTTTATAAGAACTAAAAAGAGAATATTGGCTGAGCTACCAGTGTCAATCAGAACTCGCCTGATATCATTGCTCCCAATTGAAGCTCCTATTACCACATCATCCTCATGAGGCCCAGCTATATTTCTTAGACCATCTTCATCAAAAAAATGAAGTGAAAAGGAATTTGGGACTGGTAAGAAGACATGTCTCCCTCTAACTGAGTAGCTAGAGTGTGAACATGCCTCTTCTTTGGAGAAGGAGTCGACGTAGTCATAGTGTCCCCCCAAATATAGTAAGTGACTCAAAAAAGTTTATGAGTCCAGACACTGTCTTATTTTGTTCTGTTATAACCTCCACTTTTTTTGGTTGGATCAGGATCTAAATACTCTGATTCGATATCAAATCTTTCAAGGATCACCATAGCCCCTTCTGGAGCAGATGTCCCCGCATTGTTCATTGGCCCAGTTCTGGGAGCATTGTCAAGCTTGTTTTCACTCCTTCTTTTAGGATAAGCTCCCAACTTCCCCCTTTCAATAAGATTATGTACTTCTTGTTTCAAGGCGTTCATGCTTCAGTGTTGTGGCCAATATCATGATGATACTAGCAAAGACAAGTATTATGACTTTCCCTAGGAGATTGAAGCGTTGTCGTCTTCCTGAAATGCACCTCATCTTTAGTTTTGTCATAAATGGTTACCACATTCTCCTTTAATTCAGCAAACCACTCCGGTTGGACCCAAGGTCCACGTGTATTTCTAGACTGCTGGCTCTGAGCTGGATTTGGGTGGGATTGAGTCTGTTTGGCCCTGTTAGACCCCTGCCCGGTTTCTTTGACCTTGTATCTGGACTGATTCTGGTTTGAAGCAGTTAGGGCAGACCTCGCTTGTCTGTGTACTTTAGTCTTCTCTGTTTCATCTACGTTGATTTGTTTTCCCACCTGATTTAGCAAACCGCCCCAAGTCATGGCCTTCTTCCTTGTCACTGAATCAACTAGATTCCCAAGTTTAACCCTTGTCTCAAAGAGGTTATTGCTACTTGCTCAAAGCAATCAGCTAACCCATTCTTGGTATTAACGAACCGGCTTATATAGTCCTTTAGTGACTCATTTGGATCTTGGGCACAATGTATAATAATATATACATTATCCTTCACCTCCTTAATCCCCACAAACTGCCTTCAGAAGTCCACCCAAAACGTATCAAAGTTTCTGATACAACCTTGTAGCAAGCTGTTGTACCATTTCAAAGCACTTCCTATAAAATATTGGGAGAAGGCTCTACAAAGAAGTTTGTCATCATCATCAAAATTCATCATAAAATTTTCAAACTTTTCCAGATGGTTGTCCGGATCTTTGCTCCCATCATATTTCTCCATTTTAGTACTGTCAAACCTCTTAGGAAGGTTTTCGGACAGTATCTTGGCTGACAATGGCGATTGTCTCTAATTCCGACCACGACTAAAAACTGTGTCGACTAAAAACTGTGTCTTCATTAGGTGTTGCAAAAATACCTGGCTCATCATGGAAAGCAAAAGGATCCATCAGCAGCTGATCCACATGCCTATGACTATGGCTGTGGCTATGAGACGACCCTTTTCCCAGATATCTCTTTCGTCTCCCATTTCATCTCTCTTTCTTTGAATATTTTTTAACTAACTTTTGTTTCTTCCTGGACCTTCCCTCATCACTGCTTGATGACAAAGACTCCTCAAGCTCATCCTTGCTCGAGGAGTTACTGGAGGACTCAGATTCTGAGGTCTCCACCGGCTTGGACCGGTGAGACTTTTTGGGACTGACATGGGTGTTTTTCGTGCTCACATGAGTCTTTGCTGATGGGTCGTTCTCTCTTGGGTTGTACGTATGGTGAATACCTGACGCTTTCAACTTTTCCTTTAAACCCATCTCTGCCTTTCTAGTAGCTCTTAACGCTTCTATTTCAGCTTTCAACTTGTCCCACTCTTTGGTCGTGTATTTATTGGTTCGAACCGGTTTTTCTTGTTAGTTTTGAATGCTAGGTTCAGGCACCTTCTCCTCCCATTATGGTCGCCAATTTGGTGAGGATTATTTTAAGCTGAGGGTAATTTTGTCAAGTGTTTTGGAAAGTTATTTAGAGTATTAAATGTTTGGGTGTTTTGTAGTGAGAGATTTGAGCTGCCTGGTTGTATTAAATGTTCATTATCCTCATTGATGAAAGTAGTTGGGGTATTTATACTCTTAATTATGGACCTATGGGCTTTCAGGTCAAATTATGGAACCGGGTCAACTTTAACGACCCATTTACTTAAGAAGCTGATTAGCACCTAGCTTAGTCAAAAAGTATTTAATTATTTTGTACTTTTGTCCTGTCCAGATAGTTCAGTGGCAAGTTTTTGTCTGAATTGCCCTTGTCTGGAAATCTCAGTAGGCAGTGGTGGATTTATCCGGATTCATCAGTCTTGATTACTTATTTCATTGTTCGTTATGATTCAACTCGTCATCGTTATTTTTTACATTAGCATTCGACTCGTCATCATTAGTATGACATTATAAACTTCTCTTACTTATTACGTGACACCAGCTCATCTTCATATTTTTAGTTTTATCTTGTTTATAAAAATATATGTTGCGAGATTCGGTAAAGTAACAATATAACTTGAGGTATGGAGAAAAATCGAAATAGACAACCAAGAACAATATGATACAAAATAATAATCAAGAACAAAATTAGATATGCAGAAGAAGAAAATAACACAATTCAATTGTTTATCTGTTTCAGTCAATCGACATACATCTAGGGGAGAGAGCAACTCTCCAATTTACTATCTCACAAAGTATTTTACAAGATATTCACTCAAGTGAGTTACAAGGATAAGCATTTACTCCTTACTATGCTCACTCTCCTAAAACTCTTCTTTCAAGACTCTCTTTTATATTATTTTAGTTTATTAAAATGTATTTTTTTTTCTTCAAGACATAAGAGAGAACTTATAATGGTAGCTTTCTTGATCTAATAACAAAAAAACTACAAAATTGGTTAAATTTGTTGTAACTAGTTCTTTCACAATTGATCAGGTACCATATTTTCGGGACCCTCATCCAAAAGACTCTCGTCTAAAAGATCATCAATTAGATGAGTTTGTCTCATCTAAAAATCCACAGCTACACAGCTAGATGACCTTGCCTATCTAAATAATAGATTTTACAAAATAAAATTAAAAACTCGAAAGTTGTCCATTTCATCACTGAAAACGTCAAAATAAAAATATGAATCGGAGTAACAAATATGAATTGGATCTCTTTAGAGAACCAATTGCATTTGTTTTCTTTCTTTTTTAATCTTTTTGTTTATTTAGATTTGGACTCAAAAATTTAGATTATTTCCTTTACGAACTTTCAATTGGATTCTCATAGCAAATTTTAAAAAACAACTAGGGTTGTGATTTTGGTAGTTTACTATAGAACATTTTATTTACTTGTTTAGGTCACCATTATTTTAATTTAATTGTGTCGTATACTATTCTATTTAGATAAGTGCTTTTAGGGATATAAGTTTTGTGGCATAATCTGTACGCACACAACAAAAGCTAAAAAAGAACAATTCGCAAATGCGAACCAAATATTAAATATCTAAGTTAAAATATAAAAATTAAATGTAATATTTTTATTTTTTTAAACAAAATAAAATATAAAGGTTAAATTGGAAAAAATAAGTAAGATACAAAATAAAGCAAATTTTTAATTTTAAAATGCAAAATAAAAGTGAAATGCAATATAACTAATAACAATTAAATAATTTGGAATAAAAATTAAATGAATAATGGAATGTGGAATGATGACTAAATGAATTTTGAAATAATGTTTGATATTTAATTTACTTTTTGAAATATAAAATTTAATTCGAAATATAAAATACAAATTAAATATGTGAAATGCGAAATAAAAAATAAAAATTAAACGAATTACAAAATACAAATTAAAAACGAAATTCTATATCATATTTTGCGAATAAAGATTAACATGAATTGTAAAATGAGAAACGAGACATATTTTGGAATTTATTATAATTTTTATTTAGTAATTTTGGTTTTTTAAAAGCAATAAAAAAAATTATTTATGAATTTAATTTTGTTCGGTTTAAAAAACAAAATCATCAATTGTTTGTATATTTTTTCATACTACTACGATGTTAAAAAAATATAAATATTAAAATGTTTCAAAACCCAATAAAAAAGTAATTATGATAAAAACATTTTGTATTTTAAATATGTACTATTCCAAATATTTTAAAATATATATTTAACAATAACTAATCATATTTTATCAAATTAATTAAATGTGATTTTTAAATTAAACTTAAATGTTTTTAAAAAAATAAGTTCAAATATAATATACTATTCAAAGATATAGAGAAGATTTTATGAAAGTATACACATATTATTTTGCAACACCCTTACCAATTGTAATGCAAAAAATTTATATTTTCATGAAATAAAATAAATTCAAAAATGTTTAATAGAACTCTATCCCTTCTAAAAATTCATTGTTATTTTCATAACAAACATTATTTTGTTATAATGGTAAGCTTTTTTTTAAGTCTAAAAATTTTTATTACTCAAATTGAAAAGGTTACAAAAATGAGGGATTTGAAAACAATTTTGGGTAGAGTACTTATACTCTAGATCCCCAATTTACAAATCGAAACCCTAGTTGTCGATCGACATTTCTCTCTCTTCTAAAGACATCAAAATCTATTATCTTAAGATTTTCGATTTCCTGAAGCTTAATACTCTTCATTAATTCAATCATCAAAGGGACATCTAAACTTACGATTGTGGAGTCTTGATCAGGTTAAGTATTCCTTCAAGTAACTTGCATGCCTCAGTATTTTTAGCCTTTCTTTTTCCTGAATCGAAGAGTGAAACTTCCTTTTTTTCCTGACTATCTTCAGTTCAATTTCTAGAAGATACAATTTCAGCAAAGACATCTACATGCAAAGGACTAGACTTCCTTCGTAAAGATTGAGTTAAGTTTCACGGTAAGCTTCATTTGATTTTTTTTCTCTATTGTATGAATCTTTAGTCACTTATCTAACATCACTTTTTTTATGTTCATGATTTGCAATCATCACCACCAAATTGATGAAGAGATCAGGGTACTGGTCTCAGTAGCTTTCTTTTTCCTGAATCGAAGAGTGAAACTTCCTATTATCTTCAGATCAATTTCCGAGAGATATAATTTCAGCACACATCTATATGCAAAGGACTGGCACTTCCTTTGTAAAGATTGAGCTGAGTTTCAGGGTAAGCTTCATTTGAACTCTTTTCTCTATTGTATGAACCTTTAGTAACTTATCTAACATCACGTTTTTATGTTCATGATTTGAAATCATCATCACCATTGATGAAGTAAATCAGTGTACTGGTCTACAACGAGGTTTTCGGTGAGTAACTCTTTTCACAGCTTGCATTCCTTCACATCCATTCTCTGAATTGAAGAGAGGATATACTCCTGTTGATTATTTTTTACTCTCTTAAGTTCTATTTCCAGGTGCTTTAAAATTAGAGACTTCCTTCATAAGCTGAGACCACAGTGTTTAAGCTTCATTTGATTTCTAAGACAACTTTAAAAAAAGTAAGTTAGACTTCAATACGTATATATCCTATATTCAAACTTTCCAGTAATATAATAGCATCTAGCATTGCTGAAGCCTTAAAATCTTTGTAATCGACTTTCATCTTACATCTTTGAGTCCACCGAGCAAGCCAATCGGCTGCTCAATTTTGCTCTCTAAATATGTGGTGAATTGTCATATTACAAGATATCAAAGCTTTTATATTACTTAGAATTGAGCTTAAATTAAGAGGAAACTTTTCTTTTGATAGTAGTGAAACTAGTATTTATGAATCTGTCTCGATATCTATCTCATTGTATCCTTTAATTTCGTACAAGATAAGTCCATCAAGGAGAGCACGGGATTCTGTTTGAATTGGAGTAAGAAGGCCATAGTTATTCCATAACCAAGGATCCGATTGCCATCGCAATCCCTTATAACTATGGCACCGCTTGCTTCATCATTGGTGGAGAAACTGGCATCAGAATTTAGCTTTAGACGACCTACAGCAAGAGGATTCCATGTAAGAAAAAGAAACTTTTCGTCTAAAATGTAGATGATTTATGCAGCCAAAGTTCAAGGTTGCATCTTCACATCCTTTACAGTGTTTAGTTTTAAGCATTTTAGCAAAATTTAGACCATTTATCATATTTATGGTGTAGTTTATAGCACCAGAGGAAGAAAAGTGAAACTGGGTTTATTTTCCTTTTGTTTCTCTGTTGCCAAATGACCCATCATATTAGAGTAGACAAAATGGTCTTAATGTGAGTTTTATTGCTAGCAGACCAGAACCAGACCAGAAATATATTTTTTACTGTCATGAACCTCTGAATATCAACCCTTAAATTGCTGGAAAAATATGACCAAATTTCCCATACAAAATTACAATGAATAAATAGATTATTTGTAGTTTCAATGGTGATGTGCATAGATTGAAGGGTAGAGTCACTGGGTATTTTATTAAGTAATAGTCTTCATGCTAAGAAGGAACACTTCCTAGGAGATATCTGGTTCTAAATGTTTCTAAATAAGCCTGATCAATTGAGGGGAGGGTGTAAGCCTTTAATGGTTTATTTTATGCTAAAGGAACCATCCTTAAATAAATTCCACATAATATTATCCTTTTTAAAACAGTCAATAGTAAGTTTAGAAACTAGGTATATGTTATAGTCACTTAGGATGTCTCTAAGTTTAGAAAAGTTCCAACTATTATTTTCCCATAGTGTACTAACACTTTTACCCTTAAACCAACTATTTCTTTGGTTAGGGTTACGTTTAATTAGAGGAGGTCTACCAAACCAACTGTCTAACCAAACATCTATATTACCACAGCCCAAATCCCATTTAATATGAGATTCAGCCAACACTCTGATCTTGACCAGCCTTTTCCACGTTTGTGAAACATATTTGCAGTCAACCTGAAAAAAATATTTTTCTGAACAATAGATATTATTAAGTAATTTGGCCCATAGAGATGTATTATCCCTAAACCTTAGACATAGCTTACATGAAAAAGCTTCATTAATATTAGCAAGACTATTAATATTGAGTCCCCTATCTTCAAATGATTTGCATACAGAAGGCCATGATAACCAGTGAGTTTTGTTAACCTCACTGTTAGATCCCGATAGGAATCTATTCATTAATCTTTAGATTTTGAAATGATTGTTGTGGGGATCCAACAACTCTGTAACCACTGAAGAGGGATAGACATAAAAACTGATTTTATTAGAGTAAGACGACCACCAAAAGAAAGCATTTTTCCATCCCAACTTGAAATATTTTCGCTGATTTTTTCTAATAAAAGATTAAAATTAGAAGTCTTATTATGGGGACTAAGTGTTACCCTCAAATAGGCTGTGGGAAGAAGATTTTTGGTATAGGTTGTTTGAGTAGTTAGACTGCTTGTTCTTTCCAAAGACATGCTTGTTGCAGTGATTATCTCTGTTTTCTTTTTATTAATTGACTGACCAGATATTTCTTGATAAACCTCTCAAGGGAGACTTGAGATCCATTAGTGAATATCAACACATCATCAGCAAATGCAAGAACATGTATACTCATATTCTCTCTACTAGAATACTTCAAGATTTTATTTTCTCTTAATATATGGCCTATCCCTCTAATCAGCTTTTCCTCAGCTGGTATAAACAGGGTCGGGGACAAGGGGTCTCCTTGTCTCACCCCTATTTTCATTTTGAAGTAATCAATGAACTTACCATTGATAAGAATATAAATATTAAGAGACCTGATAATATTATTTATTAATTTAGTAACTTGATAGTTGAATAAGAACTTTGATAACAAAGCTGTGAGCTAAGTTATCAAAAGCCTTAGACATGTCAAGCTTGATAAATACATTGCCAGCTTTGGTTTTTCTCCCTATATCATGAATTAGTTCTTTAGCAATTAGTATATTATCATGAATAGACCTATCTAACACATAGACACCTTGGAATTCTGAGATAAGCTTAGGGAGAATAGTAGCAAGTCTATTATTGACTAGCTTAGACATTATCTTATTAGTAAGTGTACATAGGCTTATAGGTCGAAACTGATTCTAGTTATAGGGATTAGTGGTCTTAAGGAATCAGGCATAAGCTAGTAGCTAGGACTCCTTTAGGTATAGGTTGGCCCTTCATAAAATCTTTAATGACATTACAAAAGTCAGCCTTGATAACATGCCAACAGGTGGTAAAGAAACACTTATTAAACCCATCAATCCCAGCAGCCCTAGAGGGATTTAGACTTTGAATTGTAGTCCAAATTTCATCTTCTGTTGGCTCTGCTAATATCATCATATTATCAGATTATGTCACTAGTCTAAGAATAATGTTAAATATATTATTACACAAGAATTTGGATTCAACATATTTATTAAAGTAAGATGGAGAAGAGAGTATATCTGAGAAGTAGGATTCTGTAAAAGTATTGATAGTTTCCTTATCATCAGTCCACACATTGTTGATTTTGATGTCTTTTGTAGCCCTTTGCCTTCTTTTCTTCTTTACATAGTTGTGGTAGAGATTTATGTTTATGTCACCATTCATTAACCAATTTGAATTTGTTTTTTGTCTCCAATAATTCTCTTCCATTGAAAGAGAAAATAGGTGCTCAGTAGTGGCCTCTGAGAGACATTGTTTGTCTTGAGGGCTATTAGACCTTCTGAATTTCTCTTCACAAATCATTACATTTCCTCCACGAGATTAATTTTATCAAATAAGTTCCCAAACTGATCTTTATTCCACTTCTTTAAGGCAACCTTCAACCTTTTTAGCTTATTCCAGAATATATGTTGAGGAAAGCCCATTATAGGAACTAACTTCTTTCACAAAACCTATAAAGTCCTTGTCCATAGTCCAAATATTAAGAAACTTGAAAGATCTGCCAAGTTTTCTAACCTCTTTAGTTATAGTGATACAAATTGGGGTGTGGTCTGAACAAGTACGAAGTATGTGGGATACTTTGGTGAATGCAAAGATATCAGACCATTCCTGATTGAACAATACCCTGTCTAATCTTTTCCACTTGGTCTTATTAGTCCAAGTGAATCTAGGACTAATATACCCAGCATCCTCTAGGTAGCAGTCTTTGATCATGCCAAGTAGATCATTTGTACTGTTTTGACAGAAAGTTGTACACCCTGATTGTTCATATGGAGAGAAAATAGTGTTGAAGTCTCCAAGTAGAAGCCACTCCTTGACCATAGGCATAAATGATCTTAAGTTATTCCACAGTTCCTTCCTTTCTGACCTTTGAAATTTAGCGTAGACACAAGTTATAAATACCCCTTTGTGAATGAAAGGGTGAATAACCTCCATATGGAAACACTGAACTCTGTCCTACGGTATTTTGACTTCCAAACCTTCATGCCAAAATACCCAAATTTTATTAGATACCCAGAATTAGTAAGTTTGAGTTTAATAGAAAGGTTACTTATCTGATCATTGTTAATCATAGGTTCTTACAGAAACAATAATTTAATCCATTCCTTTATAATTAAGGATTTGAGTCTTCTAACAGACGCTTGATTACCAATTCCACGAATGTTCCAGCATAGTAGCTTGATCATTTGGGACTTTTCAATGAAGTTCTTTTTGTCTCTTCCATTTGAAGAGACCTAATGACAAGAAGTTTGTTCCTTTTGCTTCTTCTTGCTAGCTTTAACTTTTGATCAAGAACTTTCTGAAAATTAGGATCTACTTTTTAAATTCTTTTTGTAGGAGTAGACGGAAGACTTCCCATGTTTTCTATTGGAGGAGTTTTAGCAGTTGGGGAGGTGGCTTCAATAGGAGGGATGAAAATGTTATCAAGCAGATTGATAGCATCTAAGATATCTTCATCATGACTTAGAAGATCATCATCAGAAACCCTGGTAATATCTTGAACATTTTTAGAAACATTGTTTTCAGGATTAACATCATTATTAACTATATGATTATTTTCTTGTTTAATCTCAGGTACATCAGGGCTATTGATAGAGTTCTGGTGCACAAGTAAACCCATCATTTCTTCATTGGTAGATTGCTGATTTTCAACAGTTGAGTTTTGTTTATTAACATCTTCGGTTTCTTCAGGCTTATTTTTAGGTTGCTCAATATGTGTTTTGACTCTTTTTCAGGTAGAAGTCTCAAGGCCAACATGATAACAAGTATCACAGTACTTAGGGACATCTTTGTAGCTTAGGGTGATCCAGGCTCCTTGGTTACTGCCAAAGCCTAGCCACACACTTTTCTGAAGAGGCTTTGAGATATCCATCTCCATCCAGGCATAAAACGCGTTCTATATAGCTTTATTCTTAGGGGGTATCCATATCTTCAAGGGAGTTCCAATCGAAGACGCGATAGAGCTGACAATATCTTCATTGTACAATTTCTCAGGTTACGTTTCCATTCCAATCCATATAGGAACTAGAGGGCATTATTTTCTAACATTAAAAGACGGTAACCATTTTAAAATTCTCATAGAATGCTCACTTATTGGCCAAATGTCACCAGACCATATCTTGCTTAGATCATCTTTAAGAGAGAATTCCATAAATAGATGCCTTGAGTCCCAATTGGTATACGAGAAGTCACCACTGAATTTTATATCCATAAAGAATCTGTCAAAATCATGTTTTTAGGTAAACCTTTAGAAAATTTACCAATTAATGTGAAAGAAGTTTTTTCATTAAATCTTCGTAAATCTGGTCTTCAAATTGAATTGTAATGTGAGCTGCTTTATACTGAATGCTAGATGACTTGATTTTTCTTGCATACGTATCATGTTGTGGAACTGCTTGAGCGTATGTTATATGGTGAGAAAGTGATTCACCATTTTTATCTTTGACATACAAACGCGAAGGGACTAGAGCTGGGAACTCTTCCATCATGAATACAGTTAGAGATATAAGATTTTGGTTTATTAGCTTATATTTTTTATCCATAAATAACAATGTGATACTTTATGTAATTTGTTTTTTTCTAAGCGATATTTTTTTTAACATGGTAGCAGAGTATGTTCGATCTTTGAAGTTTGTCAGGTATTCTGCTTTAGTTTGATATGTTTGATCTTTTTTCAGATCTGAATGTATTTAGAAATTTGGACTTTGCTTTGAGGTTCAGAGTTATTTGGACTTGTTTTGTTTGAGATCTATTACTACTGTACTTTAATTTGATTTGTTTGATCTTACTTCCGATATGATTGTGCTTAAAAATTTGGACTTTGTTTTGAGGTTATGACTTGTTTGGAGTTGTTTGGTTTCGGATCTATTACTATTGTATTTCGATTAGAATTGTTTGATGTTATTTCAGATTTACTTTGGCTTAGAAATTTGGATTTCGTTTTGGGGTTACGAGTTGTTTGGAGTTGTTTTCCTATGTTTTTCCATTAATCGATAAAACTAATTGTTTGTACAATAAGTGAGCCACAAAAGCATTAGAAGAGATACAATTTTTGTTTTTCGGATCTATTGTGTGCAACCACAGTCAAAAAGTCTGATTGAGAGACAAAATGTGTCGATTTTTGTTGAATTTCAGATAATATGTTTGGGTTCAAGTCTGAATTTCAGACAAACTGTGTCGATTTTATATTTCTTATTCTCTCTTCCTCAAATCTTTTTGGTACTTGATTAAGGATTTTTCCTCATCAGGTTATGTCCTCACCTTTCACTTTTGGTATTGATTCATCATTGTGGATTTTGGATTCAAGTGTGTCGCATCATATGTCACCTCACATGTCGAACTTTGTTTAGTTGTCTCCCATTTCACCTATATATGTTTTGTCTGCTAGTGATGCAACAATTTTAGTATAGGGTATTGGTCTATTTTACCCCTCATATGTCGCTATATCATGTTTACTATGTTGCCATCCTTACTTTGAATCTTGTTTCGGTTAGCCAATTGTGTAAATATGGTTATTGTGTCTTATTTTTCAGTTCTGTTTTTTGTTATAAAATAAACATATTCAAAGAGTGATTGGGACAAGTCATAATATATGAGAAGTCTAGTAACTGATGTGGATATCTATGTTGTCGATAGTGGAAAAACATACATAACTGATATTGCTGCCTCTGGTGTTGATTTGTCTTTGTTTTATTTGAGTCATTTATCGTCTAAGTTTTATTTCTGGCATTCTTTTGTCGTACATGTATTTGCATCACATTTGAAGTTTTTATTCTCTGCAAGTGCTTTAGGTCAGTTAAACATTTGTAATATCTCAGATTGCAGTGGTTGTAAATTGGCAAAAGTTTCTACTTTACCATTTAATCAAAGTGTCACTTTTTCTATGATTTATTTTGATATTATTCATTCTGAAGTAGGGGGTCCATCTCGTGTCTGCACAATTGGTGTTTTGTGCTATTATATTTCTTTTATTAATGATTATACTCAATACACATGGATTTATCTAATCAAACAAAGGTCAGATTTTCTTGGAATTTATAAAGAATGTTGGGCACTTGTTAAGACTCAACATTATGCTATAATAAAATGCTTCAGGTGTGACATAGGGGGTGAATATACATTTAATAATTTCACCAAGTTACTTGCATATGATAGTACCATACATGAGTCTTCTTATATTAACACCCTTCAACAAATGGTATTGCAGAAAGAAAACATCGTCACCTTGTTGAGACTGATGGTTCTTTGTTTTTATCTATTGATGTTCCCACTGTTTTTTCAGGATAAGCAATTTAAATGCTGTATATTTGATTAATCGAATACCCACTGCACCTAATTCAAGGGTGCCCATCTTTCTAAGGTTATACAAACAACCCACACATTATTCTTCCTTACGAGTGTTTGGATGTATATGTTTTGTCCTTCTTCCTCATGTTTAATAATACAACTTAAGTCCCAAAAGCGTTATATGTACTTTCTGGGTTATGATGTTAGACAAAAATGTTATCGTTGTTTTGATCCTACTAGTCATAAGCTTTATCTATATCGACATGTTACATTTCTTGACCATATCCTGTTTTATTCGATTGCAACGAGATCACATGATATAATAAATACATAACTTTGGTCTATTGATCTTTTTGAAAGTAATAAGGACATAGTAATTGACATTGATGTACCAGTTCATGATACATCTACGATATTTTGATACTACTTGTGCTCCATCGATGCCCAAGTCAGCTCATTCCTCTGGTAAACCAACATCTCGTTCTTTTGATAAACCAACAACTGATCCACCTCTCAGAATATCAACTTCGGTTGTTTAAATAAACTTTCTATTATCATCGTTGGCAAAATGCTATGGTCGAAGATCTTACTGTTATTTATCATACTCATACATGCGATATAGTTAAACCTTCATCCGGTAAGAATATAATCAGTTCTCGATGGGTTTTTAAAATTAAAACGAAGTCTGATGGATCTGTTTAAAGATATAAGGCTCGTCTTGTAGTAAAAAGGTATTCACAAAAATATGGTATGGATTATGATGAGAAATTTGCCCTAGTGGAAAAAATGACAACAAGTTGTACTCTTATTGCGGTTGCATCCATTCGCCAATGGAAGATCTTCCAACTAGATATTAAAAATGCATTTTTGAAAATGATCTTCATTAAGAGATTTACATGAATGGTCCCCTCCCCCTCAAGTGTTGCAACCACGTGAAGTCCATCGACTTAGGAAAGCTTTATATGGTCTCAAACAAGCTTCTCGTGCTTGGTTTGATAAATGTTTTACAATTATTACTTTGTTTGGTTTTCTTGCTAGTAATCCTGATTTGGCCTTGTTACTACTCCTACATCCGTCTATTGAGGAGTTGTTTTTCGAATATTGAAATATCTTTGTGACACTCAGTTCCGGAGCATTTTTTCCTTCAACTCCTCACTTGAACTACGTGAGTATAGTGATACCGATAGGGATAGTGATCCTCATGATAAAAAATCTACTACTGGTTTATATATTTTTCTTGGAGTTTCATTAATCTTATGGAGAACCATAAAACAAGATGTTGTCTCTAGATCGTCTACTAAAGCTGAGTACCGTGCTATGGCTGAATATTCAGCATCACTATATCCTCTCTCAAACAATATATATATATATGATTTATTCGAGTGAGTGTGACATTCTGATAACAAGACGGTAAATAACCCTTTTGAAACCAATGTTGGGTATTCTTTGACTGATGGGGTTCCTTTGTCAGACACAACTCTATGCCAAACTATCGTAGAGAGCTTGGTATATTTTGCAGTTACTCGACCAGATATAGCTTATGTTGTTCATGTGGTTAGTGAGTTCGTTACTACTTCTACATCTGTCTAATGAGGAGTTGTTTTTCGAATATTGAGATATCTTCGTGACACTCAGTTCCAGAGAATTTAATCCTTCAACCTCTTCACTTGAACTGCGTGACTATAGTGATGCTGATATGGATAATGATCCTCATTACAAAAAAATCTACTACTGGTTTATGTATTTTTCTTGGAGTTTCATTACTCTCATGGAGAAGCAAGAAACAAGATGTTGTCTCTAGATCATCTTCTAAAGCTTAGTATCGTGCTATGGCTGTGAACACATGTGAGATTGTTTGGTTACAATGACTTCTTTCAGATATAGGGTTAGCATTATTACTAAACCCACTTCCTTACATTGTGATAACAAAAGTGTCAAGCAGATAACAAAGAATTATATTTTTTTTGAGATGACGAAGCACATTGAAATAGATTATCCCTTCACTTGGAATAATCTTGAGATCGGGAGCATCTCGTTGTCCATATGTTCCATTAGCTTTGGAAGTTGTTGATATTTTAATGAACGCTCAGTCAACAACACAGTTTCATTTTCTTTTTGACAAACTCTCAATGTTTATTACAATTGCATATTGTGAGTTTGAGAGATGATGCTAGAGATATAAGGCTCAAACCCATTAACTCGTATATTTTATTTTTAAATAAGAACTTTGTATTGTATCTAATTTATACTTTTTTAAATAAATCGAAAACCTAATCGTTTTTCAGCCGCCTCTTCTTCTCTTTATTCATTAAGATACAACTATAACATTAGTCGAGAAAGGATAGGAACCATAAAAACTAATTAGTGTTAGTCCACTTAAAATACTACCGTGAGTGACATTTTGTTTAATTTATATTCATAAGTATAATTTATTTTGTGAGGATTGATATTTTATGCAATTTATGTTAATATGAATTAATTTCTTTTTTAAACATATCCTCTCATTCTCTGTCTTGTGGTTAAAATTTGTAAATAAAATTTCATTTAAAATATTAAAATTTTATTTTAGATATTTAAAATTCTAAAATAACTAAAATTAGCCATGTATGTCCACTGTGCAGATCTCCTATTGTTGATTGTGATTGAGTAGTATGTAATGTAATCATCTAAATACCATATAATCTATAGATTAATAGTTTCGAGAATTATAATATCATTTTTTAATTAATATTTTTGTCAATATAATTAATAATTAATCATTTACAAAATATTTGAATGAATAATTTTTAGAATAAAAAACATATAAGTATATTCAAAATATATATAGACAATGTGTAATAAATTAAGGTGGGATTGTGTATCCTAAAATATACCACGTATTTCCATTGCTATAGAAGTTTTTTATTATTATTTTAGGTATATAAATAAATAAAATTTTAATATGGAAAATAAATATAACAAACTCGCTTCCGGTTTTTTCACAAACAGGGTACCCTAAACTTGATAATAAGGTTTGGGTTAGGGTTGTACTTTATAAATATAAATATAAAATAACCATTAGCCAATTTTTAAAGATAATAAAAGATCATAAACTTAAACCCAAATCTAATGTTTATGGATAGAAAAGGAAAATGCAAAGATCTACGTGGGTAGATAGTTAATGTAGTAGTAGCAAATCGTATATCTAAATGTATGTTGTGGTTCGGTTGGGTATGCTACTTTATACATAATTAAATATATAGGACATACACATTTATAGTCAGAAAAATATTGGGACACTACTGTATTTTTAATAAAAGGATAAAAAAAAATTGTTAAGTCTAATTTTAATTTTTTTTTTTAATATGGTTAGGTGTCATTTTAATTTTATTGAAGACGACAATACTACTAGAATAATAATGGTCTGCATAAAATAATCGTCAGCCATCCATGTTTATGTCTCAAAATAATTTAATTTATATCTTTACATATTAATTTATTTACTTTATAAAATTTATCACTATATTATCAAGAAGGTTACACAAAGAATACGGTTTTAGGAGTAAGAGTTGCGGTCGTGGCTGACTGATGAATGGTTAGGTGTTGTGTATCGGGAACCTAATGTTTGACAAATATCCAAATAGTTTGGTAACAATTTTTTTTAATAAAATTTAATTTGGACAATAAAATGTTATGGTTATCTGTTTTTGATAGTAAGACATACCACAAATTTTGATAAAACAAAACTTACTAATAAGCTAGAAAACATACAAATAAGATTACTGGTATAGGCATAAATTATACATACCAATTTTTACAAAATTTACAGTAATAAAAAGAAACACAACTATTATATAATCTCAAACTTTAAAAAATCTTATCTACAAAATCAAAAAAAAGTTGTAGTAGTAGTATTAGATTTTTTTTTAACAATCCAACTTCCGTAAACTTGAGATGCAGGAAAATAGACATAGTAGTTGTTGCCCTTTCTGCCTACAATCTTACCAACCCACCAACCTGGTTAGCAAAACAATCTCCCAAACACAAAACTCAGTTCGCCTTGGACCATGCGGAACAAGAGGACGGACTTCATAGTCCCCCACTATCTCAATTAGAGATGTCCCTCATCATCGGCCAATAAACTTCTGTAAACGACCTCGTAGCCTTCAAAATGTAAGGCAAATACCCTATTTCTCAAATACCCTATTTCTCGACTGCAGATTTCAATTGCTTGGCCAATTGAAAAGCTCATTCTAGGGAATGCTTAAGCTTTTCTCAGTATTTTCTTGGTATTACATTGAGTTAGCGTTTTCCATGTATAAATTAGTTTTAGTAATTTGAGATATCAGATGCTATTTTTAGTCAGAAAAGTATTTACTTTTGTCGTAGAAAAAAAGGTAAAAACTAAGATTACAAGTCCATAAATAATTTTTCTTATCTTTAGTTGTAATTCAAATTCTTTTATAATAATAATAATAATAATAATAATAATAAAAAGGTCATGTTAAAAAAAAGTATTAATAATTTTATTAGATATAGTCTTCGCAGCCGCAATTTAAATTTATAAGACTAAAATCATTAAAAAGAAAATTTCATTAATATAATAATATTTATTTTAAAAACTCCTAAAATACAACATAAACAGTGTATGAATAACAACAACAAAAAAAAATTACATAAAATAATCATTTGACTCTAAACAATAAGATTTTTTTTTCATCCAGGTTATATGTTTTTTTTTTCTCAAACATATTTATAATATGTATTTTTTATAACCAATTTTATAATATCTCTCCGACAAAGTCCATCCAATTTTTACACCAAAAAAGTCCATCCAATTATAATAACACATATTTAATTATATTTGTAATTAGATTTCATATATAGGTATATATATATAAAATCTAATTACTTAATAAAAAATTATTTGATTTGAAGAATTTAATTTATAAATTGAATATATAATTTATTAATTTATAATTATATTATATTATATTATATATATATAATAAAATAAATAGGGTAAAGAGAATGTATAAGTTAAAAAACCAATAATAATTTATTAGATATATCTTATGAGCAGTAATTTAAATTTATAAGACTAAAATCGCTAACTTGTTTTAGTAATATAATAATATTTATTTTAAAAACTCATAAAGTATAATAGTGTGTAAATATTTGGTGTGTAAATAAAAAATAAAATTACATAAAATAATCCTTTTATTTTTTAAACAATTAAGATTATTTTTTATTTTCTATGCTTTTTTTTCAATCATATCTTTTATAGCTAATTCTATAATATTTATATAGGTTGTGATTGATAACGGGAAGACGACCTTCTTTTCGTTTGATCTGTGGTTATTATCGACATTTCTTGTTTACCATTATAGACTAAGTATTATTACAGACTAAGTATTATTCGTGATTCTCGTCTAGGGAGCAACCTCAAAGTTTCTGGTATCATTCAGGACAGCTTTTTAGAATTGGCCTTCTGAATTAAAGCCTGTTAGTCTCGAAGCCATCATACGTGCCTAGAGATTAACCATCTCATACTATATCTTCCTCCCCCAAACATCCTCTACCATGACGTTCACTATTAGAATGATAAGAGATGAATCACGAAATTCACTATCAAAAATACCTATAACGTTATTCGTTCGGCATTCCCTTATATCGGGTGAGCAAAGTTAGTATGACATAAATATAATATTCCTCGCCATTCCTCCATCCTTTGGCTTGTAATATATGGAAAATTATCCACTTGTGATAAGCTCTTGAGTGAGGGTCTAAGCACTCCCAAATTGTGTTTTATGCAACTTTCCTCCAAAAACCATTAATCATATCATCCATTATTGTAGCTTCACTCAGAGCATCTGGATTTCGCAAACTTTAATCTTGGTTTTTCTTTAAATCATAATTACAACTGGATTTCTTGGATCCACGAGGCTTCTAACTGGCCTCCATCCAGTCTTCATTACCTTTGGCGTGCCTGCTTTGGCGTTGTTGTCTACCACGTCTGGTGTGAAATGAATGCTAAATGTTTTAGATCCTCTCGTACCTCGCCTATGTAGATTTTTTGTGGAGACACCTTTCCTTTCTGGGTTGTTGTCTTGGCTCATCTTCGACTATGATGTCGAGTCTCTTTGATCACATCGGTTTTAGCTCTTCCGTTTTTCTTTGTTATTTTTGTATGTCCAAGTTCGGTCGATCTTCTAAGTCTTAAGACGTTCGTCTTGACTTGGTGTAATGTTAGGCCAAGTTTTGGTCAATTTTATTGATTTTTTATTTCTCGGCTCTTAATTTCACTCCGAGTATGCCTCATGTATCTGTAAGAACTATATTTATATTTATTTAATACATTTTTGAAGAATTTTATATATCAATTTCATGTTTATTATCTAATAAGTTTTATAACATATAGATAGTTGATAAGAAAATAACAAGATTTATTTAATTAATTATATAAAGATATTCATATAATATTACGAGAAAATATATCATAAGAATAAAAGTAGAGTAGATCCTTTTATATATATATATATAAAAGCTTTCATTTATGAATAATTTTTTTCTTTTTTCCTTTCTTTCTCTAAATTACTTTCTCCCCAATTCTATTAGTAAATATTAAAAATTTAAAACATTTATACCTTTGGTAATTATTGACGATGTAAAAGTCTTTCAAAATTCAAAATTGTAAAAATTCACCGACATAATATATTTTTTAATGAATAATTTATTTTTATAATAATAAAAAAAATTGATTAAAAGGAGAGAAAATTTTGAATAAACATTAACTATGATAATATTATTCTAATTTTGATTTTTTTAAAACCATATAAAATTTGTCAAATAATCCAAATCATTTAAAAAGATGTTGAGTGAGAGATAATAGTCTTTTTTTTATTATTTATGAGTTTATCTAAATATTAGCATGGATTTTGATGTTATTTGGTTAATCAACTTCTCAAAGTAAAAAACCAAGAATAATTGAGGATTGATTGTCTAAGATATTCGAAGCCAGTTCGGTTTGTAGAATTCGAGTCAAGAATCAATTTATATTTTGATTTTTTTTATATATTATATTTCTTTAATTGATTCGTAAAATTTTAAAATGATTTAGGTTTGATTTGATTCAAGAATCAATATAAATAATATTTGGTCCTATTTTTTTTGTTTATAGCTATATTATTTATATTGTTACTGCTTTTTTATCATTTCGTACGGTCAAGCTACTATTCGGTAGATTGGTGAAAGATGAAGCAAGAATCAATCGCAATTTATGATTAGAAAATATTGAGTTATTAACTAAGATAATCCGTTCCTCTATAAATAACAATCAGTTATTTTGAACCAGAATAAGAAAATTTAGGAATGAAGATAGGGAATGAGTAACTCTAATTATTTTTTAGTTTTTTTATCATTTGAAGATGAATCATGTAACCGATCTTGATTTCAAACAGACCCGACTTTGATCAAAGACAATTGATACTCTAGATTTGCTCAGTTTTTTGTGATTATATCGATCAATTTTTTATTGAACATTTTCTTTCCTTTGAGTTATGATTCAGTTACAATGAATAGTCTGGATTTATGTTGAACAAATTTTTAATTTGTTAGCTACGATTGACAAAAAATAATCTTGGATTGTATAATTAAATTTTAAATTATTAATTGTGCATTTATTTATTTTTATTCTGATGTTTTTTTTATAAATAATGATTTTTCGATTTTGATTTACATAGTATTAATTCCTTATTATATATGAGTCGTTCAATATATAACAACACTCTATATATTGTGTACACTTTCTTGCAAATGCATA
This sequence comes from Limnanthes douglasii subsp. nivea, assembly GCA_036936605.1. Lineage (NCBI taxonomy): Eukaryota > Viridiplantae > Streptophyta > Magnoliopsida > Brassicales > Limnanthaceae > Limnanthes > Limnanthes douglasii. Next base: position 110,106,501 of record JAUPFV010000003.1, on the reverse strand, counting down.
ATTGATTCAACTGAATCTAGTACGCACCACAATGTACAATAGAATTTAACTTACAATATTTCTTTATTTAAGGTTGTATATGATCTGTATGTAGTATTCTATATTAAATTGCATATATGGTTAACATATCGTGTATACAATATGTCATGAAAATACTTTATGTGAACTTGTTTATGATAAATGAAATAGTGAATATGTTGAAAGCTAGTTTTAATAATGGTTTTCTTAGTAGATTGTTACAATTTAAGTTTCTAAATATGAAAGTTATAACTCATTGTACTGAAGTAAATGATTAAGCCTTTAGTGGTTGAAACAAAAAATTTGTATAGTAAGAAATTAGAAGGCATCATGTGTTACTTAGATATGTTTTGGTGCTAGATGTGATATTGTTTGCTTGATTTAGATGTAGTAATTTTCTATTGCTACACATTTTAGATCATTCTTTTACATTACTACACTCCATTACTTTTAGTACATCTTTTACACTTTTATTCACATTTTTTCCATACAACTACTTCATCGCAATATACTATTTGTTTTATTAATATTTTGAGATTTTGCTTATGGTTGTTTGATAATATTATATTCATAGTGTGATTATGTATTTTAAGTGCCATCAGTAGAAGGTATATGAATTACACTACACTACAGTACATTCATACTTTATATATTTTATCGCAAGTTAAACATTACACTACGTATTGTTAGTTTTTCATCGCAGTATTTTAGTTTGATACTTACTTTCTAATAAAAACATCACTATTTATTCTATTTCACTATGCATTGCTTTGTAAACACTACAAGATAAAAACTTAATGTGCAAAAGCATAAACATAGGTGTTCTATATAAAAAAAACATGTAATCGAGCTGAAAGGAGCGGTAAACAAGCAATAAGATGATGTGAATGCAATGCTAAAACTACACGTTAACGTGAAAACTATTAAACAAATCTTGAATTAACATTCATGCTTAAATGATTTATTAAAGTGTATTCTTTTATGGTGTGTTTATGATTGTGTGCCTGTATATAACTAATTATTCATTTGTGATATGTGGTTATTTAAGTTTAATTTATTGATACATCGCAAACTAAAAACTTTTTAAGATAAAATTTGTGGATAATGGTTGATTTGGCCTCAATAAGATCAATTTATATATATATTATGACAATTAGAATGTGGTTTTTTATTGGATAAAAAATAAATATGTTTGTAACTTGTTACTAATGATGTTGTGTCCAAGAATAATGTGTTTCAGTTTATAGAATTGTAGGTCGATAAATTTAAGTTTGGACAATGGGTTAATGATGTTGAGAAACATATACTTTTCTCAACCTTTTGTAATTTTTTAAGTAAAAATAAAATAAGTGGTCATGTTTAAGACATGAAGAAAATTCTTAAATATATTAATATTTTATATATATATCATCTTAAATATGACTGAAGTTATATACTTGACTGGTGAATAGCTTCAATATTATTTTGAAACTATAAGTCGTCCCAAGAATTCGGAAATGCCATGTAATGGTTCGTTAAACATTTTGGTTTGTTAAGGAGATGGATCCCAATGATACTAAATATTGGTGATGAATTGGTTTTGATCGACTACGAATTTGAAGATGATTAGTATTTCGAATACGAGCAACCATCATGGTTTTTTTATATTTGATATGCGAGGTAACACAACCCTTTGCCAATAGAAAAAGATATAGATTTCATGAGTGATGTTAGTACGTGTCTAAAATATGTTACAACGTCAATTCACGTGAAATATGATTTCTTAATAGAAGAATAAAAAAAATATGTAAAAAGAAAATGTAAAATACGTTTATAATGTCATTTCATAAAGACCATGTCACAAAATATAGTCTAAGTGAAGGACCATGTATTCTACCACGTCATCATGATAGAAGTTTATATCGTTAAATTTTTACCTCGTCAAGTCAGTAAGTTAAAAAGAAAGAAAATGGTTTAGCCCAGTTTTGAACTAAGGATGTCGACTTTATGAGACTAAAATAATTACCAACTATTTCAGCTCATGATAGTTAGAAATAATTACCTAGTCAAATTGATACTTCTTCAAATGCGTAAGGCTGCAAAAAGAAATTAAAATGTACGAGCTAGGGTTTAAACCTCAAATCTCCAACTTGTGAGCCCATAATACAGATCATTACACCATCATGTCTTGGTGTAACTTCAATGCAGCCATAATGATATAAATACTTCGTCAAAATAAACACTTGACCAACAAAGTTAATATCTAATATGACTTTGTCAATGAATAATCCAAAATTAATTCTTTGTTCATGGTTTCGTATTATGAATCCTTAAATAAAATGTTAAATGAGAGATATATTTTATAACCTAACTTAATCATCAGAAGACATATTAGTGAATATCCATATATTCAGAAACAATTTATCATTTTACATACATATTCAAAGAATTGGAATTTATTTGCCTACATAATATAACATAGATTGTGCATGATTTTATACAAGGCCAGAAGCCAAAGTTTGTCATTAACAAAAATGAGATCATGCAATAAGCCCTCAAAAATAAAAATTGCCAAGGTATTGGTCTAACCAGTTATTAGTATATATATATTTAAGGAGAGAGACAAATATATAGCTAAATATATAGTTATATGACATAGAGCTTACATTAGTCAGAAGGTTATAAGCTAGACGACATCTGAATATGATAGATATTAGCCTGATATATTTTAAGCCAAAAAATTATGTCTCAAAGTGAAACAAAATGCTAATAAGCTAATTAAAATCAGAATGTGAACATGGATATAAGCCAAGCCCTTAAAGCCACGAAATTTCACTTAATATGGTCTAACAACTATGACAAATCGTGAGTATGGTTATAAGTCAAGCTTTTGAGATTGTACAATTGTCCATACTGTGGTCTGACTACTATGTCAAATGCAAACATGGATATAAGCCTTCCCTTAAGGATATGCAATTTCTCATAGTGTAGCCTAACTACTATGTAAACACGCAAACATGGTTATATGATAACCCTCTGAGGCTACGCAATTACCTATATTGTGATCTCACTACTATGTCAAACGCAAAGATGGGTATAAGATAAGTCTATGGGGCTATGCAGTTGCCCATATTGTGGCCTTACTACTATGGCAAACTAACGAACATGGCCACAAGACAAGCCCTAGAGGCTATGCAATTTCAAATATCGTGGCATGAGTACTACGTTAAACACAACTAATTTCATTTAGTCCATAATTACGATAAGAACTAAATAAACATACTTTAACAAAGCATGGAGTAAACAAATATAATACGTTGTTTATGATAAAAATGCTTCAGACGGTGAAGGTTGCCAGCCGATAGATGGGGGAAGATATTAGTGATGTTTTTCTCGATCGTGTCCTGTGTATGATATATTTCAACTAGGGACGTGAAGGAACAATAGATCTTGTTGTGCGCAACCGTGATGAAATTAGACGCTAGTAACTTTCTGTCAAACCGCTCCAGCTTTTATTGTATTTGCCATTTAAAATTAAGCAAGAAACGGCTATTGTCTGGAACATGACGACGGTGGACTACATCACTAGGGATATGGTAGCGTACCTTGAGGATAGGATTGCGGAAAGGGAGGATGGGATAATTCTGAAGATAGCATGGGATATGACTTCGACGATTGGGTATCCTGATTTATTCCCTTCTCTTTTGAGTTTTCATGCATCCTGATTTATTCCTCCTAGTAAATGAAGTTTATCTATCAGGACATTTTTTCAAACTCACCCAAAATCAACAAACAACATACCAAAATGTCGACAATCATTAGACTAACACTTATCTAGAACTTACTTTCCAAAAAAACAACAACATTTAGATGAAAATTCGATTTTTTCGGCATAACCTATAACTCTAAATATCACTAAAAATACCTAACTAAATTGCATAAAAATTACATCAATAAGTATAAGCTCATACCTTAAAGTTTTTTTGAGTTCGGATTTGAGAAATCTTAAATTTTCCTTTTTACCGATTTTGAAATTCTTTTATAATAAAAAAAATGTTTGAATTGAAATAGAATTTTTATATCAAAAATAAATTGATCATTTTTAAAGCCCATCATAATCAAAATAGATCTTATTATAAATCATCTCATCATTAACAAAAAAAATGGATAAAAGTTCATATGATTTTACTAAAAAAATAATTTATACTTATTTCTATAACAGACATAATTGTCTATCACTACTATATAGAAATATGCTATCACATTATTAAAAATTATATGTATATTAAAGTAAAACAGGGGTTCCTAGTAGACAATCATAACTGCTAAAAGCTAACCCCATTTTATTTATCTGAGACGTATATGTCGGCGTATATTTAGCATCGCGTTTTTAATTTTTTTTATTTTTTAATTTTTTAATTTTATCATGTCTTTAATAATAGCATGGTATCACAATTTAAAGGTACGTTTCTTGCTTATTTCTCTTTTACAATTATTTCTCTTTTCCATGTTCATTTTCACTATTTCTGAATCATCAATTTAGCTTATATTTTTATTTTGGTTTATATTCTTTTAGTCTTATCTTTATATAATATGTTTTTTTTTCTATCTGTTTTTTTTCTCTTTAATATAGGTTCTCCACAAACCTAAATTGACATCCATTATATAAATTCAGTCGATTTTACATATATCTATATTTTTAAAATTTTGGTAAACTTTTGTTTATATCGATAGTAAGTTTTTTTTATTTTTTAGGAAATTTTTATTTAGATTTACAGTTTTCGGCCCTTCTAATTAAATCGGGTAATACGAAAACAAAAGTCCTCAAATTTCAAACATAACAAAAGTCCTCAAATTTCAAACATAGTTATTAGTTTCAAGGGATCAGTTATAATTTTCTTTTTACTTTAATAAAATTTACATTAAAAACATATTATTTTATAAAATCGATATTCATTTAATGTATTTTATTTTTTTATATGGTAAAATATTTTTCAAAATTTATTTTACATTGGTTTTTTTATTTATCATTATTTATAAAAAATTATATACAATGTTTTTAATGAAACTTTTCATATATATATATATATATATATATATATATATTAAATTTTTATTAGGTGTTACATACATGTTTCATAAAAACAATTGATAAAATTTGATGTATAAAAAAATTGAAACAAAAGCATGGCGCGTCCCCAATTTATTAAACAACTCCTGCTTTTTAAGAGTTTGAAGCTGGCCAACTCCTTTCCCCTACGAAATTAAGAATGAAAATAGAACTATAAAAAGAACAATAAAAAGGACTATTAACGTATTTTTTATATTTATTTTATTTATCTTAAAATAAATATTTTCATTCATTTTTATTTTGTTTTATAATTTATAATATCATTTTGATTATCAATTATATTTTATATATGTTATCTTATTTAAATGAAAATATTTAAAGCCTCTTTATATTTTTATAATAAATTAATATTATATCTTTTATGATAATTTTTTAATTTTTTTTCTAATATCTCTAAAATCCTGCACTTTTTATTATTATTTTATTTTTCAATATTTTTCTATTATAATTTGTTATATTATAATATTACTTTATAATATGTACGATAGGCTTTTGATCATTATGATACCGATGATTTCTATTGTATGTTTATAACAAAAATTTTAAATAATAATAATTTTTATATTTTTGTTATCAATTTATTTTATGTTTGAATTATTTAATTTAATATTACCCAGCAACCTTCCTCGAGCAACCGAAAGATTCGATAAATTATTTGTAACGTATTGAATCATATATCCAACATATATCTTAATAAATTAATTTAGAAGATTGTCGACATAGTATTTAAGAGGTACAAATCAGCCATTAGAGATAGTGAGCCATAAAAACAGAAAACATTATGGTTTTGTGATAAGATGGGTTGACATTCATATTGTATCTAAAATAATATTTTTAACGACCAAACTAATAGTTTAACCATAATCATTCCTTTTATATTCAAAATTTTGGTATAATTATTCATACGAATTTCACTTCCTTCTTTCAAATTTCTAGAATCTATAAATTTCGGCCAAATATGGTAGATTAAATAATTGTTGTCTTGGATAACTCGGACGCAAAAAGGTTGCTTCTTGTTCTTTTATCCAAATCAAATACAGACAAGCACACTTTAGCTATCTTAATAGATAGTAGTTACCATTTGAGTTAGCTTTTATTAACTTACAATAAAGAAATACTTAAACATGCTTTCTGTTTAAACTTAAAAAGGGGGACCAACGATCAAAACCAAAACAGAAGTATCCAAAGTTTGACTCTTTCTCTGTTGAGAAGGGAATCATGTAAGCTTATATCGAGATGAGTTGTGTTCAGAATTTCGAGCAACACTCTTGCCATCTAGCACAAAAGCATCCAACACAAGTTATTGGAAGTTGTTCGGACGATTTCTGGTTGTTCGAGCTCATATTCTTTACTAGTTGATGCATAATTAACTTATGGAATCATCATCCAATTTTAATTACATGGCTATGTTTACCTCTAACTTGTATTATTGCCTCTTAAATATAATCAATTGTACATAATAAACTAGCCCTATTCAACATCTATGTTATTGGATTGTTAGCGGTATTGCCAAACTTTTATATTTTCATGAAACACAATCCTACATTCATAAAAGTTCATACGATTTAAGGTTTATTTTGATCCCTCCAAACTAATTCATAGTTATATATAATAGTTTATCGCTAAAATATTAAAAGATATTTCACCGAGCAAGTTCTAATTGGAATGAAGTGATAAAATACAGTTCCAGGCATACTTCAAGTATGTATGTAACAACGGTAGTAAATAGTATATTTAGTGTTTGTTGGGGTTCGATTATAAAATTAGAAAGATATACGGATTACTATTAATATCCTAGGTTTAATAAAAAGATAAAAATAAAATGGGGTGCGAGAATTTAATTTGATATTGAATACATAATTTATTTGCTTTATATAATAAGCCTTAAATCACTAGTCATCGGTTATTTTTGGTGAATATAACAATATTTACCTCAAAAAATCATAAAATATATTATTTATAAACAACAACAACAAAAATGATTTATTTGGTTTCTAAGTAATTTTTTTTCTAATTAAATTTATAAAAAAAATTAAAATTAATACATAAATAAACGAAACACCATAACACAACATATAATAAGACAAAAAATTAACAAAACAAGTATATCCATGAACTTCAAAGGTTAATCAATTTATAGAGAATCTAAACACAACATTACTAGAGTTGTACAAGAAACCAATCATATTAGAATAGATATCTGATTCACTAGAGTCCTAAACATCAAAAGGAAAAGGTTGAATATTAATAAGTTATGTAAAAACCTACCGTAGTCGTGCCAAACTTTAATAATATAAAACAAGTCAATGATAACCAATAATGGTCCAGTTTTAGTTTCTTCAAATTCTAGTTTTATAGGTTAATGCTAACCAATATAAAAACTACATGCAGAATTTAGGTTACTAGACGTGCTAGAAGATAAAAAATCTAAATCATATTGAGCAAAACTTAAATCATAAAAAAATGATGAACCATCCTCGTCTACTTTTTAGATTTACATCCACAATATTAAAAATAATAATTAACATTTCAATGGTATAACTTTAATTAATTTGAAAATAATATGTAGCACATACCATTCTTGATGTACGAAATTCAATCTTTGACACACATCAAAGTTTCAACATATTCTCAGAGTAATGAAAAAGGAGTATCAGAAATAATTCTATGACACTTATTAAAAGAATTCTCGGACGCAACCGAAGAAGTTGGTATAACTAATATATCATGAGTCATTATTGCAAGCGTCGCAAATTTAGGACCATTATGCTTTCACCAATTAAGAATATCAAAATTAGTATCATTATTCATTGGAAAAAATGCCTTCTTTCAAGTATTCATCTAATTCATTTTTTATATTTTTATCCCCTATATTACCACTTGCAACAAACTCCAAGAAGCCTCTCAACCATTCTCCACCAACTGAATTTTCAACTATGCGCTCACTATGAGAACAAGAATTTGAACTTTTACCAGATTCACCAATATTTCCAAACATTTCAAAATATTCATAAAAAGCTCATGTAGAAACTCACATATAGCACCTATATGAATGTTGGAATGGATATATACATATCCTTATAAACATATGACACAATAGCCAACTTATATCAAGGATCGAGAATAATGGAAACATTTAGCAGCTTATTGCATTCTTCCCAATAGTCGTCAAATTTAAGTTGTATTTTAGTTGCCATTAAACTAACCCAATCATCTTTAGAATCAACCCACATATTAATACTCATTTGAATTTGAATTATATTTGGTGATTACAAAATATGATTGAAGGGTATTTTAGGTAAGTTTTTAGACAAAGTATTTAATTTTGGGTATATAGCAGAGATATAATTAAGGTTCTTGTATTTAATGTGTAGGGAGAGAATGTTTTAACCTTATTAAATGTTGTTCTTAAAGTATTTATAGGATAATTTCGGATCCATGGCTCAATCGGGTGAGGTCATGAATATGAGTCAAACTCATGAGCCCCTAGGCCCATGAACGGTTATTCATTATACACATTTTTTATTAAACATATGGTTGGTACACATCTTAGTCAGTAAGCACACAGCTGCCTCAACATAATATTCATTATGAGTATAAAATTCCCCTTACGATAGATCCGACCCATTTCCTGCTCGTTGCCCTTAAGGCTTTCCGAACCTATCAGCTAGCCCCCTTAACTCTCTCAAAGGTATTTTGGCAGAGCTAGCCGACACATATCCGAACAAATTCCGATGGGTTTATTCAAGAATGATTACTATCCAAAATTCAAAAAAATTAACCAAGTATTTTTCGAGACACGTGTCAGTTTTTTATTTGACCTACAAACTCGTTTTACTCTAAGTAAAACCATCCAATCAAAGGAGAGAAACTATTACAATCCTTTAGATCCCCATAGTTACGACTGTCGATTCGAATCCCCTAGTAGGGCACTCAAATGTGGTTTAGTCTCTATATAAAGTTCTTTTCATTTTTTCACTGGAGGTATTTTTAGAGAGAGAAAGAGATTGTATTCTAATTCTCGACAAACAAAGTCTTGTCGATCAAGTTCCAGTTTCTTTCCTACGATATTTCTCTTTCTCCACCACATTAGCCACTGTAAATCCCTTTTTTGGTATCTTCTTAGGGTTTTTACGTTTACATCTAAAAACGCTCTAACTAAAGGAGCTTGGCTAAAAAAAGTCAAAATAGAAGAAGAGAAGAAGAAAGCAAGAGTCGCTGCTTCATCACCTGCCTCCTCGTGTACGGTTGTTGTTACTCAATATATTGAGTACGAAAGGGTTGACACTTACAATATGCTCCATATTTCTTTTGAACCTACATAGATTTCCCAGTCGTCCCAACCATCAGAATAAGTATAAGAAGGATAAGGAAGACTCATCACAATTTGTTGTTGAAAAAAATAATTGAAGGGCAGCGAAACAAAATTAACGTTGCCTTGTTGGATGTTGTTGCTGCCACTGTTGAGGAGGTTAAGATGACTTTAGAATCTCATGTGCCTAAGAATAAAAAAGGACATAAGAGGGTCAAACAGATAAGTAATAAGAGAGAGAAGAAAAAGAAGAAGACTTCGACAAGTTTGGAGATAATACTTTGTTCAGAATTCCCCCTCCAACAATCCCAGTTGTTGTTCTTCCTATGACCACGGTATCTGAACCCCCTTCTTCATTACTTCCCCAACTGAGAGGAAATTGTTTAAGTATGGTGATCTAACTGTTGTGGTATTCAATGGGTTTCTTTTTTAGTTATAAAAGAGGAACGATGTGTTAGGGTATTCATTTATGAGCTATATAAGACCGTTAGTCAAATTAGAGAGACAAGTAAGGTCTCAAGTTGAATAAATCACTTCTCTTTGGGATGAAAATCAGAATTTTAAGAATTCAGTTGAGAAAAAGAAGAGCAAGGTTGAAAGTCTAAATAGAGTGACGAAGTCTGTTAAAAATGAGGTAGTCCACGTGAAATCCGATCGTGACAAGTTGCAAGTTGATTATAAAATTTTACAGTCATCTAATTTCGAGGAGATTACCTAATTGAAGAATCATCAAAACGATGACAAATATACCATTAATCTCTTGTTGAATGAAAATAGAAACCATGATGCTCTTGTCCAGAAGAAAAAAAGTGAGATTACCTCTATTATGGTTAAATCTACTTAAAAGATAGCCGATGATGTGGATGCATATGCCAAAACGGTGATAGATTCTTTGCAAGGGAGGGACAACTCAGTAAAATCGGACATGGTATTGCTATTTCAAAAGATATTTAATAAGTTATCCCTTAGGGAATGGTGGGGATATGTGCTAGTAAATCTGGTGCCTCATAACATACCTTTAGCCGACCAGCTTGGCATTTCTACAATTTATCTGATGATGTTTCTGATAAAAAAGGATCTGATGGTGAGAGTTCAGAAGATAAATAATGAGGAAAATCTTATGGGAACGAGCCCTAAGGCCGGTTGTTTTAATGTATTTGTTTCTATGCAAGCCTTTGATGTGTGCAAGACATTTTGTTATTTTAATTTCAAATCGGATACTGATGAGCAATACCTTGGCACGACTAAGGCATTTTGTAATTTTCTTTTCATATTTCACTAAGTCATCGGATCATGCAATGCACTTTATATTATCTATCATTTTATCAACTTGTTTTATTTTTTCATATATTCTTATCTGCATAACTTAATACTAGTTTATCCGAATATAATTAATATTAAGACATGATTCATTCGAAGAGGATAAATACTTACACTTGAGTCATTCGAATGTAATACAAACTTAATCCACCTGAGCCATTTGAAGGTAATCCATTTGAAAGCAGTAAAATATTGATCCACCTTAGCCATTCAAACGCCATTCATTCGAAGGCAATAGAAAGTTGATCCATTTTAGCCATTTGAAGGTAATCCATTCGAAGGCAGTAAAAACTTGATCCACATGAGTCATTCGAAGGTATTCCATTCCAAGGAAGTAGAAACTTAATATACATGAGCCATTTGAAGCTAATCCATTCAAAGAAAATAAAAATTTAATATAATTGAGCCATTCGAAGGTAATCCATTTGAAGGCAATAAACTTGATATAATTACAAACATATTTTTAAAGGCAGAGACAATATATTAATAATTATTCAGATACCTCATTAAAACCTCCTTGCACCACCAGGGTAGGAAAGAGTCTGCCTTCAAATATTTACATTAAACTGAAACAAATTAAATATTTACAAGATAAGTTTACTCAAGATATAAACTTAGGTGTTCGATATTATTGGCTTCATGGACAACTAACCGATATGTTCCCTGCTTAATCTTCTCACACACAATGTATGGCCTTTCCTCATTTGGAGCCAACTTTCCAAACTTCCCCATTGGCGTACTTTTCTCAGTATGTTTTTCCCCACTTGGAGATATTTTCTTTGTACTTTAGACACATATTTACTCCTTATTAAACCTAGGTAATATACGGTTTTTAAATAGGATTTTATTCTCCTTTTTTCAATCAAATCCAACTGAGCTCTTATTGCAACTTCATTTTCCTCTTTAAAATAATTTTGAACCTTGAAAGAAGGAAGAGTAGCTTATATTAAAGCGATTGCATCCATTCCATAAACCAAGGGAAAATGAGATTCTTGAGTGGCAGTATGGAGTAGTTCGGTAAGCCCACATCATTTTTTGTAGATAATTAGGCCATTCACCGAATTTTTCTTCTAAGTTCTTTTTAAGACCCATCAAAATAGTTCTATTTTTCACCTCTACCTGTCTATTGGTTTGGGGATGAAAACATAAGGAGAAATAATGATGAATTCCCATTGATGCACAAAATACCTTCATATCATTGTTGCGAATTGGGTGTCATTATCTGTGGCAATACGTCTAGATATCCAAACCTACAGCAAATATTAGAGACGAAAAATCTAATAACCACTTTGGGAGTCATTCCGGAGAGGGTGCAACTTCCACCCACTTCAAAAAATAATCAATTTCCAAAATAATAGTTCGACATCTTATAAATTTCAGTGGAATGGATCCGACTAAGTTAAGTCCCCATCTATTAACGCATATCGCTTCAGATACTGAATTCATGGGAACTGCTGGCATGTGTATTACATTTCAATACCTTTGGAAAGGATCGCATCTTCTAACCAACTCTTTAGAATCTACCATAATAAATGGCCAATAATACCATGCAAATAAGACCCTTCTAGTCAAAACCTTGTAACCACACCCTATGATACTAGATCCGCCATTTGTTCGAATTACCCATTGTTTTTTAGGATTGTGAGTTGACGATTCCTCATAGGGCCTCTTCTAATAGAACTCAAACAAGAAGTTAGTTACAAATTGAGCTTTGATTTCCGTTTGAGGAGCAAAGTTAATATCATAATACCTTAACTCCACAGACCACTTAGTCATTCGACCTGATATATCCGGTTTTTTCAACATATTTTTAAGAGAAAAAGAAGTTCAAACTGTCATGAAATACGCTTGACAATAATGCCTCATTTTTCTAGCCGCTATTACTAAGGCTAAAGCTAACTTCTCCAACTTAAGGTATCTTTTTTTAGCATCTAACAAAATTTTACTAATACAATAAACATGGCAAGGATAGTTGTCAATTTCCCAAACTAACACTGTGCTTACAGCATAATCTGATATTGCTAGATATATGTAAAGTCTCTCTCTAATAATGGGTTTTAATAGAGTTTTAGGCAAAAATAAATGTCATCTGATTTCAAGGAATACCTTATCAAAATTTTGGGACCAATTGAAGTCTTTAGCATTTCACAATACTTAGAAAAACTATGAAAATTTATCTTGATAGGATCAGATTATATTGGAGGACCATTGCAGTAAAGTGGGTCGGAATGTATTTAGAGAGGTAATTCAGACCAGACAACTAAATCTTTAATGAATAAGCAATATGCTTAGTAAGCTCATTGATTCAGCTAGATGCATAATACATTGGTTTATGGGTTTGGGGGCTCGTGAGATTGACCCGAATAGAGGACCCAACTCGAATGGCCCATGGCTCCAAACAGATTATAATTAGCTCAACCAACAACATCGAATGGATTCAACTTTTTCTATAAAAAATAATAATAAATACAAGCATTTTTTTCTCTCCTTACTTTCTCTTAAGAATTTAATACCATATAAACTAAAAATCTTCCAAAACTATCCATAAATCAAATATTATCATCACTAGATTAATGACCACAGTACGAGCGTGAGGTGCCTAAATAACTTTATTCAAAACCATACCTGCGGATTGTACTTCTGATTTCTTTGAAGCATTGATCTCGACATGCAAGAAGTTTCCCCTCTTGAAAATGAAGAGATAAGACGTGATAATGAGCATGCTATTATAACAACATGTTAATCATGATAGAGAGGAAAGAAAAACTATGTAAGAGGAGCGTGATCAGTTGAGTGCTGATATTGAAGCTTTAAGGGTCCAAAGACAAGCTAAAATAGAATTAAAATGGAAGTTTGATACAAGATGTATTGTTACAGATGAGCCTGGTAACAATAACAAACAAGGTGAAAGTGCTCAATCCCCAAAGGCTCACACAATTTCTAAGAAGAAACATTGGACTACGCTGTTCATAAATACATCGGATTCTGCTAGAAATTCAACCACATAATCTGATTCAGATATTTCTTTGATCAAGCAGTGACCATGGCCATCAGAAGAGGAAATAAACGTTATCTAAAAACATTCAAATAAAATGGGTAAAAAGAGTAAAGGGAAAAAAATATCATTGGAAAGTAAAGGGATCAACATATCACGACGTTGATTATTTGTTAATTGATCTGTTTGTTATTCAATCTGAACCGGGTATTTTTGACACTTCTGGTAAGGATCACATGTTTAGTTGAAGCCATAACTGGAGGCAGTCACCTTTGTCTTCAAAGATTCTCTTTGGATATCTAGCAAGGCGGTTTGATAGCTCTAAAATGGAGAAATACAATATAAACAAAGATCCTAATAATTTCTTTGAACAGTTCAAAAATTTCATGATGAACTTTGACGATGATGATAAGCTATTATGTCATTCCTTCTCATAAACTTTTAAGCGGAGTACATCAAAATGGTATAATAGTTTACCACATGGATCTATTACAAATATTGATATGTTCTGGATGGATTTCCGGAGGTAGTTTGTGGGATATAATGAGCTTAAAGGGAACAGTGATAGTATCATTCATTGTGCACAAAAACGAAATGAATCCATATAAGAATAGATCGGCCGTTTTATAAACATAAAAAATAGTTTGGATGATTATTTTAAACAAGTAGCCGTCGCTTCTTTAAGGCAAGGTTTAATACTGGTAAGTTGGAGGATTCAGTAACATGGAATAAAGCTATGAGCTATGGAGGATTGTTAAATCATGTCGGAAAGCAAATCACAGTAGAGGAAAAACAATTCTAGGGTACTGCGCCAGAATAGATCTGCTCAAATAATTTCTATCCCACAAGCTAGTACTCAGTCCCAAGCCACAATGAATTACCGACCTAAAGATTCTGGACAAGGTTTACATCAGCCTAGACAAAGTCAGTCAAATCAGGGCCAACCGTCTAGACCAAGAAAGAGTCAGTGGGTCCAACCTGAATGATTGTCCGAGTTGAGTGAAAATATGGCCACCATTTATGACAGAACTATATGGATTTCTGAAGGCGAACACAAATTCAATCTCCAATAAAAAAATCGAAACACTCGTTTTTATAAATACCATAACGATATGTTGTACCATGACACCCAAGATTTCATTTCCTTCAAACAAGAAGTGGAAACCCTTATTGAAAGTGGGTAGCTGTCTGATTTTTTTTTAAAATCAAGGAGGCAACATGCAAGTTAATGCGCGTGCCAAACCTAGTGTAAGTACTTTACAAGATACATCACCAAATGTTCAAAAATAAAGTGTAGAAACATCCAAACAAGATAATACAATGGTTATTGTGGAGAAATTTGATATTGGTTTGGAATACTTAGACTCTGATCCATATTGGAATCAAGTTGAGGTGATAGTAGAGAAAACAACGACAATATCTGATCTGTGCAGCTATTTAAATCTTTGACTATTTTCGAGGGAGATAATGTGACTGCACCCTCAAGCTGCTCTAGGAAAATACATGTGAACCGTCTAACCACTCAACTAGAAGGGAAAATGTCCACACATCTCTACTAGAGCCTTGTCTCTTTCATTTTCTTTGATGAAGATGACTTAAGAGAAATTTTGGATCCTCAAAAAGATGTTGTGGTAATAAGAGCATCTATTGAAATCAATGAAAGCCGGAGAATCTTGATTGATACTAGCATTTTAACAAATATATTTTTTATTAACGTATAAGCAAATAAAGAATCCTTATTTTATCTAACATTCAAATAGAAACATAGTGGGATTCACTGCCAATTCAGCTGATGTGATTGGGGAGTTTGAAGGAGAGGTATTGTAATGAAAATGATCGTTCAAGAACTTGGTAAGGGTTTTATTTTTAGTAGTTGATTGTCCGACATCGTACAATGCTATATTTGGTAGATCTTAGTTATCTAGGATGCATGCAATAGCATCCATTGTACACCAATTTTTAAAATACGTTATGGGAGGCCAAGTAGGTCTCTTTCGAAGTAGCAAAAAATGGAAAGGGAGTGTTATGTCAGGTCAAATGAAAATTGATAAAGAATAGAAATTAATGGAATCTTTTGTCAGGTCAAATGAGGTAGATGATCCAATGAAGGCTCCTAACACCATGATCCCCGTTGAAGAAGTTGAGGCTCATTACTTTCCACAAGGAAAAAATGTAATTGTCGGATCTAAATTACCTTTAGAATTGAAGGAAAAGTTATTATCCTTCTTATATAAAAATCTGCATGTGTTTTGGTATAATGAGGATGTGATTAGAGTACCAACAAGTGTAATTAGCCATAAACTATATGTTAGATCTGATACGGGACCAATGGTTCAAAGAAGAAGATCTTTTTCTAAGGAAACATCAGAAATCATTGTTCAAGAAGTAGATTGGTTAACTAAGGTGGAGCATATCAGACACTCCCAATACCCTCTTTGGACTGCTAACCTGGTCCTTCTCAAGAAGAATAATAGAATATGGTATATGTGCATTGATTTTATATATCTCAATAGAGCATGCCCAATGATCTGTTTCCAGTACCTTAGATAGATCAGCTAGTGGATTTCATTTCACGAAATAAGTTGTTATCTTTCATGGATGCTTTTTTCCGGTTATAATCGGATACAGATGAATCTGATTGGTCAAGATCACAATACTTTTATCGATGGCATGAAGCTTCATTGCTCTAACGTAATTTATTTT
Source organism: Limnanthes douglasii subsp. nivea (assembly GCA_036936605.1). Lineage (NCBI taxonomy): Eukaryota > Viridiplantae > Streptophyta > Magnoliopsida > Brassicales > Limnanthaceae > Limnanthes > Limnanthes douglasii. The sequence goes on along the minus strand of JAUPFV010000003.1, from coordinate 110,090,043 downwards.
GGGTTGAAGAATGTTAGAGCCACATATCAGCGACTAGTAAATAAAGCATTTGCTAACCAGATTAGAAGAAATATAAAAGTCTGTGTCGATGATATAATGGTTAAAATCCCCAAGAAGGAGGATCACATATCCGATCTCCACGAAAATCTTTCTAACTTAAAAGCTTTCAATTTGAAATTAAATTCTGAAAAATGTAGCTTTAGCGTTCGATCTGGAAATTTATGTGCTACATTATAATTGATAAATGGATTCAAACTGACTCAGACCAGTTGAATGCTTTGTTGGCCATAGATCCACCTCAAAATACTAAAGAAGTTTAGATAGTGACTGAAAGATTGGCAGCATTGAACAGATTTATTCCAAGATCATCAAACAAGTGTGCTCAGTTTTTCCAAGTCTTAAGAAATGAAAAAGACTTCAACTGGTCCCCTAATTGTGATGAAGCTTTCCCTGAAATCAAGAGACACATAACCTCACCCAAAACATTAATTAAACCTGTAGACGAGAAAAGACTTTTTATGTATCTAGCAGTGTCCGAGTATGTTGTATGTGTGGTATTGGTGCGAGAAGTTGATCATGATCCCCGTCATGTTTACTATATAAGAAATATTTTGTTGAAAGTTGAGAAAATATACTTAAAGCTACAAAAGTTAGCATTGGCGTTGGTCATAGCAGCTAGAAAAATAAGGGCGTATTTTCAAGCACAATCTAGCACGGTTCCAACTTATTTTCCATTGAAGAATGTGTTACAAAAGGCCGATATATTGGGACGAATGACCAAATGGCTAGTTGAACTTGGAAATTATGATATTGACTAAGCACCCCGAACTGTAATCAAAGCTCAAGTTATGGTTGAGTTTTTAGTTGAATTTCACTCCAAAAGGCCTCGTGAAGAAGCTCCAACCAGTGTGCCTAAAAAGGAATGGGTAATCCGAACTGATGACGGGTTTAATACAATGGGGTGTGGAGCTGGTATCTGCCTAATCTCCCCCTCTAGGGATTCTATGTACCAAGATATACGTTTTTGTTTCAAAGCATCCAATAATGAATCAGAATATGAAGTAACAATAGTCTGATTCAGATTAGCTGAGATATGTGGTGCTTGAATAGTCTGATTGATAAGTGATTTACAACTACTCATTCATAAACCATAGGCGAAATCTAAAACCGGGAAAGAAGTCTTAAAAGAGATCACAACCAGGTTTAAACAAGTTAAATATGAGCATGTCCTAAGATCGGAAAATACAATGGTTGATTCCCTAGCCACTATAGCGTATTCTAAAGCATACTGGTAGATCCTGGTGCAAGAATGTCCTTCCATAGTCACAAATTCAGAAATAAAAGGTGAAGTAGGAGAAATTCTACATGTATCCACTATGGTTTCAAAAGATTGGAGAAATGAGATCCTAGAATTTATCACTAATGGAGTTTTAGCTAAAGACAAGGCTTCTGCCAGGAATATAAAATACAAAGCTCGTGGAATTTTAGTTCTAATGGGGGTTCTTTATCAAAAATTCTTAAGTAGGCGTTTACTGCGCTGCCTCAGATCTAATGAATCTCAAAGTGTTCTATCAGAACTTCTTGGTGGAGAATGATCAGCACATTGTGACTATAAATATTTAACTAGAAAAGTGTTGTTGGTATGGTATTATTGGCCTTCTATTATGGCATATGCTAAAGACTTGGTGAGAATATGTGACCCCTACCAAAGGTATGAGAATGCAGTCCATATGCCAGCAGTCTCCATGGATTCTGTATCTGAAGTAATACCATTTGACAGATGGGAACTTGATCTGTTCGGACCTCTTCTGATGGCTTCAGCGGGTTGTCGCACTATAATTTTGGCAATAGAATATTTCTCCAAGTTGGTAGAAGTTGCACCTTTATCCAGTACAAAATCTAAAGGAGTAATAAAGTTTATCCACTCTAACATATGTTGTCGATTTAGTATTCCTAAGCACATCACCATAGATAATGGTCATCAGTTTGACAATAAAGACATGAAAGTATTTTGTACGCCAAAAGGGATTCAACATTGTTTCTCATCTCATTTTCATCCTTAGGCCAATGGACAGATTGAGTTGGCAAGCTAAATAATTTTAACAAGGTTGAAAAATAATTTGGATGAAGCAGTTGGGAAATAGCCAAGTTATTTACAAGAAGTACTATGAGCATACCGAACTACTCCATTTTCTTTAGTTTATAAAATGGATGCAATTATACGTATAAAATCCACTCTTCCTTCTCTCAGAGTACAAAATTATTCAGAAGACAATAACGAGATAGGAGTGAGGGCTCAGTTGGATTTAATTGAGGAAAAGTGAGGAAAAGTTCATTTTAGAACTGTGCATTACCAAGGCTTAATGAGGATCATGTTTGCAACTAAAGTAAGAAGAATAAATTTTCAAGTTGGAGATAAAGTTTTAAGAAACGTTTTCTTACACACTGAGGAAAAAAGGTTCAGAAAGTTGGCTCCGAATTTGGAAAGATCGTACATTGTGTATGAAAAGATCAAGCAATGAATATATAGGCTCTTGGACAAAGAAGGGAACATTTTGAACCACCCTTAAACATTGAGCATATAAGGTTGTATTTAGAGTAAATCTTAGTTTGTAAAGATTTACTTTATTTTGGCTCAATGTAAAAATTAGGGGCATACTCTTTCCAATCCAGGTGGCGCGAGGAGGTTTTAATGAGGTGTACTAATCTTAATCAATCTATCGCTTTTTGCTTTTAAACTTTTGTTTCCTTCGAATGGTTTGCTTGGACTAAAGGTGTGCTGTCTTCGGATGGATTACTTTTGAATGACTTGTATTTAACACTTTGTTGCCTTCGAATGGATTATATTCGAATGGCTTGTATTTAACACTTTGTTGCCTTCGAATAGATTACCTTCGAATGGTTTGGTTGGATTAAAGTTGTGATACCTTCGAATGGTTTATATTTAACATTTGTTTCCTTCTAATGGATCACCTTTGAATGACTTGGATGGATTTAAAATTAAGTTTCTTATGAATAAAATACCTTCGAATGGCTTGATCAAATTTAACTTATCACTTTAGGTAAAGATTTTCAAATTTTTTATCATGTTTGAATTAAATACTTAGTTAGGATCGTATATCAATGGAAGAAAAATATGCATTGAGGCATTAAATGGATAAAAATAAAGATGAAATAAAATACCTTTGAATTATAATAAAATCTGACCCACGTGACAAAATGACTTGTAATCAATAGGGACTCATACATATAAAGTTACTAAGTAATCTGATCTAAAAACAACAAAATTCCTTGCACACAACAAGGACTTCAGTTCAAAACACATACACACTAAAAATATTAACCTTATGGCTCATTCCTTTCGGTTTTCTTCTCTTCATTTATCTTTCCTTTGTTTTAAGAGTCACTATCTGAGTCTTCTTCAGCTTCATCATCAGATTCATACTCATCGGAGTCATCTATGGAAACGTTTAATTTACCACCTATGGACATACTATGAAAAAGAATCTTTCGGGTTGGCACATACCTCCACAACTCCCCAAGAGACCGTTTAGGAAATGTATTATGAAACAATAATACCATATCATATTTAATAGATTCATCCCTCTTAACCATAGATTCCAATACACCATTAGCATATGCATCCACAGCATCGGCTATGTCCTTTGCAGTTTTTTCTTTAAGATTGATAATTTCATCTTCTTTTTTCTTTAGAAGATCTTCCGCATTTTTCTTCTCCTCGGATAATTGTTGAAAGTTAACTTTAATCTTAGCCTGTTTTTCTTTCAGATAAGTGATTTCTTTTTACAAATCAGTGAACTTAAGTTGCAGCTGCTCATGGTCGGATTTGGATTGAACCAGCCCTTTATTAAGGGTCTTCGCTTCCTTATTCAAATTTTTAACCTTATCATTCTCTACTTTGGTGGTGTTCTGTAAACTGTGGTTTTCGTTATGAGTGGAAGAAATATCATTGACTTGATATCTAACCTACCCCTGCAAGTCAATTATTGGCCTTATATAGCCTAAAACTTCATACCCCAGTTCACTGTGTTCCTTAGACACTTCAAAGGATTCTTCATCTAACCTACCCCTGCAAGAAATATTTAACTATGGCTTCATATTTCTCTTTAGACAAATCCCTCTTTTTTGGACTACTAAACCTGCATCATATGGTACAAATATTTTGTGGCAAATGAAATTTCATGGTACACCAATGGCATCCTCATTGCACCAAGCAAACATGTGTAAACATTTTTATAAGAAAGATAATAATCTTTTCTTCAACTCTCATTGGATTTTTTCTCAAATTCTAACATACTTCCCATTTGTTTAACTGTGCACTTCGATCAAATTCTTAAATACTTCCCATCTTCTAACCTGTGCACTTCGGACCTCTTCCATTGGGATACCAACATTATGAGTCTTTCTTGAATCATCTATCTTATTCGGATCTGAAGAGGACTTTATTAACTGCTATTAATTTTTTTGTTACCACGATCCAAGGATTTTGGAGCAAGTACGATGACATAACATTCCCTAGCCACTTTTTTGATGTTCCGAACCACTCCTACTTGACTTCCCACCGCATATTTCAAACATTTGTGAACTCTAGACGTGACCGCATGCATTCTTGACAATCAAGATCTGCCAAAATTTGCATTGTAAGGGGTAAGAAAATCCACTACCACAAACAAAACCCTCACTATTTTCTTCAAATGGTCATTTGCCTAACAGTGCTTCTCCTTTGAATTCTCCAATGACATCAACAGAGTTTCCCGTAAAACTTACTATATTCTTGTTTGATCGTTGGTCAAGCTACGCATGTCGATCAAAATTCTTCGGATCTTCGTGCCCTCAATAGATGCCCCTATTACCACAGCATCCACATATGGGTCTGCGATGCCCCTTAAGTCGTCTTCATCTATCACTATAAAATGAGCAGGGTTTTGATAGAGGTGTGTAGATATTTTCCCTTCCAATTGTGTGGTCAAACTAACTACATGTCATTTCGTGGAGTAAATAAAAGGTGTTGTCACTGTATCTCCCCTAAAAATGGTTAGTGATTTGAAGAACATAGTTTGGAAACCCTTTTGGTGTTTTTTTTCTTACCATGTTTATTCGACCCATCTAAGTCAGGATCCAGATATTTCAAATTCATATCGATTTTTTCAATAATTACCATTGTACTTTCTTGTTTGAAAACTTTTGTATTCTACATTCGGATATTGGGTGGTACAGCTTGAGCCCAAGTCATGTTAGGCTGTGACTTATTGTTCACTTGCTTATTACCCCATTATGACTTAACAAAAGTAGTTAATTTTTCATTTTCAACCAATGCTTGTATCTATTGTTTTAGAGAAATACAATTTTTAATGTCATGTCCTACAATCTTTAATGTTTTGAATTTCCCTCAGATTTTGGATAGGTGATGGTCTTCAGAATTGCATAATATTATTGGTCCTATCATAGATGGTAGCCACATTCTCAATTAATTCTGCATAGTAATCAGGCTTGACCCATTGATTCCATTTTGGCTTAGATTGTTGACCTTGATTAGACTGGATGTTTTAGCTGATGAAAACCTTGTCCTGAGTCCCTTGGATGGTTGCTGACTATGGCTTGCAACTGGTTGCTAGCTTATGAGAAAGAGGTTGTAGGGGCAGACCTATATTGATGAGGCTGCCTCAATCTCTTGGTTTCATCCACAATCATCTGCTTTCCGACCTAGTTCAACAATCCACCCCAAGTCATTATTTTCTTTCGAGTCATTGAATCAACCAACTCACTAGCTAATAAAACTTTCCTCAGAGAAGCTATAGCCACTTGCTTAGAATAGTATGCCAATCGATCTTTAGTGTTCACAAAACGGTTGATGTAATCCTTTAACGATTCATTCAAATGTTTCCCACAATGAATTATTGTATCCCCATTTCCTTTGAGTTCATTAATTCCCACAAACTGTCTTCTAAATGCCATCCAAAATATGTCAAAATTCTTGATTAATACATGTGGCAATCTGTTATACCACTTTAAATAACTAGTTTTGAATGTTATACATAACATCTTGTCATCATCATTAAAATTCATCATGAAATTTTTTGAGATGATTATCAGGATCCTAGTTCCCATCATATTTTTCCATCTTCAAACTATCAAAACGCTTGGGAAAATTTCCAGAGAATTTTTGAAGACAATGGTGATTGTCTCCAATTGTGTCATTGGCTAAACATATGGTCTTCATTGAGAGTGTTAAAGATTTTAAGTTTGGATTGCACTGAGAATTGATCACTCAACAGGTGATCTATATTGTGTTCTATTGACCTTTTACTTTTCCTTGATAATTCTTTTGTTTCCTTTTACCCTTTCAGTTCTTTTTCTTACCCGAACAATCCTGCTTACTTGACCATCGGTGCTTTTTAAAATGTTTTTTCGCCAGCTTTCCTTTCTTCTTTTTACGACAATGATCACTACCTAAAAAGGAAGAGGAAATTTTTTATTCTTATTTTGTGGTTGAGCCCTCAACAGAATCTGATGTGCTTGAACATTATTTTGGCCATTGTTCCTTTTTTTACCATTTGTGGGCTTTATGGGACTGATCATTTGAATTATGTTTAGGATTACTATATGGATTATCAAGTTTGGGATATTCTGATGAATTCTTTCCACACAGATCCTTTTCAGCCTGCCTTTGGGCTCTTAATTCCTCATTTTCTACCCGCAACTGATCACGACTTTCATGCATGGAAAGTATTTACTTAGTATTATGATTCACGTGGGGTATGTTCACATGCTCCTCATCGCCTCTAATCCTCTCATTTTCCAGAGATGGATCTATAGGCATATCAGGATCCATGTCTCAAAGAACTCTGAAAGTTAATTTAAAAGTTAAGTTTTAAATACTGTTATTTAGGTATCTTTTGCTCCCACTGTGGTCGTCAATCTCATGAGGACAAAATCCGATTAGAGGGTATTTTAGGTAAGTTTAGAAAAAATATTTAATTTTGGGTAGAGGGTAGAGAGATAATTGAAGTTCTTGTATATAATGTGTAGAGAGAGAATGTTTCAACCCTATTAATTGTTGTTCTTTTGAGTATTTATAGGATAATTTCGGATTCATGGGCCAATCGAGTTAAGTCACGAATATGGGTCAAACTCATGCGCCCAGAGGCCCACGAACCGTTATTCATTATACAAATTTTTTTTTTAAATATATGGTTGGCATACCGCTTAGTCAGTAGACACACAGTTGACTCAGTATAATCTTTATTTTGAGTCTAAAATGTCTCATAAGATAAATCTGACTTACTTCGTGCTCTTTTCCCTCAAGGAATCCCGACCATGTCAACATCAATAAAATACAAGTTCGAGGTTGGATATTTCACACCATAATGTTTCTTTGTTATGATAGTATCTTTAAACACTTATACACTTTCTTCCTATTTTTCCATTCAATTTTTGGAGGGAAGTGTTTGTAATCAGTGTCGAATTATTTTAGAAGTTCAATAGCCAAACAAAGTTCAATACCTTATTGAACTAATATTTCTTCAAATGTTTAAGGATACAAAAATAAATTAAACTGTATAAGCTACGGTTTAAACCACATACCTTCAACTCTTGACCGCATAATACAAACCATTAAACCAACAATTCTTGTTGTAATTTCAATGCAGCCATAATGATATAAATACTTTGTCAAAATAAACATTTCGCCAACAAAGTTAATATCTAATATATATTCATCAATGGTATTCCAAAATTAAACCTTCAATAAAGTTTCAATGAAAGTTATATTTAATAAGTCAACTTAATAATCATAAGACATTTTAGTGAACATGCACTTATTTAGGAACAATTTATCACGTTTCTTACATATTTAAGGACATTGATTTTTTTTTAATTACATAATATAAAATAGGTTGTGCATCGTTTTATATGAATATATAAACCAAAGTCTGTCATTAACAAAAAATGAGACCGTGCAATATGCTCTTAAAATGAAAATTATCAAGTCATTGGTCAAATATATTAGTCTTTATAAATTTTATTTTTTTCAAGCATGGAGGGCATATATAAAGCTAAATATATAATTATTGGACGTAAGACGTATATTATTTAGAAAGGAGACATATATTATGTCCGAAATGAGAAAAATACTAATAAGTTAATTAAATTTGAAATAAAATGACTATGAGCCAAGCTATAGAGGTCACGAAATTTCCCATAATGTAGTCTAACTATTATGATAAATGATGTACATGACTATAACCCAAGACCTTGAGGTTATGAAATTTTCCATATTGTGGTCTGAGTACTATGTCAAATGCAAACATGGCTATAAGCCAAGCTTCCAAGGATACACAATTTCTCATATTGTAGCTTGACTACAATGTCAAACAAAAAAAATGGCTATAAGCCAACCCCATTAGGCTACGCAATTATCTGTATTGTGGCATAACTACTATGTCAAATACGAACATGGTTATAAGACAACTCTCTGAGGCTATGCAATTTCCCATATCATGGCCTTACTACTATGTTAAACTAGCAAACATAGCTACAAGCCAAACCCCAGAGGCTATGCAATTTTGTATATTATGGTTGACTACTATTTCATACATAACTAATTTTATTTAGGTAATAAAGACTATGAGAACTAAACAAACATACTTCAACAAAATAAGGAGTAAACAAATATAATAAGATGCTTACGATAAAAATAATCTGACGAACCAATAATGATGAGGTATGAAATCTTAACTAAGAGTACTAGAAAAAGAAAACAAGTTGAAAAATATTCAATTTGAAGACCTAAAAGATACTTAACTTGACGATCATCAACATATTTAAATTGAAAACCTTAGAGATATTCAACTTAAAAAACTTTAAATATATTTAACTTGATGATCCTTAAGATATTTAAATTGAAAACCCAAAAGATATTGAACTTGAAAACCTTGAAGATACTTCACTTGATGACCTTAGAGATATTAAACTTCATGCCCTAAAATATATTTAAATTGATGACCTAAAAGTCATTTCAATTCACGATCTGCAAAACATTTCAATTGACAACCTAGAAGACATTTGACTTTATGATTTGGAAGACATTAAACTTGATGAAATGAACCATATTTAAATCAATATCTTGACGCTAAATTATTAAACTAAAATCATAATATTTGTCATTTATAATATTAAGTTATTACCATAATCTTTTATATAGTGAAATTGGTGAATGTCGAGATCATATGAACACAACATCGCATGTATCACTTTGACAAGGAAAATTAAGATTATTCAATTTGAATATAGACCTGAATCATAAAGAATGAATGACTTAAAATTGGAGGTGTGAAGAAAGGACTTAAAGCTAGAGGCATGAAGAAGAAATGACTTACAAATTTCACTATTTGTCTATTATACTCAAATATTTTTAGTCTTTAAGTTTTGTTAAATATTCTAACTCAAGGACTATGGGATCTCTAATTAGGTCATAATATATGGATAATAATAAAAAAATAATGGCATTTATGTAATTATGTACATACAACTATTTATATTGTATGAGTATCCTATGAATAAGTGTATATTAGACATTTATACATGTAACACCCTAATATTCTATATACATAGATGTGTACTCTAAAGGCAATTAGAGAAGCTCTCATTTATGAATAAAAATTTATCTTTCTTACTCTTTTTTTATTGTTAATCATTAGAACTTTTATACATTTTCTAATTATTTGTCGAAGTAAAATCCTTACCAATTAAAATCCAAAATATATTTTATCCTTAACCAAGTCTCTAATATCTCTCCAATAAAGTGATATCTTTTTTTTCAAATAATTTGTAATCACTTAAGCAACCACGTAAGTCTTGTCAACACTTTATATGTCTCGCCCATCGTTAATATAATCTTTTTTTGGTGACTTGCTTGTTTTTTTAACCATACAACATTATCAAAAACATTTTAACGCAAATTTATCTCAAAAAATTGGCACCGTCTATGGAAATCAAATGGTAATCCAATAATTTTTATTTTTAAAACTAAGAGTAAAAATAAAAAACCACAAAAAATATACAAAAAACCTAAAAAGTTAAAAAAAAATAAACAAGTCACAACAGAAAACTCACATATGGAGTATGATCACTTATTTGATCTAGAAACAGCAGATGGACAACCTCTTGCTCCAGTCGCTTCCATTATTGACGTCAAACAATAGCTAAATGAACCGAGGGAGCAACATACGAGCCAGTTTAGGGATTTGCCGGCCATGCTGACCACCCACGCACTGCACTTAAGATATGTAATCAAACGTCCCGAGGATGATAAAAAGAAGAACATGATTATGCTACAAAATCTATGATAAGGAATAATTATAAAATGTTACCAACATGCAAAAATTTCCCTTTATGTAAGGATCTTATAGCAGGAACGACATGCGTCGCCATCACTGCCGCAATAAGAAGATAAGATTGACTTAAATATCAATAAACAACAACAAAATAAAAAAATGAGTATCATATCCTTGAGCATCACCCAACCCGACATCAGCAAAACAGAAATGTAGGTGGTCAAATCATCCCACCAACTGACACGCCTCTTGGGAAAAATGGACATCAAGCTTATTTAGTTCCCAATATGACTCAATAAACTTTTATTCAAGTCCTTCTAGCAAAACAAAAGAGTCAGCCAGACTTCCATTATATCCTCCAATAATACATCCCCCCTAATAATAAAATATTACTCATGTTCTAGCGTTCGACCCGACAATATATCAAGGATACCTTTCAGTATCAGTAGCAACAAATGAACACAAACCTTAGTGTGTTGCACCACCGCATCATCAAGTCTTCATTCGATATATGTAAGTGAATCAACCAGAAAACAACTTCCTTCATTCGGTTATAAAGTAGTGTGAATAGTAGCAACACGAACAAGTTTACCAATTGTTTGGCCAATGAAACCATAACAAAAACAAAACCATAACAAAAAGACTAAATTTCATTATAATGAATACCTCCTTACAATGAATCTCAATTGGATCATAAAGATTACATGAAGATCTACCAATGAAATATGACAACCATAAAATGGGCAAGTACAATGGAAAATGGGACCTTGAACACCACATAAAACAATTCAAAAGTGAAATGCTACTTTTTACTGGGGATGACAAGATTACATGCATGGTATTCTCCATGATATATAGGGGAAATTCTTTGACTTGATTCAATATGATTTCCTTAGGTTGCATCAAAACCTTCAAGATGCTTCATGCGACTTCCAAAAATCAGTTATTTGGCTTCAAAGTCATCAAAGAATATGGTGACTATGTAATCCACTTTAAGAAAATTCATAATAATATTTTGAGGTAATAGTTGAAGTTCTATGAAAAAATGGCCTAATAGATTTCCATGATTTGGTGGAAGCTGTATTATATAGGCAAGATATTATGTCGGACTTTTAGGAGAACATATTATGAAGAAAAAAGAACTCAACTTTGAAGACTTATTGGCTCAGATAAAAATAAAAATGGGCAATCATGGATAGAGAAGAGAGTATTTGGACACATATCCTAATAAATAAATAAATTGCATAATTATAAGACAAGAGTCACTCTCTATAATTTTTATAAAAACTCTAGAAAAGGAAAGTGGAAATACGTACCCAATGTTGGGATTTACAAATGATGACTTACGAGAATTTGCAGCATCACATCAAGATGGAATGATAATTATTGTAGGATTGGCAAGAGTGGAAGTAAAAAGAGTCACGATAGACACTAGAATGGCAACGAGCCTAAAAATAGTACTTATGACAATATAAGATGCTCTCAAGTCTCGAGTCTATCTTAGATGATTTTAACTGGATTCACCAGAGCATATGCAAATATGGTAGAAAATCTGGCTTTGGACGTAGTTCTACGCAAACGGGTAGTTCATGAAGAATGTTTAGTCTAATCTATGTTCATGATAGTAGGTCCACCTTCTTTATACAATAAATTTTGGGAAAACTATACCTCAGTCACATGCATGTTATAGTCTCCACAATAAATTATTTTATTTGGTTCATAATCAATGCAAATGTGGAAGTAATAAGAAGAACCATAAAACTTCAAAGGAATCTATACTTTTTCCCTAGATCTTAAAAAATAACAATTATAAGGGGCTATTGTCATCTTTGAGGATATGGATGATCCATAACAGAGGATTTATGTTAATGAACCATGAGAAGATGTAGAAATCATCAAGATGAAAGGAATAAAAATCTTACGACTCAGTCTAAGTATAATTATCAAACTCAGCTACATATTATTAGATTTTTTATAAAGAAATTTAGACATATGTTCGTTGACTACCCATGAAGTAAAAGGAGTCTCCATAGAATTCATGTGTCATAAGATATCCATAAATAATAATTTTCTTCCAATCAAATAAAAGAGGAAATTATTCTCCCTATCAAAGATAAAAGCAATTATAAAGGAAGTTGACAAACATAGTGCAACATGACACATTAAGGAAGCTTACTACCCAGTATGGACAAATAATATAGTAGTAGTAAAGAAAAATACCAACGTGTGGAGGATGTGTGTGGACTTCAATGATTTAATAAAAACTTACCATAATGAACTTTTATCTCTTCCAAGAATTGACCAGTTGGTGGATGCGGCTTCATAATACAACATATTACCCTTCAAGGATTTCTACTCAAGATACAATCAAATACCAATGCATGAAGATGATAAATAAAAAACAACATTATAACAAAGACATAACTTCATTGTTACAAAGTGATGACCTTCTCGTTGAAGAACATATTGGCTACTCACGAGAGACTTATTAACAAAATATTTGCACAACCACTTGTCTGAAACCTAAAGTTATTATTGATGATATATATGTCACCAATAGTCAAGATTAAAACCATTTGGGTGGCGTGGCTGAAAAATTTATAAATTTAAAATGAATCAACTTAAAGGTAAATAAATCTATGTAAGATCTATGAAATTTCTAGGCTATGTTCTCAACATAAAAGGCATAGAATCATATCCCTGTGAACTCTCAAGCCTAGTTGCAATGAATCCTCCTCGAAGCACAAAGGAACTTCAAATAATAACAGAAAGGTTGACTACACTAAACAAATTTATTTCAAGATCTTCATACAAATGGTAGCTATTCTTTCAAATATTGATAGAAGCGGGGAGGTTCAACTAGACTCTTGCTTATGATGAAGCCTTCAACGATATTAAAATTTTTATGGGTTATGCAGAGGTACTTACTAAACCGAAGCCAGAAGCGACTCTTTTTTTTCTATCTAGTTGTTTTATTGTTTCCGTTAGTGCAATATTAATTTAGAAAAAACAAAAATAAATCTAGAGATATATATTATGTAAGCAAGTCTATTTTGGATGTCGAACCCCATTACCTACAACTAAAGATACTTGTTTAGATTTGGTAGTTTCAGTTAGATAAATTAAACCTTACGTCCCTGCCCATACAATAATAGTAGGAACTTTATTCCCTCTAAGGAATGTATGCATACACATAATATATCTAAAAGGTTGACTAAACAGATAGTCGAGTTAGAACATTATGACATAAACTTTAAGCCAAGAACTAACATAAAGGCTCACGTCATGGGAAAAAATTTCTAACAGATTTACAGTTACAAAGACTTGTACCTTCAACTGAACAACTAAAAATACCTTGGTAAGTCATAGCATATCGAAGAAATAACAATTTGGGATCTAAAACTTGAATTTAATATATAACTTGCAAATACATTTATAAACGTCGTGATATAATTTTATCATAATATGTAAGAAAGCCTGTATTTTAGAAGGGTCACACATGAATAATGTCTTTCTCATATTTCAGTTGATCAGGATTACATCGAGAATGATAAAATAGAATCTCGTTTTTATCCAAACAGCAAGCCAAAAAATCATATATTCTATCAAAATGACTAAGTATTATTTGATTGTGTTTAGATACTATTGAATAGGATATCAACTCCCACATTTAGAATTTTATTCTCATGATTTCAACATATAGAACTTGACCTTTCATGAATTTCTAAGCCATATTACAATGTGAAGCTTCTATTTTGTCAAACAAAGATGTAATACCAAGTCCACCTTTTTTTAGGATTTGTAATTGTGCCCATGAAGACCAATTAGAATGTCAGCACCAAACCTCCAAAAATAATCCTCGAGATCTTTTCAAGCGATCTCAAAACCCCTTTTGGTTCAGAAATAACAAAAAGAGTATGAGAAAGAATTAAAGAGGGAACATATTTCAAAAGAACAATTTTACTAGCTAAAGAAATCACAACAAAAATCCAACCTTCTAAATGAGCTTTTAACTTTTTCAAAAAGAGGTTAAAAGTAGGATATTTTAGCACTCAGGTAATCTATTGGAAATATTTTAGCCGTCATACCAATAAGATGGAGACTGTTCGCTTTCTTTTGACGACTTATGGATTTTCTAAAAAAAAAATTATTAATAGTTTGAACGGCTAACACCTCATAAATATCTAGAAATATAATTACCACTTTGGGGAAAGCTTCTATAGCCTCCCTTCGAGAAATAACTTGACCAACAACAGAATCTTACGACGACTCTCTGATTGTGCTTTGACAAATGTAGTCAATTTTGTATTTAAGATTAAAATTTCCATTTCTTGATTCAAATTAATGCAATGCTTCATATCGTGGTCTACGTCATTATGATACTTATATAATACTTATATAACCGGGTATTGATAGGATGGTGGCCTTCTACACTGAACAAAATTCTTGTCTTTGTTAAAAATAGTGGCAACACTCTCAATCAGCACTGTAAAATGATTTAATCGGACCAAACTGATTCCTCGTGGATCGATACTGTTGACCTTGGGGATGTTGGTTTACCTTAGGTTGAGGTAGATTCTGATTAGAGTTGTTTGGACGATAATTAGTGGTCATGTGTATTTATTATTTGCTGAGAAATCGATGGGGTATTTTGCAGAACCTGCCTCTTTAGATAGGGAAATTTTAATCTTTTCGTCTCTTCTACCTTGATATATTTCTCAACCTGTGACAGCAAACCCCCAAATGACATTGTTTTTTTCCTAGTGACAATATTAGATAATTATATGAGAAAAAACTTCTACTTAAAAGAAGCCAGAGCCACTTGTTCAAAACAATCTTCCAAGCCACTGAATTATCGTGTCTTCATTTCTCCGTATCTCTTTGCTTCATTAAAATTTCCTTTGGAAAGCCATCAAGAACATATTAAAACTCTTGAAAGATCCCCGCACAAGCCGGTTATACCATTTCAAACAAGTATCTTCGAAAGTTTGGGAAAAATCCCAGCACAACAACTTATCATCATCGTCGCAATTCATCATGAAGTTCTTGAACTATTCAATATAGTTATGCGGATCTTTAATCTCATCGATCTTAGATATATCTAATTGTCTTGACAAATACCCATAGTGAATCTCTTCAGAGAGAGGAGACTGCCTCTAATCATGTATTTGAGTAAATTCATGGCCCTAATTAATTGTCGCAAAAATACCACATTTAAACTGTATATCAAACTAATTATTCACGTGATAAACCACATTATGGTTTCCCAATCCTCATATATTTTCTTCAATTTATTTTTTTCTTTACCCATTAGATTACTTCGTTTATGCGAGGAAGTATGTTGTTTGCTCGACCTTTGATGGCGATTGGAATGTTTCTTCGAAAAGTACGTATCACCATGATTTATTTTTTTTACTACGATGATCGATATTCGAAGAGGTCGAAGACTCCTCAGACTCAGACATTGAATCTTCGTTAGACTTTGAAAGACTATAAAAATTCCGGTATTCCGTACCCTCTTTGAGGAATAGTGGATTTTACGTGATCGGCCTCTTCAATACTTTTTTTGGATTGTGTTGAGCACATAAGTTTACAACATTTTAATATGAGCCCCCTTATGCTTCAGAATTTTTTACTTTAGATCGGACTTTACCCGGATGGTTTATTACTACTTCTTTTTAAAAATCTTAATGCCTTGATCTCTCCTTGAAACTTGTCATGCTCTTCTTGCGAAAGCAACCATTCTTTTTTTTTCGATCATGGGCGCTATTTGACCACATCCCTCTTCGGTCATGACTCCCACGATCACTTGAGTAGGAACCTCATTTAGCGAGAGAATTGAGCTGCTTATGAAATATTTTAGACATAGAGGCTCTGATAGATTAGGTTCGAAGTAAAATATTTCATCCTATTCATTAAATACTGACTTATTTTTAGCCAAAATTAGCCCAATGGTCTGAAATGATCCATGAGCCTGTTTTGGTAACACAAGCTCATTTACATCCAAAACACATTATAATGTTAAATACCTTAATTATTACACTTTATTACATTTATCTACCTATAATAAAATTTAATTTAATAACCCTATTGTCTCATTCGTCATTCGGATAATTCAGTCTTCATCATAACTCACAAACAATACTTAAATTAAGTTAGAAAAATGAAAAAAATTATGTTTGATAATTTTTTTTATTTCAAATAAAACTAATTTGTGAAACTATATAGTAGGCGGTGACAACTATATTTTTAAAAATTAGTTAGTTGGTGGAGTTGTTGGTTATGTACCATGATCTTAAGGCGGACCTATTTTTAGTTGAATTAGTCAAATTTGATTTAGAAATTAAGTTTTAAAACACAAAAACAACAAACATGGTTGTTTTTTTATATAAATACAATTAAATATTATATATTAAAAAAATTTACTAAATAAAATACGAATAGGCATTTCAGTTCAATCAAGTCTAAATGGTGACATTAAGTCAAAAATAGGCTCATGTATTCTGCAGGTTCTAGATAATGTCGCACATATATGTCCTAATTACTAGTAAATGCTACACAAATGATCCATAATTTTAAATAATATAGTACACTATGGAAAATGCGAGACCTCACTAATCCATATATGAGCTTTATTGGTATTTTATTATTGGATCAAATTCTATCACTAGTGTACCAAATAGATACGAAACACATACTATATTTTATTTAATTTTCAAAAATTCAAAATAATTTTCATTCGACAATTCATATAGTATAGAGGATTTTTTAAGTTGACTTTATATTTTTTACACAAAATTTTACTTTTTGTAAATCTTTTAATGTTTTTGTTAAAAACCAATTTTCTAATAATGATATAATTGTTTTTGTGAAAACTAATTTTAAATCACATTAAAAAGGTCATAATTTATCTAATTCGCTATATTTTACATATGATATAAATATGCTATGCAATATCTTTGGAAAGAAATCATTCCAAAACTATAAAGATGAGCTATTGACACTAAATAGATTCGCCCAACAAATTATTGATGTTTATCTAAAACAATAGATCACGTTGCATGTACTTATAGATACAAACACATATTTTATAAATAAAAAAACCATGATTATCACTACAAATAATTTATTAGTTATAAAAGGATAAAAGACTCATCGGATTGAGTGTCAAATATATGTATAGTAATAATATGTTGGTTTAGATTTTGGAAAAAAGATGGAATACTCTTTTAGATAAAAATATGAGAGTAAAGCAATGAGTTTAATCTGTTCTTTTTCCATATATATTAAAATATTAAATCATTTCTATACAAGTCATACAGTGTTTTCGTCGGTCACTCAGGTGCACTATCATTACAATCTTATGGCTGAAAATAATACGATAAGACGATTGGAAAAACTTGTAAACATTGATTATCCCAACCTTAAACCACTAAATCATAAATAACACTCGGTTTTCCATTAGATGATGGAGATGTGTGGATATAATTCAAAAACATTGGTTTTGTAACTCTTAAACCATTATAAGTAAATTTTCGTAATTATTAAAAAAATGATCCATGTTTTTTTGTGTTGAATAGTGAAGAGCCAACCCATTAAGATGGATGTTTGGTGGAATATGTGAAACTCAATGCATGGTCTTTTCGCACATAAATAGTGGTCGAATATTGGAATGATAGTTTAAAACCTTATGTGTCAAAACAGATGTATTTTACAATGGATTGATCGAATGTGATTACATCAGTCTCAATGATGTTTATAAATTTATAAAGAAGTTTAGTCTGAAAACATATATTTATTATGTGAACAAGAACTACTTCGTACTTGATGATGAAAAATAAATTATTCGTAGGTGTTTAGTATTTTCACTAATAGAGAAAGAACCTTTTGAAATACAGTGAAAAATACGTAAATTGTCACTTATATGTTGATATTGCCTTTTAGATTCCATCTTGCAATGAGCACCCCTGTTGCATGCGTGCGATGGCGAAAAAAATTGATTGCAACCGATTTGGCATGGAATATGTATCGTAATGGTTTTGCAACATGCTCTGATTGCTAAGTTGATATGACTGAAAACATATTATATCATGGAACACTCATTGTTAAACAACAATGAAAAACAAACCACCACGTGCAACAATTTTTGAATCTCATAATGCCAAAAAATAATATATTGACTCTGAAATATTATAATGTTACAACCGAACAGTAATATACTTTACATGTTAAAGTAATACAATTTTACAGTAGTTCTAGAATTTAGTGTTTATTGGCACTAATAGCTCAATTTGACATTTAATTAATATAGATGGATGTGAAAACTACTTTCCCTCATAGAAATCTTGATGAAAAATATACATGTTACAACCAGATGGTGACAATGCAACTAGAAATAAAATTGGATATGTAGTTTTAGAATACCTCTCTATAATTTGTAAAAGTGTTCAAGTTAATAACATTTGAGATTTAATAAGTTTATGAAGATAAAAAAAAACTCCATAGTTGAGTTTGTCTATTTTGTTTACTTTATAAACTTTTCATGATGGTTATTTCATTTATTTGTTATTAAATGTTAATTGCTTCCAAGAAGACTCATAAAATATAATAATGAATTGAGTTCTGAAATTGAGATGAAATATATTGGAGAAACCAAAATGATAATTAAGATGAATATAGCTAAAAATAGATTAAATAGTAAAATATAATTGACACATAATCAATATTTACTAAACGTTCTAATATCTTTTGGCACGGACAAGAAGATGAAACCACTAAGAACTTATTTGGCTTATTATTTAAAGATTATTGCTTCTCAATATCCAAGTACGTTATGTTAGTGTTGTTGGTATTATCATATGTTGCATGGTTTGTACTAGACCAGACGTATCACACGGTGAGTATGGTTTGTAAATATAAGCATTATTTTTGAAGAAATTATTTGTAAGCAATACAATTGATTTTTAGTTACATTAAAGACCCTACAAGTTTAGGATTTCTATATAAGAATTAAACAACAATGATAAGCTTTTAGGTGGATATATTGTTTGGAATATGCATTTAATCTAGATCAAAGACAATGTATTACATGATAATTGTTTACTATGGTTAGAGAACCTATTAACTAGAGGATTATGTTTCAGTCTGTTATTACATTGTGTACCATTGAGGCTGAATGCATGACATCACCAAAGTCATGAAAGAATCTGTTTGATTTTTGGATTGTTAGTTTTTTTGGGTATTCCTCAAAATAATATCAAAGTATATTATGATTGTGAGTGTGTTATCTACCTAGCAAATTATCAAGTTCATGATAAAAAAATATATTTATATTCGTTATCACTTTGTTATTGATTAAGGTATGATTCTATTAATAAAAATTAGAATGACTAATATTGGTTGATGTTGTTGGTTGATTTGTATGTAGGATTTATATTTTTGGTTGTTGTTGCTGGTTTTTTTGTACTATTAAGATATTGGTTGAATATCTAGAGTAAATATTCTATTTATGGTTGATCTTATGAGAAACGAAAGCATATAAATTGAATGTGTTATTTATAGTTAGATATATGTGCAACTAAAACATGTAATTACTATAATAAATTTGTTATTCGTGATTGTTCTTAATGATAACTTTTAGACTATTCGACCTATTACAACTATATAATGAGAGTCTTTTTATAGTTAGAAATAACAACTATTGGATTTGACTCCACAATTGTAGGAGAAATTTTCTTAGAATTTCTTCACAGTGAAAAAAATCTAAATACTACGAGAATGTAGGTTTATAGGCAATTCCCATAAATCTTTGTATATTTATATTTGTGTTGTTTTTTGTTAATCTTTTATACGTGGTTAGTTATTTTTTAAATTCAATCCAATTTGTATGTTATATTTATTATTATTTTATGATATTTATATATTTAGTTTAAAATTACTGACTAGTTATATTGTACGCATATTAGATGATAAGTATAAATTAATGAAGCATGTGCGGCAATAACAAGATTTATAATATTTTTAAAAGCATGAGATTCCTAGTATTTTTTCCTAAATTAACTGAAGACGATATAATAACCATAACTAATTGATTTTTCAAATTCTTTACTTGAATAATTATAGGCTAGTTTACTATACGATTTTTACTACAATGACTATAATTGTATATATAGTTTTTGTTTTGTTAATATAAGATCTGTAGCGTGACTTTTAAACCACATAATTAAAATTGTGCAGTTACAAGTATTGGATGACTTTTTTTAATAATGTGATTATTAAGATTTTTTTAAAAAATTACATGAATTATAGTTAGAATAAAAATATTATAAAACATAATTATAGATATTCAAAATTAGCAGTGCTATGTGCGACAAAAATTCAGCGTCGGCTAGTCATTAGAAGGATTAACGATACACAAATAATAACATATTTCAATGAAGTTTCTTTGAAATTGACTGAAATCAAGATTGTACAAACTTTTAGTCCAAAAAAAACAAAAGATATCATACTATTATTTTATTAGATATTAAAATAGGGTGATTCGTATATAGGTCCTAATATTTGATCAAAATCAATATTTAATACCAAATAAGATCCCTATCAATATTTGGTACCAAGCACCAGACAAAATACTCTAATACTCTTGGTTTGTAATATTCTACGGTATTTTCTAAATAAAAAAGTGGTTTTTTCTTTTTCTTAGAAAATCTGTATCTTTTTAAATATAATTCAAAAAAAAAAATTGAAACCACGGTTGTGTTTTTTTTCTCGAGACGAATTAAACAAGTAGTGCAAATGATATGTTTTGAGAATTTTTTAAAACTGTTTAAAAAGCCTTGTTTGGCACTCTTAAAACTGCTAAAAATTAAAATTGTTAAAACCTAATTGAACTATATAAAACCGTTAAAACTGCTAATTAGCAGTATTAGAAAACTTACAACTGCTAATTAGCAGTTTTAAATTTTTAACAGTGTTAGCTTTTTGTTTTTTAGCAGTTTTAATTTTTTGTTCGAAACATATCATATAGACTACTTGTTTGATTTGTCTCGTAAATATAAACACGACGGTGCTTTCTATTTTTTTTAGAATTACAAATCAAAAGATACGAACTTTACAAGAAAAAGAAAAAAAAGAAAACTTATATTTTGTTTGAAGTTACTCGATTATAATACGAATAAGGGTTACTAAAGCAGTAAGGGTAAAATAGGTATTTTTGAAGCAGGTTCTGTTTTTTCCTGGGCAAAAAACCTCTCTTCCTCAATGGAGAGAGAGGAACTCTCGCCTCTCTCTATAAACCCTAATTAGGGTTTGAGATCCAAGCCGTCAATAGCTATTTTGAGGCGATTCAATCCCCTCTTTATAATCAGATTTTTCATTTTGAGTTTTGAATCTAGAGTTTATCCTCTTCATGGTCGTCTCCTTGTTAAATTTTTTCTTTTTGTTTCATCTTTTTTTTTTGGATTTCATAGCTTT
The DNA here is from genome assembly GCA_036936605.1 of Limnanthes douglasii subsp. nivea. Lineage (NCBI taxonomy): Eukaryota > Viridiplantae > Streptophyta > Magnoliopsida > Brassicales > Limnanthaceae > Limnanthes > Limnanthes douglasii. The sequence goes on along the minus strand of JAUPFV010000003.1, from coordinate 110,068,216 downwards.
TGTTTCCCATGGATATACAGTGGTCTTCCCGAAGGGGTTTGGATAGGAATAGAGAATCTGTACGAGGTATTTGGTTGTCCAGCGACTCCTCTGATCGAGGATTGATAAGTATTACAGTTGTTGGGTACTTTGCCGGCTGTGATTTCACTGGTCGTGATTTCGCCGTGAAGGTGCATGCACTAGTAAAACATGCACCCTCCGATCTGAAGTCTTCTCTTTGATTAGAAGTCTGAGGCGATATTATCCACCAGATCTGCCTCAGATCTGGTTTGTACGACGTTGTGTTTTGTGTCTACTGCGCCGAAATCTGTTTGGATTATATTTTCGTTGTATTCTTGTACCGCAATCAGTTTCTATAGAATTTCTGATGTATTTAGGTGTCGAATCTTTATCGGCGGTAGTATTTGATGCGGGAATCTGTTTCGGCCGTTTGCAGATGCGGTAGGCTATGTTGTATTATACTTTTATTATAAATTTAATGCTTTTAAAAACAAAAAAAAACTATTTTTTTATTTTTATAATAAATTTTATGTTTTTAATTTTAGATTTTAATTTCTTTTAAAAAATTAATTAAGTAAATCTCATTGTATGATAGATAAAAAAAAATAAAGTTAAAAGCACGTTGTAACATTCACCTTCGAATAATTCAATTACCATCCAATCCAATAAATTTTATGTTTTTAATTTTTAATTTAAAATTATTTTAAAATGTGAATCAAAAAAACATCTCAATATTATATTAACTTTAAACCAAGATAACGAAGGTATCTAAAAAAAGTTAAAACACATCATCCATTTCCATATTTAATCAACTAAAACATATATACAGCACTGCATTCAAATGAGAAATCGAAATCATATCTACTAAAATCTAGATTTCAATTAATATCCTATAATCGAGTCTAACCAAATTAAGATTATAAGCACAAGTTACTAAACATAAACATTCGTTGATGAGAATCTAACCAAATTAAAATTAGAAGCACGATTTACTATACATAAACTACTACATACATTATGTTAAACACTTTGGAAAAACTTTCTCAGACCGCTCTCATATTAGTATATCTCTACATGCCAATCAATGTCGAATCAACCTTTAAAATTCTTAAAATGTAGTCTATGTACCATGACTTCCTGAACATGGTTGAAAGCATTTGTGTCGAGGAGATATATGTTAACCCTATTCAAATATTCTGGTATAAGCTTAAAAAATTAAAATCTTAGCTCAAAATCTGGAACAAACGTATAAAGTAATTTGAGAAATAATCTCATATTGTGGCTGAATACTTGGACGCTCCTTGATGGACTTCTAATCTGTAAGTCTAAAATCATTGTTTTTCTAGACATTGAAACAGACTCTAGCATCCTAACTAAAATGATCCTTAAAGACAAAGCTCCCTGGTTTCTAGAACCTATAATCAGTTGATGTAGGTCCTTAATAACTTCTACATTGACAATCATTCACATCTACCGTGAGCAAAATGTAGCAGCTGACTGGATTTTAAAAAAATCTTAAAGATAGAGTAAATACAAACTTTAACTCAGACCAAAGCCCTAATAGCCTTAGAGCTATTATTCTTGTTAATATTCTCGGTATTGGATGTATCAGAATTGATAATGATGATTACTTCGATCTTAAAAATTCTAATAAAGTTATAGGCTTACATCTTGAATCAAGATGGAAATAAAATTTCTTGTCTTTTGTTTCTCCCTAATTGCAAGCTTCTTGATTCTGGACAGATCCAAGTTGGTATCAACCTGAAATTAGGTCGAATATGCCTCCTTCAAGAATATAGTCTTTGTATTTCCAATTAAAAGCTCTAAATTCTTTCTTCATCAATTTGAAGATCCTTACTGAGAAGGATTGAGCTGGCTTTTGGTCTCCTAACAAAAAATGGTAAAGAAATCAATTAGCGTCACATAGTCTTTTATTTTAAAATCCCTCTGAAGTTTGTAATGTGTATAAAGAGTTGATTGTCTCGTTGTTTTTCAAAATTATGGACTTATTGAGCCTTGATTTGTACCATCTCAAAAATTGATAAAAGGCTCAAAGTTTGACAAAAAAGAATACATTGGTGAATCTTCATTAGGCTAAATGAAACCAAGTAATTTTAGAATATATATATATATATATCAAATTAATCTTGTCACACAATCAGACATGTTCAGTATTTTATTAGATATTTAAAAATGATAGTTACTTTTAATATACAGTATATTAGTTAGTATTTAAGATAAAATAGGCTAAAAACCCTGTTATGCACCACTGTTTTACATTTGTTGCATTTGTGCCACTAAGCTTCATTCGTCCCCAAAACGAGTTATTAGTATCCAAAAACGTTGCATTTTTTCCACTCTCGCGTGCAAATTAATAGGAAGCTGACACATGGCAATCCAATGTACCCAGGTTTGTTCCATATACGGTCATCCTTTTTTCCTTCAAGAAACACCTTTTTTACCATGTTACCTTGTTTACTTTAACTTTTTACTTTTTACTGCACCTTTTAACTTAAAATCGATTTACCCATTGTTAACCCTCTTTACCTTTTACCCTAACTGGAAGTTTTACCCACCCAATTCATAATAACCCGACTCGTTTGTTGATTAAAACCAAATCATTGAGTGACCCAATTGTGAATTTCCCTCAATCTTACAATCCTAATATTTTCCCTCCTGAATTTTACTCCTGGAAACTCAAAGAACGAGAGTCATGATTCCCTCCCCAGTCACTATCTCTCTCCCTCTCTCCCTTACATAATTTCCATCTACAAGCATATTTTCTCACTCACTGACAATCTCTCAAACCCTAGATGAGTTCGTTGTTGTCATCATCCACTGTCTCTCAAAACCCTAGCTCAGTTTGTCGTTGTCACCACTCACTGTCTGTAAAACCGTAGGTCTGTATCCTACTTTCCCCTAATTGAAAACCCTACGTATTTACTAACGCCTAAATTTCTAACCCTAAAAATTTCGAAGCGAGAGTTTCATTAGGAATACAATGGCGAGTGCTTCATACCAAGGTAAGCTTCAAACTACACTCTCTGTTTTCTGTTTAGTTTCTTATTCATAGTTTCATTTGTTAGTCATCGTGTTCTAATGGGTGTTTTTTATAATTTCAGGTGCTAACAAACACATTTTCACTATGGATTATCATTATGATGGGAATATTAAAGCAAAAAGGGTTTCGAAATATGTTGGAGGGAAATCGATGAATATCGACTTCATCAACCCAGACAAGTTCTCTATCCTGGAGCTACATGAGATTCACCCATTGACCGATGCAGCGGGAACTGGTGGCCTTTTCCAGTTTGCTTACAAGCTCCCTGGTGCAAGTCAAAAAAATCAAACTAATCAACAGTGATGCAGAGGTATACACAATAGAAGTTGGATGACACCAGGTTCGTGACCATATACTGAGATAGGACACCTCCTTTAAAGATGGTGTCTCCTGCTAAACAGAAAACAAAGCCGGAAACAGTGACTATATTTAATGTAGAAGGCACCAGTAGCATCATACTTAGGAGTGAACCTATAGATATTGGTTTTGGTCAGGGTAGAGACGTTGTTCAAAATGATTTTGTTGAAAAGGATTTTGTCGCAAATGATGTTGTTGTGGTAGATAATGGGTTAGATGGTAATCCTAATGGTGGTGCACCTGATCCTAATATTATTGAGAATAATGGTGGTGCACCTGATCCTAATTTTGTTGAGAATAATGGTAGTGCAGAGGTTGATTACGATGAAGCATTTGAAACATTCATCGATGAAATTTATGATGAGTTCTTCCCGAACAAAACAGGTGCAGATAATAGTCTTGTTGTTGCTGCTGTTGACGCAAACGACCAGATGTATCCCCTTGCTTGGGCAGTGGTAGAAAGTGAAAATAGGTCATCTTGGCAGTGGTTTCTGGAGCTGTTAGCCATTGATATTAACATCCAAAATCAAGTCAGTTTCACTTGGATTTCAGACAAGCAAAAAGGGGTTGTTTCGGCCTTGAAGGAGTTGTTCCCTAATGCAGAATATCAGTTATGTGTTCGACATCTATACGCCAACATGAAGAAGGTGTTCCCTAAAAACGAAGAACACATACTGTTTTGGGCTTGTGCGAGGTCATCGTTTGTCCCTGAATTTGAGTTTCACATGGAAGAGATGAAAATGTGTAACGCAGCTTGTCATGAATGGCTAGCACAAAAGCCGATGTCTGAGTGGAGTAGGGCTCATTACAGAGAAGATAACAAGTGTTTCATGCAAACATCGAATCTGGAAGAAATATTTAACTCGATCATCTTAGATTATAGATCTAAAGGGGTGATAAGTTTGTTGGAGGGTATAAGGGAGCAGACAGTTTGTAGGATTGTAAAGAAAATGAGTTAGTTACCAAAGTGGGACCAGCCAATTTTTCCTTCTGTTAATAAAAAACTACCAAGAACTACAAGTTCGCTGGTGACTACAATGTTCTTCCTTCTGGTGGACCAAAGTTTCAAGTGGAAGAGAGAAGGGTGCAATATAAGTTTGTGGTTGACTTGGAAGCGTGGGAATGTGTTTACCGTAAATGGAAGCTCCCCGACATTCCATGTAGCCATGTTGTTGCTTGTATTTGGTTTATCAGTGGAAACCCGATGGATTATGTGTCTAAGTGGTTTCGTGTGGCTACGTAGAAGGAGATTTATGCTAATATAGTTAACCCAATTAATAGATACCAACATTGGTCAATGAACCATATACAGCATGTCCAGTCTCCACCGAGACTACAACCCCATTTTCAAGACACAACATCAGGAGTGACAAGGTTGTCTCAGAAGTACAGTACACCCCATTGTTCCAACTGTAAGGCAGCATGGCATAACAAACGATGGTACACCTCTACTCCCTATCAAGCAAGTGTTGCAGCCACTTCTATAGCCAATATTCCTTCTGCATCAGTGAGTCCTCTATAATACCATTGTATAATACATGTTTGTGATGGTAGTTGATGTTGTATATTCTTTATAACAGGTTGCATCCACAATCCCAAAGTCTGCTACTCAAACTCCAAGATCTACTAGATTCGCGATAAGTTTGAGATGTTTGTGGTTTTATTTTCATGCTTGTGATGCTTGTGCTTGTGGTGACTGTCTTCTTGTTAGTTTTCATTTTTGTTCAAAGAGGTACATGTGATGTTATTGCTGTTTTTTTATGTTATCTCTCTTGTAACAGCATGAAGGAGCCTCTTTAGGGAGTCAAGGCACATTAATGCCTGATGTAAGTTTTGTCTCTTAGTGTGGTCCAAATTTCCTTTTAGAAAAATTAATATTTGTGGTCCAGTTGGTGGAGTTGCATAGTGTGGTCCTTTTTTTGGGTAGTCTCATTACTTTAAGTTTTATATTAATATTTTTTTGGTTGGTGTGTGTGTGTGTGTGTGAACATAGTAGTTTTATCCGTTGTTTTGAAAGAAGGGACAACTCTTTGGCCAGGTACACTACCCCACCTGTAAGATTCCCACACTTTATCTATTATAGTGATTTTATGATTTTATGATTTTGTCCATTGTCTTGCACACTTACAGTTTTATAATATATTTTAAATTACAGGATGGTACTCTATATTCCTCTCAAAATAACATAAGTTCATCATATAGTAGTTGGTCAGTGGAGGAAGTATGCAAGGGTACAAAGAGGCTCTTAAGGTGCAAACTAGAGGTAAAAAGAGAAAGCTACCTCAAACAGTTGAAGGTCCTTTCAAGCAGCATAGGGTAGGTGGACCTTTATCATTTGCACCTCGTTTTTCCGTTGCGGCAACACATGGTGCTGCAGCAACTGCTGGTGGGTCTGTATCAGGAGCTTCTGGTGGATCCACCGGAAAATCGGGCAACAAGGCAGTGGCAACTGGTGGTTCACAGGCGTCGGTGGAAGGTAGTGGTAATCATGTTGTTAATGTTACCCAACTACAAGACTAGCTTAAAGGGTCTTTTTTGTATAGACTGTCTATGTTATGGGTCTTTTTGTAATATGTTGTATGTTATGCACAACACAACAGTTATCTATTTTATGATATTGTGTGTTGTTGTTTAAGCACTCAAGACTTAATTTCGTGGTTAAATTTTGTGTACTCATCTTTCTCTTTATTTTTGGGTTTGTTGGTTTTGTTTATCACATATTTTGTTTCTGGTTTTGTTGATGTTGGTATGAAACTTTAGCTGGCAGTGTGGTTGTAAAAATGAATGCTAGTAATTTGCACGCGCGAGTGGAAAAAATGCAACGTTTTTGGATACTAGTGACTTGTTTTGAGGACGAATGAAGCTTAGTGGCACGAGTGCAAAAAGTGTCAAACATCAGTGACTAGACAGCGTTTTTAGCCGATAAAATAATAGTAACATATATTTCTTAAAATTTAATGTGATTATTTTAATTTTAATCAATTTGTTTATATAAAATAAAACAAATTTTATTTATAAAATTCACATTATCTAAATATTAAAATAATTATGTTAAAAATAAAACAATATAAAACTATCCATAAACCGCGAATTCAACTTTATACAATTTATATGGACAAGGAAACCCAAAATAATTTTAAATTAAATATATGGTTCTGATCTAGGTTTGTTTTAATTACTTTTTTAATGGTTATTTATCTTTATTTCCATGAGACCAACAAAGGGCTAAAGTTGGATACAAAGAAACGTCTATCATTGCCAAGAAAAAAAAAGGTGCTAAATTAAAAATAAATTTTAAAAAGCCCTCCATAATATAATTTGAAATAATCTTGACTAAAGTTTCTCAAATTCAAAAGACATTATCTTCTTCTCTTCTTAATTCTTTTTTTACTCTCTTCTCTGCTTCGACTTTTGGGCGAGACCGATTACAGCTATCGATTTAGGATTGCTTCAAAGCTTTTATTGAAGAAATCTCAGCATGGAACTTCTCTGTAAACAAGCATAAACTAGGTTAAAATGTTGTTATTAGTTCATACATAAACAATATAAAAGAATTAATAATAATCCCTGATGTAAGCCAGGTTTTTCTTTTCAAGCAGGATGATAGATTTCAGGTAGGATGGGGCATTGCTAGAGTCGAAGAGCAGCTTCATCTTGTACTTATGCGCCCACTTTTCCAGCCATTCTATCACGTTATTTTGAGCTCGATTGATGTGATTTAAAACCATAGAAGGTTTAAGGAAGCTGCGACAAAAAAAAGAATTCTACCAAGTGGATTGGTAAAGGATCCATGAGCTAATGAGGTAGCAATAATTTATGAATCTGTTTCAATGTCTACTTTAGATAAGCCATTTTTGTGGCAAATAATAAGACCATCTAGCAGTGCTCTTGCTTCTGCAAAGAGATGAGAGAGTTTGTCGTACGGAAAGTCATGAGCAGAGATGAGTAAGACATCGTTATTTCTAATAATAATGCTACCACTGGCATCTTTATTGGGTAATGATGATCCGCCGGTGTTGATTTTAATCATGTTGTTGATAGGGGGAGACTCAGTAAAGAAGAGATGGAGGCTTGATGATTTTGATGCTATTAATGCATCCAAGCTCAGTAGCAGCATAGTTGAAAGGAGATGAGTGCTTGGAAGAGAGCAGATTAGCAGAGTCGAGGCCACCGATTATGTGGTTTATGTGACTAATTGCGGAGAAGGTGTTACTGGATTGCTTTTTCATTGTAGATTTGTTTCTCATATTCCAGATTACCCTAGCAATAATAAGAAGGAAGATGGAGCATATGTGAACAGCTTTATTGGACGGCCATAACCAAGTCATGAGTATGTGTGAAAAATGTCTTAAACTTTCCGATTTTGATCTTGAATATAAGGGAGTAGTGATTCCAAATACTCCAAGCCAGGGAGCACTCAACGAAAAGATGGTTAATAGTTTCATGATTTTTGCAGACTTGACACTTTGATGCTAACGCAAAATGTCTCTTTTGCAAAGCATCATCCGTTGAGATCCATCTATGAAGCACTCTCTAGGTGAGGAAAGAGCATTTCATGGGGGTAATATTATTCCAGAGATTACCAAATAGCTTAGACTGATTGTGATTGATTTTGAAGAAGCTCCAAGTGTCTTTAGTTTTGAAAATGTCATCCTTTGAAATCATCCACGAGAGGGAATCTGAGCATATACATCTTATATGAGGCTCGTCTCTATCTTTAATGCAGGACAGTCTTTTCCACACTTTCGAGCATTTCTTGGTATTGAAATCGGCTAACAGAGGGTGATTATTTTTGCAGTAAGTATTGTAGATGAATATTTCCCATAATGTTGTGTTTTGTCTGAATTTTATCCACAGATTACAGGAAGCAACATATTAGAGCTCCTTTAAATTTCTCACATTAAGGCCTCATTGAATGTAAGTTTTACAAACTTTACTCAGTCTACACCAATGAACTTTGGTAGAGTTTTGATTTAATCCCCAGAGAAAATTATTAAAAAGCTTCTCAATTCTGTCAATAATGTCATAGGGAAGAACATTGCTTTGAATCCAGTAGCTTGGAAGAGCCATTAGGATAATATTGATTAGACTAAGTCTGTCAGCCAATGAAAGATTCTTGATTTCCCATTTGTTAGTTATGTTTCTGATTTAGCGATCAAAGATTCATAGTTCCTCGCCCAATTATTGTTATTGAGACTGACTCCCAGGTAGGGAATAGGAAAGTTTTCACTTCTATAACTAGTGCTATCAGAAAGAGTTTAACTTTGGTGATGGAAAAGTTGGTAGAAGTAATGATGGTTGTGTTCTCCTTATTGATCATCTGGCCACAATCTTCTTGTTAATCCTGAAAGAAATTTCTTAGAGTAGCAATGACGTAATTAGAACTATTTGTAAATATTAAGATATCGTCAGCGAATGCAAAAGAAGGTAGGAAAATATGACTTCTGGTTTTGTATTGAATCTTTATTATTGTAAAAAATCATATTGAGGCCTCTTATGAGAGTTTCTTTAGCAATAATAAAGAGATATGGAGACAAGGGGTCTCTTTGTCTCCAGCCTCATCTAGTTCTAAAATACCATGTTGCATTGTCATTAATAATCACAGATTCCTTAACATGTCTGATAATATTGTTGATGAGGTTAACAAAACTTTTGTTGAAACCAAAAGTAAAGAGAACTTTGCTAAGAATTCTATGTGACAATATGTCGAAGGCTTTATCCATATCTACTTTAATAAGAATGTTTCCATCCTTAGTTCTTTTGTTAATGTCATAGATCAATTCATTAGCCAGGAGAATATTTTCATGAATAGATCTTTTAACAGCATAGGCCCCATGGCTTTCTGAAATAATTTTAGGCAACATGGTTTCTATTCTGTTACTAATCACTTTAGATATAATTCTATTGAAAGTGGAGCACAAGCTGATTGGCCTGAACTGCTTCCAATAAGTAAAATTCTGCATTTTGAGGATTAGAACTAAGCATGTGGCTAACACCCTTTGAGGAAGGGGATAGCCATTAATAAAAGAGGTGATTACCATCCTTGAGATCAGCTTTGATGATGTTCCAACAGCTAAGAAATAAAGTAATGTTGAACCCATCCATGTCTGCTACGCTTGCAGGGTTAAGGTATTTGATAGCTATAAGCATTTATTCTTCAGTAGGCAAAACCATGAGGGCTATATTGTCCAGCTCAGTAACTATATTAGGGATAGTATTAAATACGTAGCTATTAAGATGAGCTCTCTGAGAATCATAGTTAGAATAAGGACTTTCAGTAAGGATGTTTTGAAAGTATGAAACAGTAGATTTGTTGAGCTGATTTTCATGAGTGATCCAATTTGGTCCCTATTTGATTCTGATAATTCGATTTCTTCTAATCCTTTTTTGGCATAGTCTTGATAGGTTTTGGTGTTACAGTCATCCTTTATCCAGGTGGATTAGGTATTTTGGTACCATTAATTTTCTTTATAAGCCAGAACTTTAAAGAGATAAGCATTAGCCTTTGACCATTTGATTCTGTTAATGTCATTATTGTTATCCATGAGTAACTCTTCCATTTTTTTAACTTCTTTCAGTCTTTTTAATTTGTTCCAGAATCTGTTTAGAGGATAGCCCTACATATCAATCAGCCAGTTAGATGAAACAAAGGGGAGGAAATCTTCATTTAAGCACCACATATTAAGAAAATTAAAACAGGATTTCTTATTGGTTTTTTCATTACAAATAGCGATAAGGATAGGCATGTAATCAAAGCAAGTTCTGGGAAGATGTTTGACACAAGTTTTGTTGAAGAGATCAGTCCACTTAATTTTGTGAAGAACACGATCCAAGCGCTTCCACTTGATTTTGTTGGACCAGGTAAATCTATTTCCCATGAATCCAGCGTCTTCTAGCTTGCATAGATTGATTGCATTTTTGAAATCATTAGAGCTATTTGTGCAGAAGTTAGTGCAACGTTTTTTTCCAGAAGGGTTATTTATGATGTTAAAGTCTCCATGAACAATCCAAGATTTAACAAAAATGGATATGCTTCTTAGAGTTTTCCAAAGAGCAGTCCTTCTGATTCATTTGGCGTATACAATAGTAAGAGAAATAACATTTCTGGTGTTGGGCAAGGTAATTTCAGCATTGATCAACTAATGGTGGTCAATAGTTACGTGAATATTGAACCAGTCACTCTAGAGAAGCCAGATCTTGTTGTTACAGTCGGAGTTGTATTGTTTGAAACCAAGCTTAGCTATAATAGAAGAGATATGAGCAGACTCAACCATAGGTTCTTGGATAGAGACAGTGCTGATTTTATCGGTATCAATAATATGCTTGAGCCTTCTGAGCGAAGCTTTGTTAGCAATGCCTCCTATATTCCAGTTAAGAATGTTGATCACGATCAGGTTGGGATTTGTTTTGCATCTTGTTCCTAAATAAGGGTTTGTATATTCCTTTCTTAGTTCTGCTTTTGAATTTAGCAGCCTTGAGTCTTTTGTTGGCAAAGCCTTGAAACTTGGGTTTGTTTATTTCATTTTCAGGATTGGAGTAAACGGTATGCTTCCAAAGTTCGGATGGTTTGGTGTGTGGATTTCCTTTTCATTTGTTTTTTGTTCTTGATTCTGAATCCATTTGTAGTCTTCTTCAAGGTCTCTGATAGCTTCTATGATTTCATTGTTTTTAGGCATGTTTTCATTTTCAGGATTGGTTTCCTGGTTTTGGATAGGTAGTTTATTACTATTGTCTCCATTGTCATTTTGGTGTTGATTGGTAAAATTGGGTGATATCAAATTAGTGATGGTTGTTGTAGTTGATTTCTCCACTGTCTGTTTATCTTTCTCAATTGAGACTTGCTTGAATATCATAGATTGAAGTTTTGGCTTGTTCTTCTTAGTATTATGGTGTTTATTGTTCTATTCACGGTTGGTATCAGTGACTTCGTCTTGATTTGTTGGAGAATTATTTCTGCAGGTTGTTATACCATGCCATATATGGTAGCACAGGTTACAATATGTAGGGACCTCTTTCTAACTAACATGAAGCCAACAGTCTTCATTAGCCTCAAATCCAACCTAGATTTCATGTTGAAGGTGTTGTATGATATCAAGTTCAATGAGGACGTAGCAGGCATTGAACGAATCTCTGTTCAGGAAGGAATCCAGTTTTGTAGAGGTTCGCATATGGCTCCAGCAATTTTGATCATTATTGTTTCCTTAAACATATATTCACATACATGTTCTATCCAAATTCAAGTAGGAACAACGGAGTTTTGATCTTTTGAATTGAAATCGGGAGACCATTTGATAACTCTCATGATCTTGTCACCTACAGTCCACATCGTTCTAGCCCACAATCTGCACATATCTTCTTTGGTATAAAACTCAATAAGTAAATGTATGAAATCCCAATTACTCACATTAACTTCTCTCATGAATTTCCTTTAGTCTAGGAAATGGTTAAGTGTCTGTTTTTTGGAAATCCCTTGGGAAAAACTTATTATAAGTGTGAATTTTCGGCAACTTTCAAGATACTCCTTTGTTTCCTTGTTATATTGGATGAAGATGTGAAACTGAAGGTGTTTAATCATAGTGGGCTTTAGTTTTTCAGCATTTGGGTAAGTTTTTTTAGACATTACGACATTACAAATCACTTGGTAAGAGGTGCTTGAGTCATGGAATGTAGTTGTAATTCATTAGATCGGTTGTTGGAGGTTTGGATAACTGGAAATTCTCTGATATATATTGCTTAATTTCTTGAATTTTGCAGACTCAAGTAAGCAGATCAAGTAAGCATATGCAAAACACGGGATGATCAGGAGTAGACGAAAGAGCAATCGACAGAATTGATTGAAGAGATGAACGTAGGAAATCAAGAATTGGGATACTCTGATTTTGGATAAGCCATTTTCCCATATGCTCTACATTTGTTTTATATTGGTCTAATCTAAATCAATTTCATTCGAAAGAATTCCAGTTTTGATCTAGAACTCGATTACATATCCGACCTGGGTTTTGGATAACTTTAAGTTTTTCCTCTCTCTTTCGTCAATCGTTACGATGGATTTGCCTTGTTTATCTTCTGCGAGTTATTAGAATTTCCTCAAAGTTCTTTGAATTTGGTTTCCATATATGATTCTAATATCAATGTTTTATTATCAAAATTTCCAGAATTGAATCTATTTCCTCTGCGGTGAGATATCTAGTTCTACACAATTTTAGTGCATTTATTGAGATGATTAGCTGGTGGGTACTACAGTCCATTTTCTAAGGCTCAGAGTTGGATTGTTTTGAAGTAATCAGTTTTCTTTTCTACATAATAATATTAAATGAAAGGGTGAAGCTATTTCCTCCATAAAATTTATTATTTTTTTCATCTCAATTTGTAAAAAAAAAATCAAAAGTTGCTTTTACTTTTTTGTCCTTAATTTACTTTCTAATTTATATTTGTATGCCATTATGCACTATCCAACCTTTATCCCAACATATACATCATTAAGTCAAATTATAGCCAACACAGATCAAAAACAGATTTCAAAATTTTTATAAGAGTAATTCGATACTAATAAAACCAGAAATCTGCTCATGGAACTCAATATACAGGAAAAACAATTTAAAAAATTCATATTAAGAGAGTTCTCGGAACTATAATTTTTTATGCATATCGAGTTCGTGGAAGTCGCTACGCAGAGTACAACTGACTTCCTGGAACTCTTGCCAACCGATATATTAAAAAAATATTTAAGAGAGATTTTTACCTTTGATAGATTGCTTCCATCGAAAGTGGTGGATAGTCCATTTTCGGCTTTTTCGGTTAAAAGAGGTGATATTTGTGTATTTATATTGATAAGATTAGAGTTTATGGATGGAAGTAAATATGGTGGGTAGAAGGTTGTTGGAAAAAAATTTAATATAAATATGGTCTTTGTGTGGTTGCCGGAGAAGAATATAAATATGAGTCTTTGGAGTAAAATTTTAAAAAAAAAAGTAAATAATTTTTTTTATGGATGAAATAACAAAGTGGAGTCTTTTTTGAAATATGGAGAAAATAAAAAAAAAATATGGAGGAAGCTTTACCCTGAATGAAATTATTTTTATTAAGGCTTCTTTCTACCAACTATAAAGTAAGGCAAGTTTTTCAGGTTTTCATTATTCATTTTATGAATCATTGTAGGAGTTTTTAGTTGTCACCGAGTTGTTGTTATAAAATTAGGAAAATAAATTATGACTTGACAATCTGGTATCAACTTCACATTCACTATTGCCTTTTCGTAAAACTCAATGTCTTTAATAGGGAATTAATCAGTATTTGTATCAGGAGCTATAGTAGGAAGGTGTTATGTCCTGTTTTCAAGAATGTGAATATAGTAGGAAATAAAATAGCAATGCACCCATTGTATTTGGTTTTCCGGTGAAAGAAAATAAAAAGTTCAAATGTGTATACCTGTCTTTGCAGATACCAGTGAGTGAGGTATGAACTTTTCAGAAGATGCCCGGTCCTCGTGCTAAGTTTCAAATTCCGAGCACGATATATTCTGCGTAGAAGAAGAAACAGAACATACTTCGGTGAGGTGCTTCCAGGCAGAAATGTTATGGAGGTCTTGATGAGGACTACAAAAGAGATGAGGGACAAAATGCATGCTCTCCTGTCTAAATTAAATAATTCAGTCCAGCGAGGAACCACATTACAGACCCGAATTAAGAACACTATGGAACATTTGGGAGCTAGAGACAACGTTTTGCAAAAGATTGGAAGTAGTAGTACGAGACTCAAGCAGAAGAAACAACAATGGAATTCACAAAAGCTAGTAATTTACGATGTAAGGCCATCTCTAATTACATTATGCAGCTGGATACTGAAAGAGAGCGCATTCTTCAGCAGGTATGTATGTTATAATCGTTGATGTACTAGGCATTTTCTAAGTACCAAATCAGAATATTCAGTTTTGCAGTTTATAATTTAAGGTTACACTAGTTTTAGAATTATTAATCACATACTAATCATTTGCATTCTATGTACACCTAAATGCAATATCAAAAAGAATAAAAACATCTTAGCAAGTCATTGCAAAGGGAGACTGGTTGCTCTGTGACAAGACATGATAATGGAGTAAGCGGTAAAAATAATTTGTTTTAGGAGAATGACTTGGATGCTGGGCATCAAATCTTTATTGAGTTATACTCTTATCATGCTTAAGTATTTACCAAAATAACAGTTGCTTATCTTATACTACGACAGAAAGAAAAGAGAGTAACATGCTTACCTATGAAATAAAGTATTTGAAATAAGTTCAGAGCGATGTAATACTTTGTTTGGAAATGTTCCGTGAAATTGAGTAATATGCTTTTGAAGAGATCTGGTTTAGAGTCTTAGCACTTAAGATATGTAGGTTGGTTTGGATGAAAAAGTTCTTTTTTAAACAAAACCCATTTTTCTTTGATATTTTTTAGGCTAAAAATTGTTGTTAGTCCTCCATGTTTGTCCTTTGTATCAATCTATTTCTCTTTTTTCATTTTTAACTTCCCCTCATCCTCTTCTTTCCAGAAATTTGTAAATTTGGTCATCCGCACATATGAAGTTTGGGAAACTAACATCTTCCTTTACTTTTGTTGCAAGTTTGGTCCCAAAAAATTGGACCAATAATGCTTACATTATACGCCATATAAACCGCCACGTCACATTTACTATTTACTATAAAATTTAACCATTTACTATTTACTTTCACCACTTTTACCTTATCTTATACTAATAAGACTTATTAAGAAAGAAAGGAGAGTAACACACTTAGCTAAGATAAAGTATTTGAAATAAGTTCGGAGAGCGACGTAATACTTTGTTTGGAAATGTTCCGAGAAATGGAGTAAAATACTTGTGAATAGATCTGATTTAGGGTCGTAGCACTTAAGATATCTAGGTTGCGTTTGATTCCTTCTAAACACCTATTTTTTTTTATATATACTTTTCATATTTGTGGGATCAAATGTAGTATCACCGACAACTTATAGTTCAGAACTAGGAAAATTACTTGTATGTAATTATAACGGATTTAGAATTACTATTACAGCGACATTCAGTTTATTATTTTACAACCGACCACGTTTGCAATGACAGATAGGTCACTAGATATAACTTTTGGGCTAGGCTAAAATGAGACCCGTTTTCTTTATAGTGAGACCCGGTTATAGTGAGACCCGGGTTGGTTATAGTGAGACCCCCATTAATTACAAAAATGCCATCGATATAAATAGCTAAAATTCAGATTCTTCTCCTTTCTTCTCCCCCGAAACCCTAACTCTCTCTACCTCCAAAAACCCAAATTTTTCCCGGCGACTTTTTTTGAAATCCAACTCCACGAAGCTGTTAAGGTATGGATTCTACACTTCATGGTGTTTTTTTTTTCCATTTTCCATTGTTATTTCTAGTGATATTTAGTCTTTTCCATTCGGGTAGAAAAATTCGATTTTTATGTATTTGGTGTTGATTTGTTTGATTTTAAGGCCATGTATGTTGTTAGTTAGGAGATTAGGACCGTTTAGGGTGTTGGGTTATAGTTTTAGGACTGATTTCGGGCAGATCTGGGATTGGGGGGCTGCATTTTCGAACAGGGAAATCCACGCATGTTCGTGCGTGGGTTTACCAGATGCCCGCACGAACATGCGGGCATCCGGTAAACCCACGCACGAACATGCGTGGATTTACCGAATCCACAGTCTTGTGGATTACGGCGAATTCTCGCAATTTATTGCGTGGATTTTCCAAAATCCACGAAATAAATTCCGAATTTTTGCAATTTCATGATTTTTTTTTTAAAAAGTTTGAACTCTTCTAATTTTTTGGTTTTGTCTTGTGCAGTATGCCTCCTCGCCCACGTCCTCCAGTTACCGCTAGAGACTACGACACGGATCAGGAGACTGAGGAGGCCGCTTGCGGTGAGACTTCTCGGAGTGTCCGGGTCCGTAAGAGAGGGACCTTACAGGCAGTTCAGCGCCCACCTGTGCAGCGTCGCCTATCTGCGGAGCAGCGCTTCCGTGGATACAATGGTCACGTTGTAGACCTATACTCTACGTTTCATTCGTATAGAGAGCACGAGGCATACAGCGTCTTCAGAGGCGATGTAAGTTTTATTGTTTTAATTTACTTTTTAAAGTTATTATTATTATTATTGGTTTGAGTTAGAAATTTTATTAGTTTAGGTTAGAATCAATTTATATGTTTTTGTATTGGATTTTATATTGGTTTAGTTTAGGTTAGGTTAGAATTCATTTATATGTTAGAATGACTTTAGGTTTTAATTTTTAACACTGTCTGTTGAATATTACCTGCATTGGATTTGGTATTGGATTTCGATTTGGTATTCGATTTGTGTTATAAATGTCTTGAATTTATATGTTAAGAATTTATATGTTACCGAAATTAGGTTTGTGTTATAAACTTTATTAGTTTAGGTTACAATGAGTTTATATGTTATGACGAGTTTAGGTTTTAATTTTTAACACTCACTACTTCATTGTATTTGTTGGTTATTGCTTATTGTTTTATCTTTAGTTGTTATACTTTATATATATTGAACATGTTCGTTATTGGATTATCTTAAGTTTTAGATTGCATACATGTTTATATATATTGTATGTTTTTAATGCATGCAGGCCCGACAGTCACTACGCTGTTATGCGATGTACCACACACACAGTAGCTGGGACTTGAAATCCCGGCAGCATAAGGTACTCGCAGAGATTAGGAGCACCTGTTTCTGGCCCTTGGTCGAGGCCTTGGGTAAGTGGTCTACTAACATCCACTTGATTGAGGGCTTTCTTGAGAGATGGCATCCCGAGACGAACACTTTCCACTTCTCGTTCGGGGAGATGACCGTCACCCTGGATGACGTCCACATGATAACGGGGCTTTCAGTTGTCGGTCACAGCTGTGAGATATATGAGTACCCCTCTGCTGATGAGCGTACTGTGAGATACGCTCGCTTACTTGGGTGCAGCGCTGCGGAGCTTGAGGAGGAGATAAAGGAGAACAAGGGCGGCGGTAAGAGGCATGTGCGCCTTGCATGGCTCAAGAGGAGATTCTGCACCCATAAGTATTACGATGAGGAGATCACGGAGCTCGATGCTAAACGAGCTACGAGGGGCTATTTGTTGCACTTCTTTGGCTGTACCATTTTGGCCAACAAGTCGGGCAACAACATTAGCCTCGACTACTTGCAGTTCATCGACGATTACACCAGCTCCGCGAGGTATAACTGGGGGCAGATGATACCGGCGCAGCTCTACTACCAGCTAGGCAGAGGTTTCCTACACTCTTTTTTTTTTTTTTTCGGAGGGAACCCGCAGCCGCTACTCAGGGTGCAATGAGTGCGCACAGGGTAAACCCTCAGTCTGATGCGATAGCCTGCAAACCAACGCCAGAAGGTAAATCACACAAGGTGACAGGCTCAGCCGAGAAAGCGTATGTAGAGGGACTCGAACTCATGACCTTTTGGTCATAAGAATGCCATACTCAACCAACTCGGCTACCCCTTGGGGGCTCAATCATTCGCGATGCCAACATCCATTTAACTTGCAGACCCAAAAGAGTCAACCAAATCAAAATAGACGCCGCCGTCGTAGGTTGCCTACACTCTACTTCGGGTATATCTGGTTTTTTGGCCATGTTAGAGACGTGGATCTACGACCATTTCTCGGCGTTTGCAGTTCATCAGTACCCGAGGTATAGTAGCGCACATCCTACTATATGCCTTCATGCGCCTGCTAGGTTTCGACAGAGCCAAGAGGCTCGAGAGGGTATTAGACGTTGTCTGGATAGCTTCACCGAGCAGGATGTAAGTTGTAATCAGTTTCATTTCAATTATCGTACATATAATTTAAGTTGGTAATGATAAATGGTATGTTAATATGTTACAGGTATTATTCACGCCGTATACGATCATGCGGACTGCTCGAGGTACCCCCGATATAGCCTGGATAGTGCGACGCTGAAGGCGGCGGACATTGTCGAGGCGTACTATCCGCTGCGGGTGGCTAGACAGTTCGGTCGCGTTCAGCAGGTAATATTTTGTAACTCGAAATATTAATATTGTTTGTGTTGCGCATGTGTAGTACATAGTTTAGACCCTTTTTTTTCAAATACAGGTTCCTGGTCCATTGCGTCCTCTTCTCACCGGTTCTACTCGGGTTCGTCGTGCGAACACCCTCTACCTCTGGGATGCATTCAGTTGGGATAACTGGGAGTCACACTGTATTCACGAGAGTCTGAGGGGTGCGACGTATGTTCCTGGTCAGGAGGATGGTACCACTGTGGTCTACTCCTCGTGGGTTACGAGGAACTTATGGTACATCATATCTGATCCAGAGGCTCACAGAGATGATGCGGAGATTGGGGTGAACCCTACACCACACACACAAGCGACCATCCTGCACGAGCTGACTTCGCGCATACTGGAGATTGAGGAGTACGAGCTGAAATAGTGTAATAAATTTACAACTACATTTGTAACGTTATTATTCGACCCCAAATTGATCAAATTTAACACTCTAGTTGTGAGTTTGGCTAGCGTTTCCACTTAATAATCTGATGTTCCGACCAAAACAAAAATATTTATTACAATTAATCAATGACGATTTTTCATGATTTTCAGTCGAACAAACAAATTCTTCTACTGTTATTTTGGTAGCCTAGTACAAGAATATTTTATTTACATATTCCACATAATTTCAATTTAAATATGTGTATATTATTTGATTCACATATGTGTTTTAGGGATTTGGTTTGCGGAATAATTTGCATCCATATAGAGATGTTTTTATTTCATAAAATCAAAATATGGAATAAAAAAGTTAGATGAATTACAAAATAAAAAATAAAAAATTATATATATCGCGAATAAAAATTAATATGAATTGTGAAAAAGAAAACTAGATATATTTTATCATTTATTATAAAAAAAAATTATAAATTTGGTCCAAACATCAAAAAATATAATTCATAGCTTCGTTAGATTTTAAAAAAAACAACTATATTTTTAGATATTTTTTAATTAGGATTTAAAAGGTAGAAAATATTAAAAATGTTTAAATTCCAATAAAATTATATTTATATTATAAAACATATATTTTTATTATAAATTGGTCGGCTGCCAAATATTAATAAAAATTAAAATTAAATATCTATTATTAATTCATCATATTTTACCAAATTAATTAAATATGATTTTTAAATTAAACAAAAAAATTAAAATATTTAAAATAAAATATATTATTTTAAAAATCTAAACAAAATTTAAATTGAATTGCTTTCCTTTAAACTCTATTTCATAATAGACATAATAGTCTTATTATTTTAAAATAATTTTGTTTTAAATTTTTTCTTTTTATTTTTTGTGTTTGTTAATAAGTATAAAAATAATAATTTTTATAAAAATATCATTAAATTTTAATATATTATTTTTGAAAGATATGTTTAAAAGTTATGATATAAAAAAATCAAATTTAATATTTTAAAGATATTTTTAAAAATATATGACAATAAAATTTATTATATAAAAGATATTGTTGAAAAATATATGGAAATAAAATCTACAACAATTAAATTTGAATTTATATTTTTGTTCAAATTCTCCGTTTTAAATCAAACAAAAAATATTATATTTTAATTTATTTTTTTATTTTTTTCAATTTCACTGTTTTAATTTTTTTTTAAGCAATCGAAAATTTATTGACTAAATTTGAAAGACTACAAAGAAAAAGGGCCTAAACGTAAACTGTACGTGAGGGAATAAATCCTCAAATTGAAGCCAAAAACCCTATAGACCCCTTTCCACTATCTCTCTCTCTGAACAAACTCGATGCAGAAAGGAAAGCCTTCGAAAATCCAACAGACTTCTATACAGCCAACGAGAGACAATCTTCAAGTCATCGAAGCTTTGCTATAAGACCGGAAATAAAGAAGCGTAAACTACTCAGAAGAATATCGCAGAGAAAGCTTCCTTCAGACGATCAATGGAGCTACATAGCCCAAAAAGACCTTGAGCCAGAGACATGTAGATTTTTCGGAGCAAATTATATTTCAGGGAACAGAGAGAAACTTTATCCAAGGAATTTGCATGCCTCTGAGCAAAGGCATTACCCAAAACCAGGAAGAGGAACATGCAACTGCATCGAAACAGCACTCAAAGCTTAAACAGTTCTCGAACAATAGAACGACGATTTAGAGAGAAAGACAAGCAGGAGCAGATAAAATTAGCTTTAAAAAAACAGGCGATAGATGATGCAGCAATTTCAGAGAGCCGAAGACAAGAGCTATCGCAAAGCTTGATTGACCAGACTGCTTCAGGACCTTCAACAAAAGACAAGAGTTAACCCGAGTTAAGGTAACCCAACCCTAAGCTCTCAAGTAGAGTAATGGCAAGTAGTTGTTTTGGAATCGCTAGATTAAGAGAGATTATCTTTTTTAAGAGTCAAGAGACCATTTGGCTAAGAAATCAGCCGCCTGATTCTGATTTCTTGAAATGAATTTGATGTTCATGGAAGAAGAAATCAGACTTCTGCAAATGTTTAAAAGAGGAGAGAGATACCACGGGGAAGAACCAGCATGTTAATAAGCAGAAGACAGTCTGACTCGCATCAACCAGAGTCCAATTCTCCTTAGCACAGATAAGCAAGCCATCGAGCAATGCTCTTGCTTCAGCAAGCATAGGAGACATCTTGTCGTACGTGTTGCAAGAGCAGTGAAAGATGTCACCTTTATTGTCTCGAATAAGAAGACCTACGCTTGATTCACCATTTCTGAGGCAAGCCGCATCAACATTTAATTTTAATCTTCCCTCCACCGGAGCAGTCCATCTGACGTAGGCAACCTTGGAAGGCTTAACAGCAGAGGTACACCATAATCTTATTCCAGCTTTATACACATTTTAAAAATAAGTGATTTGAGTCTTCTGAGTTTGAACAAAACTGGTATTTTGAAGCCAAACTCATATTTCTCTTTTGTAAATTGTAATCAGTAGAAATATAGTTTTTAAGAAGTTTCCAAAAGAAGAACGAGTACTTCATGGGGTTATACCATTCCAAATTTTGCTGAAAATGTCAGATTTAGGATAGTGTTGCCTATAAATGTCCCAAGTGTGCTTAGTACTGAAGTTGTTATCTGGAGAAAGAGACCAGATGTCTTTGTCTTTCATATTACTAACAATTTTAACACTTTTGATGTTGTCAATTTTGTCAGCACGTAAGAAGGACTTGAGCAGATCAATGTTCCACCCATCAGAAGTCCAAAAGGAATTAACCTGGACATCTAAGAACCAGCTGTTCGTGAAAGGAGTCAGAAGAGCAGATTGATTTATCCAACAGTCTCTCCAGAAGTCGATGTCTCCCTTCCCCAGACACCATTTGACATGCTGCTCAGCAATTTCCTTTATGGCACACATCATTTTCCAGGTACCAGAGCAGTTTTTAGACTCTTTAAAGGCTAAAGGATGATTATTCTTGCTATATATATATTCTGCATAACCTTTGACCAAAGGCTGTCTTTTTTCCTGTAGATGAACTAGAGCTTAAGGGAAAAAATAAACTGTGAATCAGCCAAAGACCTAACATTAAGACCTCCTTCATTGTAGGATCTGCAAACTTTCGACCAAGTACACCAATGAATACAATTATTATTAAAATTAGATCTCCAAAGAAACTTATTAAAGATAATATCTAATCTTTTAATAATGCTGCTAGGAACCAAAGAATTTTGAATAGAATAAAGAGGAATAGTCATGAGCACAGAGTTAATCAAGGTGAGCCTGCCACCAAAGGTAAGGTTCTTGCCACTCCAATCCTTGATTTTAGACATAACTTTGTCAATGAGGAAGAAATAGTTCCTTGAAAAAAAGGAGATTATAGCCATCAATCTCAGGGGCACTATCCTCACTCATACTTGAAATAGTGAGCCAAACCTCTCTGTCATCAATAGCATAGAGAAGCATATCATTGTCCTCCTTAGTCACACAGTCAGGAATTCAATTCAGAATAAGATCATTCAGAAGATTAGTCTCTTTGTCCTTGTTATCATAAGGTTCTTTAGTTAGACTTTCTTTAAAGTAATTGATAGCAGAACAGCCAATATCCTTATGATCCAAAAGCCAAACATTGTTCTCTTTTATACCCTGAATACCGTTCTTTCTTCTTTTCCTATTAACATGGGCTTGAAAATATTTAGTATGGAAATCACCATCACTAAGCCATTTGTTGTAGCACTTCTGCTTCCAAAACATTTGTTCATTCCTAAGATCCTTAATATATAGATTGTTAGCTTTATCAACATCAGCCTTAGAATTAAAATCCTTAACTTCAAAATACCTATATTCCATCTTTCTAACATTATCAGCAGTCTCTTTAACCTTATCAAAGATATTGCCAAAGTGGGAGACATTCCACTCTTTAAGACACACTTTCAGCCTTTTCAACTTGTATCAGAAAACCTGGTTATCATGCCCATCCATTCTGAGATTCCAATTCTTATTAACAATATTCAAAAATTTAGCATCAGAAACCCACATGTTCAAAAATTTGAAGTGATTTTTGTGTTTATTAAGATTGGAGGTTAACTGATTTATAGAAATAAGTAAAGGGGCATGGTCAGAACAGGTTCCGACCATATGAGTAACCTGAATATCATTGAAATTGTCAAACCATTGCTGGTTAATCAAGACACGGTCTAATCGCTTCCACTTGTTTGATTTGTTCCAGGTAAATTTTGATCCCACAAAGCCCGCATCTTTAACACTGCAAGCAATCACCATATCATTAAAGTCATCGATACCATTCTGACACAACGTGGAACAGCCCATTTGTTCATCAGATGAGGAAATAACGTTGAAGTCTCCAACTATTAATTAGGCTTTATCAACAGAAGATAAAGACTTTAATTCATCCCATAGTTAACGTCTGTAAACTTTGTTTCACTTTTCATATATAGCTGTGAAATGAAATTGGTTAGTAGAGCCAGAATCAGAAATATTACAATGAATACATTGCTCGTGATCTTTAAGAATGACCAGATCAATATTCTCCATCCAAGCCACCCAAATTTTATTAGAACAATTTGAAAGAGAATTTGAAAAACCCAATTGTTGAATGATGTTATCTGTACGATCCTCCTTAACCATAGGCTCCTGGATGGAGAACACCTTAATATTTTCCTTCTTAATAATATTAATCAGCCTACTTAACGTAGCACTGTTGTGAATGCCTCTTAGATTATAGCTAAGGACTCTTATCATTATCAGAGAAGTACTTGTGATTCTTTTTTATCTCTGAGAACTTCAAAGATTTTATAATAACTTTGCTTGGATTCTTCTTTTTAATAGACGTTAACTTTCCATTCAAGATTACGCTGAAGCTTGGATCCATAGCATATGGCTGGTTGATCGTGGAAGTATCATGAGTGCTGCCAATGTTCTTATGAAGAGGAGAAATAGCAGTACTCAAATTGTCTTTATCTTCAAAAGAGTTTCCTTGTTCAAGCAGTTGAAGAGCGCCTATAACATCTGATTTAGCCGGCACAGAGATCTCTTTAGTTTCCTTTTGTATAGAAGAAGAGTGTAAAGCTACTTTTTCATAATAAACGGGCATAGTATTAGCAGGCTCATTATTCTGATTAACAACAATGGATTGAACTTTTGGCCTAAAGGCTTTATTGTTATCAGTCTTACTTTCATTATCCTTAACAACATCGTCTTTTTCTTCTTGATGCTGATTCTTTTTACATTTGTTGTTGTTATGACCCAAGTGAAAACAAGTATCATAATATCCAGGAAGATTATTGTATTGAATACTCAACCAACACCCGCCATTAGCCAGAATCCTATCCAAAGTCTATTATAAAGCTTTTTGGTAACATCTAATTCAACCAGAGCCTGTAAACCCTTATAATCCCTGTTCTTGTCTGACAAATTTATCTTATAAACAATACCCAGAGAACAAACAATATCCTCCAAGAACCTTAGCATTATAAAGATAGTCATGCAAATTCTTGATGGTAACCCAAGTTAACGTTATAGGGCTCTCCCTCTTCGTACTGAAATTTGGTGTCCATCGAAGTAACCTCATGACCACATTGTCGAAGCTCCATACCTTTCTTTTCTAGAATTTACACACATCTTTCTTGAGATCAAGTTCAAAAAAGATATGACGGGAGTCCCAAGCAACTATGTTACAGTTTCCTTTGAATTTTAACGAGAACACAAAGTTATTTAGAACGTTCTTTTTGGAATTCCAGTCGAGAATTTTCCCACAAATGTAATCTTAGTTTCTCTGAGCAGATCTTCTTTCACTGATTTAGCGTATTGAAACGATATCTGATCAGATTTTTCTTGGCAACTAAGAGGGTGGAGATTTTCCGAGCGATCCACAACAGGAGTTAAAACTTCTTTATAGGATTTAGTTGTTTGATAAGAAGAATTTCCCTGTTTCTCATTGTTTGAAGGAAAACAGGGGAAATCTCTTTCCTCGAACAAGGCGTTTTCATAAATTTCCATGGGAACAAAAGATTCTGGGAAGAATCAACAACAAAAAGAAGAGAAGGAGAGGGAAAACCACGAAAGATTAATCGGAAAAGTTAGAAAATTCAGTCTTGAAGGCAGTCTTTTTGGAGAAAAATACCCATTTTTTAATCATCATACTTAATAGTATTTACTGTTTTAATATTTTTTAAAAATAATATTTTTTATAATTTTTTATATATATCTTTATCCTTTCAATTTTTTTTACTTTATCATTTTCTTTGTATTCTCAAATTAAAAAAAAATTATTTAATAATATTTTACGCAGCTATTTAAAAATATAATATAATAAAATCAAAAATTAAATAACGAATTTAAAAAAATATTTTAAAAAATGATTATAGTAAATTTAAATTTGTTAACTAGAAAAAATGCTACACGGTGTTTCTCTTCTACGTAGTTGGCGTATCACCGACCAATGCTCTTACACTATTTGTTTTCACCCTTTTCATTCTTTTCGATCACCCCGTTTGATTGAACACTCATGTGGCATCTTCCTTCCACCAAATTTTTTTACTTTTTTTTGCGTTGTCAGCAACACGGTCTCTATATTGTTAGAGATGGTGTTGGAGAGATAATTTGTTGTCTTTGTAACTCCGTGGGCTAGGTGGGTGAGTCCGCTCATGAATATCATATCTGCGCTTTTTTTTTCTTGGTTATCTTTGTGTTATATGCTGGTTGAGCATAAATAATGGCTGTCCTTTTTTATTTTATTCTGTGGGAGTTCACTAGTTCATCGGGTCACTCGTTCTACTGTCGTATCATGTATCGTGGCCAATATCCACCGTCTTCAATGAGGGTTACGTTGTGTTTCGTATAGGTTCTTTACCTCCGGTATCTATATTCGTGACTGTACTAGTAGTTTCTAAATCCTTGATGTGATTTTTTTATTTCATTTGTGTTCGTAGATTTATAAATTTTATAATTATTTCCGTTATGGGGTAGTATTTAAATGCGTGAATCTGTGGCTGTGTTTAGATATTATGGTATGCAGCCCATGACATTGTAACTTTATTTAATTGATAACCTATATCTCAATAAATTAAAGTACAAAAATAAATGAACTATTTTTAAAATGTAAAAGAATAAGTCGTGGGTGGTGATTTAGTTTGGGAATGGGAGGGACAGAGGCGGTCAAGGTTGAGGTAGAAGAGGTCATGATCGTGGCTTGGTTTAGGAATATGAAGAGCAGATGATGTCGTGTTGTTTTGTTTATGAATTGGAGGGGTGGAGGAGGTCGTGGTTTGGTTTAGGAATGATATGGGTATATGAGATCGTGGTCTTGATTTTGCTATCTTCAATAGTAAGGTTAGACATTTATATAGACATTGAAAACTATTTTGAAAGATAAAATAATAGAATAAACCAAATAACCTTTTTTTATAAAAAAATTAGTATTGAAATGATTTGATTTTTTTTTTTTGGCAAAATCGAAACTATATTTATCAAAATTAAATTGTTTACAAGAAACGAGCCTTAAGCAAGAGACCTAAAATTCGAGGGACTAAAATCGAATTGTCAAAGTAAATAAAAAAACCCTAAATTCCCAAATCGGGAGCCCTAATTTCAAAAATTCAAGGGACTCCAGAGAGGCAGCCATAGATGAATCTTGAGAAGAGCACAAACACCGCAATCCAAATCTAGCCCGCGTCAATATAGCCAACCCCAAGGTTTTCCAAAGTAACAATCGCCATAAGCGGAATCGGAGTATCGATGTTGGTGAATGTCCGATTCGAACGCTCGAGAAGGATCCACTTAGTGATTCGGTCAGCAGCAGAATTCTGAGTTTGAGAGATGTGGCGGAGGCGCATTGATGGATGAATAAAACTTCGACAGATGGCCTCGATCGGATTTCCAGTGGAGGCCCCGGTGGCCATGTTGTTGATAAGCGTCAAGCAGTCCGACTCGATATCAACAACATGCCATCCATTCCTTCTACATAAAATCAGAGCTTCCAGGAATGCTTTCGTCTCAGCCTGAAGAGGATTCAACTTGCCAAACAGGAAGCCAACACCAAACACAATGCTGCCCAATTCGTTTCTGACTATCAATCCACCAGTTGTTTCACCAGCTAATCTGCTAGCATCATCGACATTAATCTTAAGTCTTCCAGCAGTAGGAGCTTTCCAAACCAGGTACTTTGCTTTAATTCTGTTAATCGATAGGCATCCAATAGAAGCACCTTTATTGTTTGCAGATATAGTTACACCCAAGTAAGTGAAGGGAGCATGCTCAATGCTGAATCCAGTAACAGACTTGGTCCTAGTAGTTGTGGCATGAGAGCAGCTCAATGAGGTAATTAGCTTGGTTTTTTCTTTATTTATCAACTGACCAGACTCATTTTGATATTTATCAAGCAGGTGACCCAGGCAGCTGATAGAGGATGGAGATCTATTTGAAAAGATGACAATATCATCTGCAAAAGCTAAACAAGGTAAGACAAAACCAGACTTCAAATGATATTTCATACTGTTGTTTGTATTATAAAGATTAGAAAGGCCTTTAAGGAGGGCTTCCTCAGCTAGAATGAACAGACAAGGAGACAAAGGGTCTCCTTGTCTTAGGCCACTGCTTTGGGGAAAATATCCCACACTAGCCCCATTTATCAATACAGAGACCATTACGTTAGAGACCAATCTGTGAATGAGAGAAACAATGTCCTCAAAGAAACCAAAGCATCTCAGAGTGTTCATGACAAAGGTGTGAGACATTCTGTCAAATGCTTTTGTCATGTCAATCTGTAAGATGATATTGCCTTTGGAAGGCATTCTCTTAATGTTATGTAACATTTCCTTGATGATCAGAATATTGTCATGAATGATCCTGTTTTTGACAAAAGCACTTTGACCTCTAGATATTATGTTAGGGAGAATACAAGAGATTCTTTTGTTAACAAGACCAGAAATTAATCTATTAAAAATAGTACACATGCTAATTGGCCTGAAATTATTCCAAGAAATTGGATTAGGACCCTTAGGAATTAGACAAATCTCAGTGGCAAATACCTCACTAGGAATACAGTTACCCTTAAGATAGGAGTTTAAAGCATTGCATAGATCAGTATTTATAATCTCCCAACAGGCTTTAAGGAAATATCAATTGAACCCGTCTATCCCAGGAGCATTATCATTCTTCATTTCCTTAACAATATTCCAGACTTCATCTTTGTTAGTATGCTTAAGAATAGCCTCATTATCCCTGTCCAAGATAAGCTTAGGGATATTGTTAAGAATAGAGTCATTAGGGATACTAGAGTAGCTATCATTAGAGTTGTTTGAAAGAATATTCTTGAAAAAAGACACAGCAGAGCTAGCAATATCATTTTGATCAGTGAGCCAATTGCCATTATATTTTATACCATTAATAAAGTTCTTTTTTCTCTTTTTGTTAACATAGTTATGGTACAACTTAGAGTTACCATCACTGTCATTTAACCGGGAATTGTAACACATTTTCCTCCAATAGCATTCTTCATTTTTGAGAACAAGAATAAGAGTACTATTAGCCTTAGAAAGGTTGGCCTTAGAAACAGAGCTATTAACCTGCTGATGAACTATTTCACAGTTATTTACCTCCATAGTAGCATCTTTAACTTTGTTAAAAATGTTACCAAAAGTAGTATAATTCCAAGATTTAAGACATTTCCTTAATCTCTTAAGCTTATACCAGAAGATTACATTAGCATCCCCATTACAATGCTTGTCCCAATTCTGATTGACACAGCTAAGAAATTCAGGGTGATTAGTCCAAGCATTAATAAACTTGAAGCTACCTTTATTGTAGAGAGAAATTCTATTCTGATTATTTGATATAGAAATTAGAAGAGGAGCATGGTCAGAACATGTTCTGACCATGTAAAGAACCTGAATGTGCCAAGTTGAGATTCATTTCTGATTGACTAACACCCTGTCTAACCTTTTCCAAATTTTATTGTTGCTCCAAGTGTATCTAGAACCACTGTATCCAGGATCTTCAAGATCACACAGTCTGATGAAGTTATTAAAGTCCTCAGCACTGCCATCATCAAAAGAAGTACAACCCAGTTGATCCTCAGGACACGTTATGGCGTTGAAGTCACCAGCAATAATCCAAGGCTTCTCATCACAGGTGAGTTGACATAACTGACTCCAAAGCAACTTACGCTGCATTCTCTGGTTCTTAGCATAAACAGAAGTAAAAAAAATAAGTAAAAGTAGCATAGTTGACTTCTAAATGCAGAAATTGATCATAGTTAAATATAACATAAATATTAGTGTCATTAGGCCAGAAAATCCAAAATTTATTAGATATATTTGCAGTGAAGTTAGCAAAACCAATCCTTTTTGCAATCAACTCAATTTTATCATATCTAGCCATAAGCTCTTGTATTGCAATAACCTTGACATTTTCATTCTTTATAATAAATTGTAGTCTAGCAAGAGTAAGATTGTTATGCATACCACGAGCATTCCAACAAACTGACTTAAACATTATCAGATAAAGATCGATTATGGAGTTTTTCTCTTTTTCTCAAAGAGTTGATTGATAACCTTTTTGAACTACTGTTTTTGTTTACAGACTTCATCTTACTGTTAATGATCGTGTCAAAATCCTGATCATTAGAGCTAGCCCTTGTCGAAGGATTATAGCTTCCAATATTATCACCACGAGGAGAAGCCTGCTGAGTATTCTGACTTAGAGAGTTAGAATCATCATCAAGATTCTGAAAAGCACTAATAAGATCAAGATCGTTATTGAAGGCAGTGCTATCTTTAATGGGACTGGCAAGACTCGTTGAGGGGCAAGAAACAAAAGGCATATCCTTGGCAGTTATAATAGATTTTAACTTTCTCTTGTAGACTTGAGCGAAAGATTGAATCTTAGTAGATTTAGGAACTTGAACCAATGTTGTATTATCTTGTAAAGAAACAGATTGAGTAACATCTTTTGAAATGTTATGAGAGCTTTGACGAATTTCTTTTGAATCCATTTTTGAGTCAATCTTCTTGCAATCATCATCCTTGTGTTCCAAATGAAAGAAATTAAAGCAATAATCGGGAACATTTCTATAACTAACTCCAATCCAACACCCTTCGTTTTCACCAAAACCAACCCAAATCTTCCTTTTAAGCTTTTTAGATACATCAATTTCAACCAAAGCATAGGAGGCATTAGCTTTAACTCTATTATTCATAGGAACAAATGTTTGATAAACTTTGCCTAAGGAAGCAGCAATATCGCTGACTATACACTCATTATAGAGGTACTCAGACATGTTTTCGAACCTAACCCATATCAAGGCGATAGGACATTCTCTGTTCTTGCTAAACTCCGGTGACCATTTTATCACCCTCATCAATTTTCCTTCCACATTCCAGGTTGGTTTAGACCACAGCTTTCTAATATCTTCCTCCAAGCTAAACTCGATCAGTATCTGCCTTGAATCTAACGTCACATATGAATACTACCCCGCAAACTTGAAAGATTCCATGAAATATTGAAAGACAACACGTTTCGGGATGCCCTGGCTAAACTTGCCAATCAGAGTTGTTTTAGATTGAGTCAATATGGTTACTTTAGTTTCCTTAGAGAACTGAACAACATTATGATCATTAGCAGACTTGATGAACTCGGGTTTTGGTAACTTTCGTACGTTAATAGTGGACAGAATTTCCGAAAAGGATTTCTTGACTGTGATATTATCTTTGTTAACATCCTGTTGAATAGCTGGAAATTCTTCATTGCTGAGGATATTAAAAGACATTAGACGAAGCACAAACACCAATCCCGTCAGCAGATTAGAGGCTACCGGAGCAAGCTCTGTTTCCAGAAAAAACAGAGCCAGCACCACGATTCAGAAATCTCTGAAGAACAGAGAGACACCAAGGAGAGACTAGCAAAAAGAGGAGAAGATTGGATGATTTGAGCAGAAAAAGAGACGAGTACGACTCCGGCGATCGAAAAAGATCAAGAAACCAAAGCTCTGTTCTTGGAGCTCATTCTCTCATCCTCGTAGTCGTTTCTTGATCTTGGAGCTCATTCTCTCATCCTCGTAGTCGTTTCGTACCGAATGCCCATGCCGAAGAACCGAATGCCCATGCCCATGTGTAGTAAAAACTTTGTTAATAATGAAAAAAAAAGTATATTGAATCTTGATTCGAGAGTTTTTGTGGGAATGAAATGGTAAAATACAGTTGAAAAGAAAAGGAGAAAAATATATAGTGTTGAAAAATATTGATTAAGCTAAAATGATTGGATCGGAAATTTGAAAAATTACTTAAAATTGATCAAATTTCTTAAATTGAAGAAGCTAAATAGGTGGCTATGAAGACACCAACCATCCTAATTGTATATATAGGATACGATATGAACTAATCAATGTTAGTGATTTTGCCACTTAAAATTCTAACATGATTAACATTTTATTCCAATTATATTCATACCTGAGTATTTATACTTTATTTCCTTTTTCTTTTTAAACATATTTGTAATTTTAATAATACATAAACAATAATTTTTCAAATTCTATGTCTCGTGGTTAAAATTTGTGATTAGAAGACTTATTTTTTATACTTAAAATTTTAAAAGTAACTACAAATTGTATGAATATTATATATATATAGATATGAGAAATTATAAAACCATTTTTTATTTTTTTTCTATTAATAAAATAATTAGTTGAAGTAAATATCATTATAAAAAAATTATTCATATCCTCAGATATATAAAAATATCAAATTATAATATAAAAAATATATAAAACAAATTGCTTTTCAGTATTCACAATCTAATTATTTTATAAATATTTTACATGTATGCCTAGAAATGATAGTAGATACAATTTTAATTTCACTGGAAGGCTTAAAAAATGCATAACAATAGTATATTGACATCAAGAATTTAATTTGTATATTTTAAATCTATAATTTATTTATTTATATAATAATATTAAAGTGTTTATTAAATATATTTTACTTCAACTTATCAACGACTATCTCTAGAGAGAGAAAACTCTCTTTAGAACTCAACCAAAAAATTTCAAAATCCCATCGATCTAACTCTGTTGCGCCACAACAATCGATCTAATCCCTCGCCACAAGCACAAAAGCTTGTTGATGAGGAGATTCAGAAGCATTTACTCAAGATGCGAAGCACTCATGCTCTTAAATAAGGTGTCTCCCTCTTGAAATCACCATTAATGGTGATCCACTCCATTATTGGTTTCGAGCTTTCTGCGGCGCCATTGGCCTCTTCTAAATTTTTCAATATTGTTGCGGTGATAAATTTGTTGACGATGTCCTCACCCACGAGCCAGCAGTTCTCAGGCACTCCTCCCTCGAATTTGATTCCCAAGATTGGAGCAGTTAAGGCAAATGCCTTCTACATGTTCACCTCTCCTCTGCAAACACAACCCGATATGCCACCCTCAGCGACACCTTCTCATCTGCCTAGTTACCCCCGCCCTCTTTTTACGCGGAGCTTTGGGTCTGTAAAATCAAGGTTCATCTCTCTTCTTATTGGCCAAAGACTTAATTCTTTTTATAACCTGAAATTGTTTCAAAATCGAACCAATAGCCTCAATGGTGCATGCAAGTTTGCATTAATGAGTTCTCTCTCCTCATTAATGCATTTCTTAACCGTGTAAGAAACCCCGCCCGCTTCCATATGCAGCCTCTTCATTGACCCAGCACCCTCATTTATCCTCCCCTTGTTTATTCATCTCTTCCCCCTCCCCTTTATAACCAGCATTCCCTCCGTCGTCTCCCTCACCATCACCCACGATCTCACCCTTAACTGCCCACTATCTCAAAAAACCACCAGACTATTTTCTCCCGATTATCCGGTCTCTTATCAACCACATATCTACTCATCTTCTCAAAAACCTCCAGAGACCCTCCTCTGCCAGCCTTTTCTCCCGTTCCCATTTGTATCCCACCTCCGGCCAGCATGGTTGAAACACGTCAGAGCTCCTCTTCACATCGCTCTAATCGGAAAATAACTCCCCGGTTTAATGAAAAGGTCACATCTCCCCATATCGAGGCGTTACCCAGACCATCAAGCCCAAGTACCACCTTATCCTTAGACACCAGATCATCCTCGCCCTCGTCGACCTCTCCTCCAAAGTCTTCCTACATGTTAGGGATGCCTTTCTTTGTCCACGGCTCCCCACCTCCCTTTGTTGCTTTCAATCGGAAATCCAAAAGCATGCAGACTCTCGAGGCAATCAGAAGCGAAAGAGAGGCTTCGCCGCTATCTCTTTCCCCTTCGGGGACCAAAACCAACATACAGATTCTCTTGACTTTTTCTTAAGGAATCTTTCCTTAAGAAAAAATCAAGAGAAACATGGCTTAAGCTCGGTGATAAGAACTCTAAGTTCTTTCATAACAGTATTCGGGCATATCGTGCCCGAAATAAGATCCTCTCGATCACAACCCCGGAAGGCTCCACGAGCTCTAATCCTCACACCATCTCATCCACCTTCCATGAATTTTTCCTCCATCACCTAGGTTCCCCTAGCAAAGATAACTACCTTGGCCCTGATAGAATCAAAACCTTAATCAATACTAGTGTTCCCCCGAATATCAAGTCTGAGATGGTTAAACTCATCACGGACGTGGAAATTAAGACTGTTGTTTATGAAATAAACAGTGATAAAGCCCCTGGTCCATGCGGCTTTAGTGCAGGATTCTTTAAATTATACTGGTCCACTGTTGGTAATTACATCTGTGCAGGGGTCAAACACTTCTTCCTTAAAAGAAAAATGAACCCTAAGTGGAAAAAAACCCTTATTTCCCTTCTACCCAAAGTGGACTCCCCCTCGCTGCCCTCAGATTTTCGGCCCATCTCTTGCTGCAATGTTATTTACAAAATTATATCCAAAATCATTGCAAACAGAATCAAGTCGACCCTCCCGTCCCTGATCGACCCCTCCCAATTTTTTTTCATCCCTGGATGCTCGATTGTGGATAACACTCCTGACCCAAAACCTTATTTATGGCTATCAAACCAATCGAAAAGATCGCATGAGACAGATTCACCGCCGCTTCCTCTGGTCGAGTTCTAATATAAAAATATCATGAGCTAAGATCGCATGGGACAGAATCAGGCGGCCGCCCTTAAGCTTTTATGGTCCATCCTTACAAAAAAATAAGAACTCTCTATGGACACAATGGACCATCATGGAAAAAATAAAATTGAATTGCTTTTGGACCCTTACATCCCCTTCAAATGCAAGTTGGAGTTGGCGAAAGATTCTGAAGCTTCGAAATCAAGCGTCGAACCTGTATAAAGTCATCATCGGGAACGACGCAGACACATCCATCTGACATGACCCTTGGCTATTTCCCACTTCCCTAGTCAATCGTTTTGGCTCCTCATCCAAAATATTTCCAGAATCAGGAACAAACAACGGCAGATGGGTTTGACCCACTCAAGTCAGCGCCCCCAACCGAAATCTTCATCATCACCTTTCTGAAATCATCACGGCACTTACAGCCTCCTTCCCGCCACCACTTCCTCTGAAACCTTCATTTAGATCCCAAATAAATCCAAGCTGTCCTTCTCCATCAGCATCACTTATGCAACCCTAAAACCACAAAGAGACAAAGTTAATTGGGCCCGCTTAGTCTGCCACAAGTTCTCCATCCCTAGGAAATCCTCCATTACTTGGCTAGCCATCCACAACAAGCTCACTACAAAAGACAAGCTTATTGCATGGGGCATGGACTCTCCGCCCACATGCGTTCTCTGCACTAACTCTCCGAAATCCCTCGAACATCTCCTAACTCTCCGCTCCTACTCCTCCGCCATTTGGGAGATATTATCCCAGAAGCTCCTCTTTCCCCCCTCCCCTCCATACTCCTGGTACCAATGGCTTGAAGATGCTAGTGCATGGAACTCCTCGAGAGACAGAAGCAGACCCTTATGGAGGACAGCCTTCTGCGCCACAATTTACTACATTTAGAGAGAAAGGAATGATAGAATATTCAACAACAAACAGGCATCTTTCACAAGCATTACTTACCATGTACTATCTGACCTCCGCTACTACTTCAAATGAACCAAAATACAGTTCACTGGATAATGTAATTTAGAAATATGCTTTCAACATTGTAATCATGATATCAAAGTGCCTCTTTAGGCTTGTTCCAACATGTAATGGGGCTTACGCCTCTTTGAACTTCTGTACACCTTTTCATACATATTTTATAAGCTTTTTACACCAAAAAAAATAATATATATATATATATATATACCCACGATGAGGCTGAAAAGAATGTGTAAGCTAAAATTTATTATAGTTTATTAAATGTAACTTCTCTAAAGTAACTAACTCATTTTACTAGAATATAACAAACCTACTTATAGCTTGTAAAGTATATTATTTAAAAACTACATGTTTTTTGTGATTAAATACATTAAATAAATGAAAGTAGCTCTTATAAATAAATGAGCTATACCTCTCAGATTGATCATAAAACCATGGAGATAACAAATTTAGAATATGAAAGCCTCGGTATGGTCGAAAAGTTACAATAAAAAATAACAACAACAAAAAATTATAAAATAATCACGCAATTTTTAATTAATTAATATTATTTTTTTATCTTTTATATTTTTTATTCAAAATTTAATATATATATATATATATAACTAATTTTATAGTATATCTTAGATAAATTCATGTTGTGTTGATTTTAAAGCTCTATTTTTAAGCTCCGAGAATAGAGTATTGTTTTCTTGATTTTCCCATCAATGGTTGCTTGATCCTGACTTTTCTTTGTCATATTCATCATGGAGGAAGGTGAAATTTCTTCCAAACCTAAATCAACAAGATGGAATTATGAAAAAACTGCCTTGTATGACCTGGAATTCCCCATGCTAAAAAGTCCAAACCAAAATATTGCTTCATTTGTTTCTCATGGAAACGAACTAAGTTCTTCAACAATGGTTGGGCTCATGAGAAAAAATCCTGCATTTGAGGAGTTAAGCATTAACCCAACGATTCCCCCTTAATACGCTGACACCCTGAAACCAAAATCAAGATCATTTCAATATAACAATGTTGTTGTTTCTCATAAAAAAGATTACTATGTTATCCAATTTGAGGCTAAAGACAAAGGATACCTCTTTAAGCTATCAAAGCACGTGCTCATACGGAATTTTACTACTGGGAAACCTGCTCTTGATTCTATTAGAGGTATCCTAAGGGAATTTAATTTCACGGGTCACTACAATCTATCGATCTGGGATTACGGACACAATTTCATTGAATTTGACAACCAAGAAGATTTCAAGAAGCTCTAGCATAGAAATGTGTGGGTAATTAGTAACAAAACTATGAGATCGTTGATGTGGACTCCTCAATTCAATCCCAATCAAGAGTTCCTTTTCATTACGGTTTGGGTTACTTTTCCTAATTTACCGGAATTCATGTTCAACGAGGCTACCATTAATGTTATTGCTAACACGATTGGATCTCCCTTGAGAGTTTAGGTTCCTTCAACCAACATAGCTAAACTAAACTACTACAGAATATTGGTTGAAGTTGATATCTCAAAGTCTTTTAAACAAAAAGTTTTGATAAGATTTGGCTAAGAAGATAGTCTTTATGTTAATATTGTTTATGAAGGCTTTCCTAACTACTGTAACTTATGTTCTCACATTGCATATTCCAGATTAGAGTGCAAAAAAGATATCCATTCTCAAAACAATGGTATAATAAATCCATATACTCATATTTTTATAACAGCTACTGAATCAATACCAAAACTAAAATATATCATAGTCAACAATGCAAATGTTGTTGATAATAGAGAAGTATTAATGAGTAGCAAGATTACCTCTGTTGAAGATAACAATGTGTTGAAACTGGAGGAATCCACTCTTAGAATGCATACATCCAGTGTTAACTCCCCTCTTAAAGAATCTAAAATCAGTAAGGCTTTACAAGCCATTAATAGAAAATATTTATTTGATAACCAAATCCCCTTTGAAGATTCAACTTCTCCTTGCAAAGACAATGTGGATAGCCTCCCCGTCTCTCCTGTTATTGCAACCAAAAACAAAGATCAAGAGTTAAGGAAGAATGAAACCAAGAAAAGCAAGAAAATTAAGAGTTGGAATTCAATGGGACCAACATCATCTAAACTGATCAAGCTCAAGAGAGCCACCAAAACTTCCTTTTCCATTAAATTACCATCTCCATCCTCAACTGGAATGTAAGAGGGATTAGAAACAAAAGCACCTTAAAAGACTGAAATCTTTAACGAAATCAATCAGACCAAGCTTTGTGGTCATCCAGGAACTAATGATATCTTCTTCAAACCTTCAAATTATTGCTCAAAAGCTAAATTATAAGCGCTTTATTAGCAACATCAACGATAAAATTTAGTTTTTGTGGCAATCTGATTTTAAGGTGGATGTACTTCTCAATGATGAACAGATTCTACACCTAATTGTTCATCATACAACCTTTAATAAGAATCTCAGAGTTTCTGTAATTTATGACAACTGTGGAAGAGATCACATAAGGGCTCTTTGGGATGCTCTTAGGGCTATTGATGAACCTTTAATTGAATGGATTATCTTTGGGGATTTTAATTCTACTACTAACATCAATGAGCAGCTATCCTGTAATACTATCAATCTGAGAAGCATTGAAGATTTCAATAATACAATCATGGATTGTAATTTTCAAGATGGTGGGTTCAATGGTTCTAGATTCGCATGGTCTATTGGCTCTAAATAGAAGAGGTTTGACATGGTACTCTTCAACTCCTCTTGGATGAACTATTTTACTTAATTCTGTGAATCATCTAGCAAGAAATTGCTCTGATCATTCACCAATATCGATTACATTATCTTATAACCTAGAGAAGAAAAAGTCATGCTTTAAATTTTTGAATATGTGGGTCTTGCATCCTATATTTATGGGACTAGTTGAGAAAAGATGGGCTGAAAACATAGAAGGGAATCATATTCAAAGATACCGGTTCAAGCAAAAGAGGCTGAAAGATGACTTGAGAAAATGGAACAAGAAGTTCTTTGGAAACGTTTTTTATGCTATCAAGAATGCTGAGGAGGAGATCTAAATTCATAGAGAATAATTACCAAGACACTCTTTCTACTTATGATAAGATACTGCTAGAAGAGACCAAGAAAACTCACATTTCCTTGCTTGATAGAGAAGAATCCTACTGGAGACAGAAATCACACTCTCTTTGGTTGAAAGGCAGTGACAGAAATAATATTGTCTTATAAAATTTTGTCAACAAATGGAACAAAAAGAACAAGATAAACAGAATAAAAGATGGGGATACTTGGCTAGATAATCAGAAGGAAATCAATTCTTCTACTATGAACTTTTTAAAGCATTACTGACACACAACATAAATGATAATGATTCAATCCCTCTAAATGATATACTAATTAAGCTTGTTTCTGACTTTGATAATGCTAACTTACTTGCTATTCCTGATTTGAATGAAATTCAGGGCATTATTAAGTCTCTAAGCTCTGTTATTGCAGCTGGTCCTAATGGTTTCAACATGGAATTTTATAAAGTCTGCTGGTCCATCATCAACCAAAACCTATATGATGCTATTCAGGTTTTTTTAAATGGATACTCTCTTCCTACAGACATCCAAGCTACTGTTATTAGTCTTATGCCTAAGATTGATCATCTTAATACTTGGCAAGAGTATCGCTCTATCAGTCTTACTACAATGCTGATGTGGATATCTATGGTGTTGATAGTGGAAAAACATATATAACTGATATTGCTGCTTCTGGTGTTGATTTGTCTTTATTTTGTTTGAGTCCTCTTTATTTTTGGCATTCTCGTGTCGTACATGTATATGCATCACATTTGAAGTTTTTATTCTCTGCAAGTGCTTTAGGTCAGTTAAATATTCGTAATATCTCAGATTACAGTGGTTGTAAACTCGCAAAAGTTTCTACTTTACCATTTAATCCAAATGTCACTTTTTCTATTATTTATTTTGATATTATTCATTCTGAAGTATGGGGTTCATCTCGTATCTGCACAAGTGGTGTTTTGTGCTATTATATTTCTTTTATTGATGATTATACTCAATACACATAGATTTATCTAATGGAACAAAGGTTAGATTTTCTTGGAATTTATAAAGAATTTTGGGCACTTGTTAAGACTCAACATTCTGCTATAATAAAATGCTTCAGGTGTGACATAGGGGGTGAATGTACATTTAATAATTTCACCAAGTTATTTGCATATGATGGTAACATACATGAGTCTTCTTATATTAACACCCTTCAACAAATGGTATTGCAGAAAGAAAACATCGTCACCTTGTTGAGACTGATGGTTCTTTGTTTTTATCTATTGATGTTCCTACTGTTTTTTCTAGATAAGCAATTTAACTCCTGTATATTTGATTAATTAAATACCCACTGCACATAATTCAAGGGTGCCTTCCTTTCTGAAGTTATACAAACAACCCCCACATTATTCTTCCTTACGAGTGTTTGGATGTATATGTTTGTCCTTCTTCCTCATGTTTAATAATACAACTTAGGTCCCAAAAGCGTTATATGTGTTTTCTGGGTTATGATGTTAGACAAAAATATTATCATTGTTTTGATCCTACTAGTCATAAGCTTTATGTATATCGACATGTTACATTTCTTCACCATATCCTGTTTTATTCGATTTTAGCGAGATCGCATGATATAACAAATACATAACTTTGGTCTATTGATCCTTTTGAAAGTAATAAAGACATAGTAATTGACATTGATGTACCAGCTCATGATACATCTACGATATTTTGATACAACTTGTGCTTCATCGATGCCCACGTCAGCTCATTCCTCTGGTGAACCAACATCTCGTTCCTCTGATAAACCAACAACTCATCCACCTCTCAGAATATCTACTCGCACAAGTAAGTCTACCAAACTACCATATTTTTAGTATTCTTCTTACTCTGCTCATTTTGATTATTTCATATAAAATATACATGATTTATATAAACTTCGGTTGTTTTTATAAACTTTCTGTTATCATCGTTGGCAAAATGCTATGGTCGAAGATCTTACTGTTATTTATCATACTCATACATGCGATATAGTTAAACCTCCATCCGGTAAGAATATAATCAGTTCTCGATGGGTTTTTAAAATTAAAACGAAGTCTGGTGGATCTGTTTAAAGATATAACGCTCGTCTTGTAATAAAAAGGTATTCACAAAAATATGGTATGGATTATGATGAGAAACTTGCCCTAGTGGCAAAAATAACAACAATTCATACTCTTATTGCGGTTGCATCCGTTCGCCAATGGAAGATCTTCCAACTATATGTTAAAAATGTATTTTTGAAAGTGATCTTCATTAAGAGATTTACATGAATCGTCCCCCCCCCCTCAAGTGTTGCAACCACGTGAAGTCCATCGACTTAGGAAAGCTTGATATGGTCTCAAACAAGCTTCTCGTGCTTGGTTTGATAAATGTTTTACGATTATTACTTCATTTGGTTTTCTTGCTAGTAATCCCGATTCGGCCTTGTTACTACTCCTACATCCGTCTATTGAGGAATTTTTTTTCGAATATTGAAATATCGTCGTGACACTCAGTTCCGGAGCATTTTTTCCTTCAACTCCTCACTTGAATTACGTGACTATAGTGATACCGATAGGGATAGTGATCCTCATGACAAAAAATCTACTACTGGTTTATATATTTTTCTTGGAGTTTCATTAATGTTATGGAGAACCAAGAAACAAGATGTTGTCTCTAGATCGTCTAATAAAGCAGAGTATCGTGCTATGGCTGAGTACTGAGCATCACTATATCCTCTCTCAAACAATATATATATATATATATATATATATATATATATATATATATATATGTGTGTGATTTATTCGAGGGAGCGTGACTTTCTGATAACAAGACGATAAATAACCCTCTTGAAACCATTGTTGGGTATTCTTTGACTGATGGGGTTCCTTTGTCAGACACAACTCTATGCCAAACTATCGTAGAGAGCTTGGTATATTTTACAGTTACTCGATTATATATAGCTTATGTTGTTCATGTGGTTAGTGAGTTCGTTACTACTTCTACATCTGTCTAATGAAGAGTTGTTTTTCGAATATTGAGATATCTTCGTGACACTCAGTTCTAAGAGCATTTTTTCCTTCAACCTCTTCAGTTGAACTGCATGACTATAGTGATGCTGATATGGATAATGATCCTCATTACAAAAAAATCTACTACTGGTTTATGTATTTTTCTTGGAGTTTCATTACTCTCATTGAGAGGCAAGAAACAAGATGTTGTCTCCAGATCGTCTACTAAAGCTGAGTATCGTGTTATGGCTGTGAACACATGTGAGATTGTCTGGTTACAATGACTTCTTTCAGATATGGGGTTAGCATTATTACTAAACCCACTTCCTTACATTGTGACAACAAAAGTGTCATGGAGATAACGAAGAATTATATTTTTTATGAGAAGACGAAGCACATTTAAATATATTATCCCTTCACTTGGAATTATCTTCAGATCGGGAGCATCTCGTTATCCATATGTTCCATCAGCTTTGCAATTTGTTGATATTTTAATGAATGCTCAGTCAACAACACGGTTTCATTTTTTTTATGACAAACTCTCAATGTTTATTACAATTGCATATTGTGAGTTTGAGAGATGATACTAGAGATATAAGGCCCAAACCCATTAACTCGTATATTTTATTTATAAATAAGAGCTTTGTATTGTATGTAATTTATACTTTTCTAAATAAATCGAAAATCTAATCGTTTCTCAACAACTTCTTCTTCTCTTTATTCAAATATAAGAGTTTTGCATTATATTTCATTTTTAAACTTTACGAATCAATTAAAGAAATGTAATATATTAAAAAAAATCAAATCAAAACATAAATTGATTCTTGACTCGAATTCTACGAACTCACCTTGACTATCTTAGACTATCAATCCTCTTATTTATAAATACAATCAAATAATTTTTTCATTAAGTAGATTATATATAAAAAAAAATCTAATTACAAATATAATTAAATACGTGTTATTGTTTTATATTATCCCGATATTATGACATATCAAACGATTAAAAATTATTAAAAATTGGTTATAAAAAATGCATATTATAAATATTTTTGAGAAAATAAAAGCATATAATCTGGATGAAAAAAAATAATCTTATTGTTTAGAGTCAAATGATTATTTTATGTAATTTTTTTTGTTGTTGTTATCTATATATATAAACAATGTTTTTTTAGGAGTTTTTAAAATAAATATTATTATATTAA
The DNA here is from genome assembly GCA_036936605.1 of Limnanthes douglasii subsp. nivea. Classification (NCBI taxonomy): domain Eukaryota; kingdom Viridiplantae; phylum Streptophyta; class Magnoliopsida; order Brassicales; family Limnanthaceae; genus Limnanthes; species Limnanthes douglasii. The sequence goes on along the minus strand of JAUPFV010000003.1, from coordinate 110,025,959 downwards.
TAAAATCTTTTTTTAATGATTTTAGTTTTATAAATTTAAATTGCGTCTGCCAAAACTATATCTAATAAAATTATTAATACCTTTTTTAACATGTCTTTATTATTATTATTATTATTATTATTATTATTATTATTATTATTATTATTATTATTATTATAATAAAAGGATTTGAATTACAACTAAAGATAAAAAAAAAAATTATTTATGGACATGTAATCTTAGTTTTTAGCTTTTCTCTGTGACAAAGTAAATACTTTTCTGACTAAAAGTAGCATCTGATATCTCAAATTACTGAAACTAATTTATACATGGAAAACGCTAACTCAATTTATGCCTATACTAAGAAAATACTGAGAAGAGCTTAAGCATTCCCGAGAATGAGTTTTTCAATTGACCAAGCAATTGAAATTCACAGTTGAGAAATAGGGTATTTGCCTTCACATTTTGAAGGCACCGTTCTAAATATCTGAGCGATTCCGCATGGTCCAAGGCAAACTGAGTTTTGTGTTTGGGAGATTGTGGACGGTTTTGCTAACCAGGTTGGTGGGTTGGTAAGATCGTAGGCAGAAAGGACAACAACTATTATGTCTATTTTCCTACATCTCAAGAAACTTGTGTTTACCATGTTTCTAAAATGAGAGTACACATGGATATTGTTAATGGAAGTTGGATTGTTAAGAAAACAATCTAATGCTACTGCTCCAACTTCTTCTTGATTGGATTAGTTCTTTTTAAAGTTTGAGATTATATAATAGTTGTGTTTCTTTTTATTAGTGTAAATTTTGTAAAAATTGGTATGTACAATTTATGCCTATACCGGTCATCTTATTTGTATGTTTTCTAGCTTATTAGTAAGCTTTGTTTTATCAAAATTCGTGGTATCTCTTACTATCAAAAATAGAGAACGAGAACATTTTTATTGTCCAAATTAAATTTTATTAAAAAAAAATTGTTACCAAATTATTTGGTATATTTGTCAAACATTATGTTCCCACTACACAACGGCTAACCATTCATCAATCAACCACGACCGCAACTCTTACTCCTAAAACCATATCCATTGTGTAACCTTCTTGATAATATAGGGATAAATTTTATAAAGTAAATAAATTAATATGTAAATATATAAATTAAATTATTTTGAGACATAAAACATGGATGGCAGACCATTATTATACTAGTAGTATTGTCGCCTTCAATAAAATTAAAATGGCACCTAACCATTTAAAAAAAAATTAAATTACACCTAACTATTTTTTTTTATCTTTTTATTAAAAATACAGTACTGTCCCATTATTTTTCTAACTTTAAATGTGTATGTCCCATATATTTAATTATGTATAAAGTAGAACCGAACCACAACAGACACTTAGATATACAATTTACTAGTACTACATTAACTATCCACCCACTTACTTGTTGCATTTCCCTTTTCTATCCATAAACATTATATTTGGGTTTAAGTTTATCATCTTTTATTATCTTTGAAAATTGGCTAATGGTTATTTTATATTTAGATTTATAAAGTAAAATCCTAACCCTAACCTTATTATCAAGTTTAGGAACCCTGTTTGTGAAAACCGGATTTATTTTCCATATTAAAAATTTATTTATATACCTAAAAAAATAATAAGAATCTTCTATAGCAATGGATATTTACTTAAACATAACATAACATAAATACGTGGTATGTTTTAGGATACACAATCCCATCTTAATTTATTACACATTTGTCTATATATATTTTAAATATACGTATATGTTTTTTATTCTAAAAATTATTCATTCAAATATTTTGTTAATGATTAATTATTAATTATATTGACAAAAATATTAATTAAAAAATGCTATTATAATTCTCGAAACTATTAATCTATAGATTATACGGTATTTAGATGATTACGTTACATACTACTTAATCACAACAAAGAATAGGAGATCTGCACTTAAGACATACATGGCTAATTTTAGTTATTTTACGATTTTAAATATCTAAAATAAAATTTTAATATTTAAAATGAAATTTTATTTACAAAATTTAACCACAAGACATAAAAAGAGAATTAACTATTTTTTATGTAATTTTAAACTTAGTGATATGTTTAATTTTTTTTAATTCATATTAATATAAATTGAATAAAATATCATTAACAATGAATATATATTAAATAAAATGTCACTCAGGTTAGTACTTTAACTGGGCTAATAACTGGACTAACACTAATTAGTTTTTATGGTTCCTACCCTTGTCGCCTAATGTTATAGTTGTATTTTATTGAATAAAGAGAAGAAGAAGTTGTTGAGAAACGATTAGATTTTCTTCTTCTCTTTATAAATTGAATATATAATTTATTAATTTAATAAAATTCATAATTATATTATATATATATATATATATATATATATATATATATATATAATAAAATAAATAGGGTAAAGAGAATGAATAAGTTAAAAAACTAATAATAATTTATTAGATATATCTTCTAAGCTGCAATTTAAATTTATAAGACTAAAATAGCTAACTTGTTTTAGTAATATAATAATATTTATTTTAAAAACTCATAAAATATAATAGTGCGTAAATATTTGGTGTGTAGATAAAAAATACATAAAATAATCTTTTGATTTTTTAAACAATTAATATTATTTTTGATTTTCTATATCCCTAATATATTTTTTATAGCTAATTCTATAATATTTATATAGGTTGCGATTGATAAAGGGAAGACGACCTTCTTTTGGTTTGATTCGTGGTTATTATCGATATTTTTCGTGATTCTCGTCTAAGGAGCAACCTCAAAGTTTCTGGTATCATTCAAGACGGCTTTTTAGAATTGGCTTTCTCAATTAAGGCTTGTTAGTACTCGAAGCCATCATACGTGCCAAGAGATTAATCATCTCATACTATATCTTCCTCCCCAAAACATCCTCTACAATAACGTTCACTATTAGGATGCTAAGAGAGGTACCACGAAATTCACTATAAAAAATACCTATAACGTTATTCTTCGGCCTTCCCTTATGTCGGGTGAGCAGAGTTAGTATTACATAAATATAATATTTCTCGTCATTCCTTCATCATTTCGCTTGCAATTTATGGCAAATTATACACTTGTGATAAGCTCGTGAGTCAGGGTCTAAGCACTCCCCAAATTGTGTCTTATGCAACTCTCCTCCAAAAACCATTAACCATATCAGCTATTATTGTAGCTTCACTCAGAGCATCTAGATTTCACAAACTTTAATCTTGGTTTTTCTTTAAATCATAATTACCACTGGGTTTCTTGGATCCACGAGGCTTCTAACTGGCCTCCATCCAGTCTTCATTACCTTTGGCGTGCCTGCTTTGGCGTTGTTGTCTACCACGTCTGATGTGAAAGGAATGCTAAATTTTTTAGATCCTCTCCTACCTCGCCTCTGCATATTTTTGGTGCAGGCACCTTTCCTTTCTGGGTTGCTGTCTTGGGTCATCTTCGACTATGATGTCCAGTCTCTTTGATCACATCGGTTTTAGCTCTTCCGCTTTGCTTTGTTATTCTTGAATGTCCAAGTTCAGGTCGATCTTCTAAATCTTAGGACTTTCGTCTTGACTTGGTGTAATGTTAGGCCAAGTTTTGGTTAATCTTATTGATTTTTTCTTTCTCGGCTCTTAATTTCACTCCAAGTATGCCATGTATCTATAATAACTATATTTATATTTATTTAATACATTTTTGAACAATTTTATATATCCATTTCCTGTTTATTTTCTAATAAGTTTTATAAATATAGATAGTTGATAAGAAAATAACAAGATTTATTTAATTAATTATATAAAGATATTCATATGATATTATGAGAAAAATATATCATATGAATAAAGGTATCGTAGATCTTTATATTTATATATATAAAAAAGAGAATCTTTCATTTATGAATAATTTTTTTTCCTTTCTCTCTCTAAATTACTTTTTTCCTGATTCTATTCTTAAACATTAAAAATTTAAAACATTTATACCTTTGGTAATTATTGACGATGTAGAAGTCCTTCAAAATTCAAAATTGTAAAAATATACCGATAAAATATATCTTTTAATGAAAATTTTATTTTTGTAATAAAATAAATAATCTGATTAAAAGGAGAGAAAGTTTTGAATAAACATTCACAAACCATATAAAATTTATCTAAATATTTGCATGGATTGTGATGTTATTTGGTTAATCAATTTAAATTTTTAGCGATCAAAGTAAAAAACCAAGAATAATTGAGGATTGATGGTCTAAGATCGTTTGGTTTATAGAATTCGAGTCAAGAATCAATTTATATTTTGATTTTTTTGTATATATTATATTTCTTTAATTGATTCGTAAAATTTTAAAATGATTTAGGTTTTATTTGATTCAAGAATCAATATGAATAATATTTGGTCCTATTTTGTTTTGTTTATGACTATATTATTTATATTGTTATTGTTTTTTTTATCATTTCTTACCGTCAAGCTACTATTCGGTAGATTGGTGAAAGATGAAGCAAGAGTCAATCTCAATTTATGATTAGCAAATATTGAGTTCTTAACTAAGATAATGAGTTCTTCTGTAGATAACAATCAGTTATTTTGAACCAAAAGAAGAAAATTTGGGAATGAAGATAGGGAATGAGTAACTCTAATTATTTTTTAGTTTTTTTATCATTTGAAGATGAATCATGTAATCGTTCTTGATCTCAAACAGCCCCGACTTTGATCAAAGACAATTGATACTCTAGATTTGCTCAGTTTTTTGTGATTATATCGATCAATTTTTTATTGAACATTTTCTTTCTTTTGAGTTATGATTCAGTTACAATGAATAGTCTGGATTTATGTTGAACAACTTTGAATTTGTTAGCTACGATTGACAAAAAATAATCTTGGATTGTATATTTATATTTTAAATTATTGATTGTGCATTTATTTATTTTTCTTCTTATGTTTTTTCTTTATAGAGAGTGATTTTTCGATTTTGATTTACATAATATTAATTCTCTATTATATACGAGTCGTTCAATATATAACAACACTCTATATATTGTGTACACTTTATTGCAAATGCATAATTGATTCAACTGAATCTAGTACGCACCACAATGTACAATAGAATTTAACTTACAGTATTTCTTTATTTAAGGTTGTATATGATCTCTATTTTATCAATAACATGTAGTATTCTATATTAAATTGCATATATGGTTAACATATCGTGTGTACAATATGCCATGAAAATACTTTATTTGAACTTGTTTATGATAAATGAAATAGTGAATATGTTAAAAGCTAGTTTTAGTGATGGCTTTCTTAGTAGATTGTTACAATTTAAGTTTCTAAATATGAAAGTTATAACTCATTATACTGAAGTAAATTATTAAGCCTTTAGTGGTTTTAAACAAAAATTTGTATAGTAAGAAATTAGAAGGCATCATTTGTCACTTAGATATGTTGTAAGAACACAATCGATTTCATCACTAGTATGATATTGTCCGCTTTGGCACCCGAAGGCCCTCACGGCTTTGCATTTGGTCCACTACCAAAAGGCCTCATACTAGTTGAGGTATGTTCTTACTTATATACCATTGATCCTTCCCATGTTTTACCGATGTGGGATGTGGAACTTTGGTCGATACCCTAACAAATCCTCCTCTCGAACAAAGTACCACTTTAGCCTCCTCTCAATTGACATCCATCCGCTCACTCTAATCAGGTTGGGGCTGCCTGATCTCTAGAGCCTTTACAGCGGATCTATCTGAACTCGACCATCCTGCCTTGTTCCTTAGCGCCACTCCAAACAAGTACCACCGTCTTGATACACTCCAATCAAGCCACACTGCTTGATGAGCAACGGGCACTCCAAACGAGGATCTCTCCCATCAAGCCACAATGCTTGATGAGCCTCAAATCAAGCCACACTGCTTGATAAGCCACGGGCACTCCAAACAAGGATCTTGAGCATGACTACTAATTCATCATGTTCGACTAATGAGAATTTCACCCACATCACCCACCACATCGCGTACTGTCTGGGCCTGGAGCTCTGATACCACATGTTGGGAATATGGGGTCCGGTCCGCATATTCCTCCTCCGTATATAAGTAAGAACACAACCGATCTCACCACTAGTATGATATTGTCCGGTTTGGCACCCGAAGGCCCTCACGGCTTTGTATTTGGTCCACTACCAAAAGGCCTCATACTAGTTGAGGTATGTTCTTACTTATATACCATTGATTCTTCCCATGTTTTACCGATGTGGGATGTGGAACTTTGGTCGATAACCACGTGTTGAAATTAGGGCTTTTGCAATTAGGGTTTCACAATGGCGTCTACAGCAACAAAATACATGATTGAAAAATTTGATGGGGGATCCAGCTTTGCGTTGTGGAAGATTAAACTGAAATCTTCATTGGTACTGCAAGGGCTGTGGAAGGCTGTGGAGAATAAGTTACCAGAAGAGATGAAAGAAGAGGAGAAACAAGATCTTCAAGAAAGGGCTTTGTGCTGGATTTTAATGAGTGTGAAAGACAATGTGCTTCGCGAGATTAGTGGTGAGAAGACTGCTGCCTGCGCGTGGAGAAAGCTAGGAGATCTTTACTCAGAGAAATCAGTAGTAAACCGATTATATTTGAAGAAACGTTTGTATGATTTCAGATTGAAAGAAGGTATGTCCAACCAGAGCACCTAGATAATTTTAAATCAATTATAATGGACTTGGAGAACATAGATATAAATATTGAGGATGAGGATCAAGCTTTGTTTGTATTGAGATCGTTACCAGCTCCCTATGAAAACTTCGTAGATACCATTATGTATGGTAAGTATAAGTTATCGCTAGCAGATGTCAAAGGGGCACTGAAATCAAAAGAGATGAGACAGTTGCAGCCAGACAATCAAGCTGAAGGGGAAGGTCTTATGACTAGGGGAAGATCTAAAAGCAAAGCGAGTTCTTTAAGAAGGAAGAACTTGAGGTCCAAGTCAAGGGTGAAGCACTCAAACTGTTATGAATGCGGTGAGCAGGGGCATTATAGGAGAGATTGTCCGAAACTGAATGGTAAGAAGGGAAATCAAAAGGAAAATGCAGCAAACATTGTTGAAGGTGTGAACGATTCCGACGATAGTGAAAACAGTGGTAAAGGAGATGTATTGTCTGTGAGTTCAGACTTTGGGAAAAACTCTTGGGTACTTGATACTGGCGCTACATATCACATGTGTCAGTTCAAGCAGTGGTTTGATACGTACAAGCCAATGCAGGGAACTGTCTATTTAGGGAACAATCATTCGTTGACTGTTGGTGGTATTGGTAACGTCAGAATGAGAATGTTTGACGGGGTTGTTAGAATCTTGACGTGCTGGCATGTTCCTGGGTTAAAAAGAAACCTGATTTCTCTTGGGACTCTAGACTCTCGGGGTTACAAGTATCATGCAGAAAATGGTGTAATCAAAGTGACAAAAGGCTCAATGGTATGCATGAAAGGTAGTTTGCAGAAGGGTCTTTACATTCTCCAGGGGAGTGTTGTTATGGGCGATGCTGCAGTAGCATCATCAGGGAGTAATAGCCAAAGTAGGCAGGATCAAAATAAGTTGTGGCATTGGCGTCTTGGTCACATGAGTGACAGAGGATTAGCTGTTTTGGGAAAGAGAGATTTGTTGAAAGGGTATAAAGCAGAATCATTGGGATTTTGTGAGTACTGTGTGTTTGGTAAACAAACTAGAGTCAAATTCAGAAAATCGGCTGTAAGAAAGACTAAAGGCACAGTGGACTACATTCATTCAGATCTTTGGGGTCCAAACAGAATTCCATCCAAGAGCGGAGCCAGATACTACATGAGTTTGATTGATGATTATTCAAGGATGGTGTGGGTTTACTTTCTGAAAACGAAAGATGAGGCATATTCAACCTTTGTCAAATGGAAGACGATGATTGAGAAGCAAACAGGAAGAAAAATCAAACGTCTTAGGACAGATAATGGGTTAGAATATTGCAGTCGTGAGTTCAACGAGTTCTGCGAAGCTGAGGGAATAGTGCGCCATCGCACTTGTTCTAGAACACCACAACAGAATGGAGTCGCAGAAAGAATGAACAGAACGCTTTGTGACAAGGCACGAAGTATGCTCTCACATTCCGGTGTGGGAAAGGATTTTTGGGCTGAAGCTATCAATACAGCGTGTTACTTGCTGAATCGGTCTCCATCAACGGCTATTGATTGTAAAACTCCTTTTGAGATTTGGTCTGGATCGTCGGCTGATTATGAACATTTGAGGGTGTTCGGTTGTCCTGCGTATGCTCATGTGAGAGATGGTAAGCTTGAGCCGAGGGCAAAGAGATGCATATTTCTAGGATATGCTACTCGAGTGAAGGGATATAGGTTATGGTGTACCTCTCCAAAGTCTCCAGGTTTTCTCATCAGTAGGGACGTTACTTTTAATGAGTTTGCTTCGATAGACAGTCAGAAGGAAGTAGGAGAAATGGTCGAATCAGGATCGGTTGTGAGTAAACAGGTGGAGCTTGAAGTAGAATCAGTTCCTAGCAGGTCCAATAATTCAAGTGTTTCTGAGGTGGATTCAGAATCAGGAGGTGAAGCATCAGCATCAGATGATAGTGATGATGATGCGCCTGAACCAGAACAACAACCTTATAGCATAGCATTGGGCAGAGAAAGAAGAGATATTAGACTTCCAAAAAGGTATGTGAATCTAGTTGCATATGCTCTGTCAGTTGCAGAAGAAGTTGAGATGCAGGAACCTAGTAGCTACAAAGAAGCTACAGCAAGTTCAGAGGCAGATCGATGGATTGGTGCTATGGGAGAAGAGATTGAATCTCTTCATAAGAATCAAACATGGAAGCTTGTTGACTTGCCTAAAGGACAAAAGATAGTAGGCAGTAAATGGGTGTTCAAGAAAAAGGAAGGTAATCCAGGGGTTGAGGCATCTCGATTCAAAGCAAGACTGGTCGCTAAGGGTTTTACTCAAAGGGAAGGAATAGACTTCAATGAAGTGTTTTCTCCAGTGGTGAAGCATAGTTCGATTCGAGTTTTGTTAGCCATAGTAGTTTTGCAAGATTTAGAGCTTGAACAGTTGAATGTGAAGACTGCGTTTCTACATGGTGAATTGGAGGAGCAAATCTACATGAGACAACCAGAGGGATTTATCGAACCTAATATGGAGGACAAAGTTTGTCTGCTGAAAAAGTCATTGTATGGTTTGAAACAGTCACCTAGGCAATGGTACAAACGTTTTGATACATTCATGGTGTCAAAAGGGTTCACGAGGAGTCCATATGATAGTTGTGTGTATCATCAAAAGATGTCAGATGATTCTTATGTTTACTTGTTGTTGTATGTGGATGATATGCTTATTTCTGCTTGTAGTATGTCACACATTGTGCAGTTAAAGAAGCAGCTTAGTGCCGAGTTTGAGATGAAGGATCTGGGTAGAGCAAAGAAAATTCTTGGTATGGAGATTATCAGGAACAGAAATTTAGGAACATTACACTTGTCTCAACGAAGCTATATTGAGAAAGTGTTAAAACGATTCAACATGTTTGATGCTAAAGCAGTTAACATTCCTTTTGCTACTCATTTCAAGTTGTCTGCAGTAGAAGCGGCCAAGGACGATGCTGAGTTGGAACAAATGTCGAAGGTTCCATATGCAAGTGCAGTTGGTAGTATCATGTATGCTATGGTATGCACACGTCCTGATATTTCACATGCGGTTAGTGTAGTTAGCAGGTACATGGGATGTCCTGGGAAAGAACACTGGCAGGCAGTGAAATGGATACTTCGGTATCTGAAGAATACTGTGAACGTTGGCTTAACTTTTAACAAAACCGATATTGGTGAATCGCTGAATGATGTTGCAGGATCGTTGGTTGGTTTTGTTGATTCTGATTTTGCAGGTGATATGGATAAAAGAAGATCTCTGACAGGATATGTATTTACTCTAGCTGGGAGTGCGATCAGTTGGAAAGCACAGTTGCAAGCTACTGTAGCTTTGTCTACAACAGAGGCAGAGTACATGGCGGTAACAGAAGCAGTTAAAGAGGCAATATGGTTGCAAGGTTTGGTGGCAGATTTGGGCTTGGATAGGACTACTACAAAAGTGTTTTGTGACAGTCAAAGCGCCATACACCTTACAGGGAACCAGATGTACCATGAGCGTACAAAGCACATAGATGTCAGGTATCATTTTATTCGTGATATAATATCAAAGGGAATTGTTGATGTGAAGAAAGTGTCTACACACGATAATCCAGCAGATATAATGACCAAGGCAGTATTAGTTCGAAAGTTTAGGGAATGCCTAAACTGGATTGGTGTTCGCAGTATAGAGTGAATGCCTTAAGGGCATTTGGTGAGTCAGAAGAAGAGAAGATTCTTTGTTGATAGTGAAGAAAGGATATTCGCCTCAAGGGGAAGATTTGTTGTGAATGAGTCGAATAGTGCCTTGACAGTGTACTGTGTCCGGCAGTTCGAATAATGCCTTGACAGTGTACTGTGTCCGGCAGGACAGTTTTGTGTTGGATATTGTCCAATTACTTCGGTTAGTCTTGTGGTATGAGCCCATTAGGCCCATAGTCTAGTAAGTCTATTAATTCCCTATAAATAGATTACTAGGGCGACACAAAACACAATCTAAAATCTGTAACCTTTTCTATCATAGTGAAACTCTTTTCTCTGGCGGCGCCCGTGGACGTAGACAATTGTCGAACCACGTTAAATCCTGTGTTTCATTTAAATCTTTCATTAGCATATATTCTGTGCTTTAGCCATTTTGTGATAATTGCATAGTATTTTATAACAGTGATATTGTTTGCTTGATTTAGATGTAGTAATTTTCTATTATTACACATTTTAGATCATTATTTTACATTACTACACTCCATTACTTTTAGTACATCTTTTACACTTTTATTCACATTTTTTCCATACAACTACTTCATCGCAATATACTATTTGTTTTGTTAATATTTTGAGATTTTGTTTATGGTTGTTTCATAATATTATATTCATAGTATGATTATGTATTTTAAGTGCCATCAGTCGAAGGTATATGAATTACACTACACTACAGTACATTCATATTTTATATATTTTATCGCAAGTTAAACATTACACTACGTATAGTTTGATAACTACTTTCCAATAAAAATATCACTATTTATTCTATTGCACTATGCATTGCTTTGTAAACATTACAAGATAAAAACTTAATGTGCAAAAGCATAAACATAGGTGTTATATATAAAAAAACATGTAATCGAGCTGAAAGGAGCGGTAAACAAGCAATAAAATTATGTGAATGCAATGCTAAAACTACACGTTAACGTGAAAACTATTAAACAAATCTTTGAATTAACATTCATGCTTAAATGATTTATTAAAGTGTATTCTTTTATGGTGTGTTTATGATTGTGTGCCTGTATATAACTAATTATTCATTTGTGATATGTGGTTATTTAAGTTTAATTTATTGATACATCGCAAACTAAAAACATTTTAAGATAAAATTTGTGGATAATGGTTGATTTGGCCTCAATAAGATCTCTCTCTCTATATATATATATGTATATATATATATATATATATATATATATATATATATATATTATGACAATTAGAATGTGGTTTTTTATTGGATAAAAATTAAATATGTTTGTAACTTGTTACTAATGATATTGTGTCCAAGAATAATGTGCTTCAGTTTATAGAATTGTAGGTCGATAAATTTAAGTTTGGACAATGGGTTAATGATGTTGAGAAAAATATACCTTTCTCCAACTTTTGTAACTTTTTAAGTAAAAATAAAATAGGTGTTCATGTTTAAGACATAAAGATAATTCTTAAATATATTAATATATGGTATATATATCATCTTAAATATGATTCAAGTTATACATGACTAGTGAATAGCTTCAATATTATTTTGAAACTATAAGTCGTCCCAAGAATTTGGAAAGGCCATGTAATGGTTCGTGAAACGTTTTGGTTTGTTAAGGAGATGGATCCTAAGGATACTAAATATTGGTGATGAATTGGTTTTGATCGACTACGAATTTGAATATGGTTAGTATTTAGAATACGAGCAACCATCGTGGTTTTTTTATATTTGATATGCGAGGTAACACAACCCTTTGCCAAAAAAAAAAGATATAGATTTTGTGAGTGATGTTAGTACGTGTCTAAATTATGTTACATCGTCAATTCATGTGAAATATGATTTGTTAATAGAAGAATAAAGAAATATGTAAAAAGAAAATGTAAAATACGTTTATAATATCATTTCATGAAGACCATGTCACAAAATATAGTCTAAGTTAAGGACCATCTATTCTACCACGTCATCATGATAGAATTTTACATCGTTAAATTTTTACCTCGTCAAGTCAGTAAGTTAAAAAGAAAGAAAATAGTTTAGCCCTCTTTTGAACTAAGGATGTCGACTTTATAAGACTAAAATAATTACCAACTATTTCAGCTCATGATAGTTAGAAATAACTACCTAGTCAAATTGATACTTCTTCAAATGCGCAAGGCTGCAAAAAGAAATTAAAATGTACGAGCTAGGGTTTAAACCTCAAATCTCCAACTTCTGAGCCCATAATACAGATCATTAAACCATCATGTCTTGGTGTAACTTCAATGCAGCCATAATGATATAAATACTTCGTCAAAATAAACACTTCACCAACAAAGTTAATATCTAATATGACTTTGTCAATGAATAATCCAAAATTAATTCTTTGTTCATGGTTTCATATTATGAATCCTTCAATAAAGCGTTAAATGAGAGATATATTTTATAACTTAACTTAATCATCAGAAGACATATTAGTGAACATCCATATATTCAGAAACAATTTATTATCTTACATACATATTCAAAGAATTGGAATTTATTTGCATACATAACATAACGTAGATTGTGCATGAGTTTATACAAGGCTAGAAGCCAAAGTTTGCCATTAACAAAAATGAGATCATGCAATAAGCCCTCAAAAATTAAAATTGCCAAGCTATTGGTCTAACCAATTATTAGTATTTATAAATATATATATTTTTTTAAAGAGGAGACAAATATATAGCTAAACATATAGTTATATGACATAGAGCTTACATTAGTCAGAAGATTATAAGCTAGACGACATATGAATATGATAGATATTAGCTTGATATACTTTAAGCCAAAAAATAATGTCTGAAAGTGAGACAAAATGCTAATAAGCTAATTAAAATCAGAATGTGATCATGGATATAAGCCAAGCCCTTAAAGCCGTGAAATTTCACTTAATACGGTCTAACAACTATGACAAATCGTGAGTATGGTTATAAGTCAAGCTTTTGAGATTATACAATTTTCCATACTGTGGTCTGACTACTATGTCAAATGCAAACATGAATATAAGCCTTCCCTTAAGGATATGCAATTTCTCATAGTGTAGCCTAACTACTATATAAACACGCAAACATGGTTATATGCTAACCCTCTGAGGCTACGCAATTACCTATATTGCGATCTGACTACTATGTCAAACGCAAAGATGGTTATAAGATAAATCTATGGGGCTATGCAGTTGCCCATATTGTGACCTTACTACTATGTCAAACTAACGAACATGGCCACAAGACAAGCCCTAGAGGCTATGCAATTTCAAATATCGTGGCATGAATATTACGTTAAATACACTAATTTCATTTAGTCCATAATTACGATAAGAACTAAATAAACATACTTCAACAAAACATGGAGTAAACAAATATAATACGATGTTTATGATAAAAATGCTTCAGACGATGAAGGTTGTCGGCTGATAGATGGAGGAATATATTAGTGATGTTTTTTTTCGATCGTATCTTGTGTATGATATATTTCAACTAGGGACGTGAAGGAACAATAGATCTTGTTGTGCGCAACCGTGATGAAATCAGACGCTGGTAACTTTCTGTCAAACCGCTCCAGCTTTTATTGTATTTGCCATTTAAAATTAAGCAAGAAGCGACTATCGTCTGGAACATGACGACGGTGGACTACATCACTAGGGATATGGTAGCGTACCTTGAGGATAGGATTGCGGAAAGGGAGGATGGGATAATGCTGAAGACAACATGGGATATGACTTCGACGATTGGGTATCCTCATTTATTCCCTTCTGTTTTGAGTTTTCATGCATCGTGATTTATTCCCTCTTAGTAAATGAAGTTTATATATCAGGACATTTTTCAAACTCACCCAAAAGTAACAAACAACATACCAAAATGTCGACAATCATTAGATAACACTTATCTAGAACTTACTTTCCAATAAAACAATTACATTTAGATGAAAATTCGACTTTTTCGGCATAACATATAACTCTAAATATCACTAAAAATACCTAACTAAATTGCATAAAAATTACATCAATAAGTATAAGATTCATACCTTAAAAAAATTTGAGTTTGGATTTGAGAAATCTTGAATTTTGTTTTTACCGATTTTGAGAATTTTTTATGTGGAGAAAAAAAAAGAAGTTTAAGTTGAAATAGATTTTTTATATCAAAAATAAATTGGTCATTCTTAAGATCTCATTCTAATCAAAAGAGATCTTATTATATAAGATCTCATCATAACAAAAAAAAAAATCATATAACTGAATTGTATGATTATAAAAAAAAAGATTCAGATAATTCATAGTTATTTATATAACAGACATAATTGTCTATCACTGCTATATAAAAATATGTTATCACATTATTTAAAATTATATGTATATTAAAGTAAAACGGGGTTCCAGTGGACAATCATAACTGCTAAAAGCTAACCCCATTTTATTTAACCCTATTTTATTTATCTAAGACGTATACATGCCGCTGTATATTTAGCATCGCGTTTTTAATTTTTTTTAATTTTACCATGTCTTTAATAATAGCATGGTATCACAATTTAAAGGTACGTTTCTTGCTTATTTCTCTTTTACATTTATTTCTGTTTTCTGTATTCATTTTTACTACTTCTGTCTAAATCATCAATTTAGCTTATATTTTTATTTTGGTTTATATTATTTTAGTCTTATCTTTATATATATGATATGTTTTTTTTCTATTTGATTTTTTTCTTCAATAGGTTCTCCACAAACCTAAATTGAAATCCATTATATAAATTCAGTCTATTTTACATATATCTATATTTTTAAGATTTTGGTAAAATTTTGTTTATATCAATAGTAAGATTTTTTTATTTTTAAGAAATTTTTATTTAGATTTCCAGTTTTCACCCTTCTAATTAAATAGGGTAATATGAAAACAAAAGTCATCAAATTTCAAACCTAATTATTCGTTTCAAAAGACCAGTTATAATTTTTTTTTTATTTTAATAAAATTTATATGAAAGACATATTATTTTATAAAAGCGATATTCATTTAATGTATTTTTTTTATATGGTAAAATATTTTTCAAAATTTATTTTACATTGAATTTTATTTTATTTATCCTTATTTATAAAAAGTTATATACAATGTTTTTAATGAAACTTTATATATATATATATATATATATATATATATATATATATATAACTTTTTATTAGGTGTTACATATATGTTTTATAAAAACAATTAATAAAATTTTTATTAGGTGTGTCTCCAATGTATTAAATAACTCTTGCGTTTTAAGAGTTTGAAGATGGTCAACTCCTTTTCCCTAAGAAGTTAAGAATGAAAATAGAACTATAAAAAGAACTATAACAATAAATATTAACGTATTTTTTATATTTATTTTATTTATCTTAAAATAAATATTTTTATTCATTTTTATTTTGTTTTATAATTTATAATATCATTTTGGTTATCAATTATATTTTATATATTTTATCTCATTTAAATAAAATATTTAAAGCCCCTTTATCTTTTTATAATAAATTAATATTATTATTTTTATCATAATTTTTTAATTTTTTTCTCTAATATCTTTAAAATCATGCACTTTTTATTATTATTTTTTGCTCTAAAATCAGAATTTCGAACAACACTCTTGCCATCTAACCCAAGTTATTGGAAGTTGTTCGGATGATTTCTGGTTGTTCGAGCTCATATTCTTTACTGGTTGATAGAATAATTAACTTATGGAATCATCATCCAATTTTAATTACATATCTATGTTTACCTTTATTGCCTCTTAAATATAATCATCAATTGTACGTAATAATCTAGTCTTATTCAACATTAATGTGCCAAATTCTTATACTTTCATGAAACACAATCATGCATTCATAAAAGTTCATACAACTTGAGGTTTATTTTTATTCCTCCAAACTAATTCGTAGTTATATATAATAGTTTATCGCTAAAATATTAAATGATATTTCACCGAGTAAGTTCTAATTGGAATTAAGTGATAAAATACAGTTCCAGGCAAGCTAATGAATGCTAAGAACAGAGAATATGAATAATACTTCAAGTATGTATGTAACAACAGTAGTAAATCGTATATTTAGTGTTTGTTGGAGTTGGATTATACATAATTAAGATGTATTGGGCATACAAATATAAAGTTAGAAAGATATACATATTACGATTAATATATCCTAGGTTTAATAAAAAGATAAAAATAAAATGATGTGCGAGAATTTAATTTGATATTGAATACATAACTTTGTTGGCTGCAATTTAAATTTATAAGTTTCAAAACACTAGTCATTAGTTATTTTTGGTTAATATAACAATATTTACTTCAAAATAATCATAGAATATATTATTTTATAAACAACAAAAACAAAAATGAATTATTTGGTTTTTAAGTAATTTTTTTTCTATATCAAATTTATAAAAAAATTAAAATTAATACATAAATAAATGAAACACCATAACGTAACATATAATAAGACCAAAAATTAGCAAAACAAGTATATCCATAAACTCTAAAGTTTAATCTATTTTTAGAGCATCTAAACACACAATTACTAGAGTTGAACAAGAAACCAATCACATATTAGTATAATAGATGTCTGATTCACTAGAGTCCTAAACATCAAAAGAAGAAGGTTGTATATTAATAAATGATGTAAAAACCTACCGTAGTAGTGTGAAACTTTAATAATATAAAACAAGTCAATGATAACAAACAAGTCAATGATAACCAATATTGGTCCAGTTTTAGTTTCTTCAAATTCTAGCTTTATAGGTCAATGCTAACCAATGTAAAAAATACATGCAGAATTTAGGTTACTAGGCGTGCCAGAAGATCAAAAATCTAAATCATATTGAGCAAAACTTCAATCATAAAAAAAATGATTAACCATCCTCGTCTATTTTTTAGATTTACATGCACAATATTAAAAATAATAATTAACATTTCAACGGTATAACTTTAATTAATTTTAAAATAATATGTAGCACATACCATTCTTGATGTACGAAATTCAATCTTTGACACACAACAGATTCTTAGAGTAATGAAAAAGGAGTATCAGAAATAATTCTATAACACTTATTAAAAGAATTCTCGGACGCAACCGAAAAGGTTGGTATAACTAATATATTACGAGTCATCCTTGCAAGCGTCGCAAATTTAGGAACATTATGCTTCCACCAATCAAGAATATCAAAATTAGTATCATTATTCATTGGAAAAAATTCTTTCTTTTAAGTATTCATCTAATTCATTTTTTATATTTTTATCCCCTACATTACCACTTGTAACAAACTCCAAGAAGCCTCCCAACCATTCTCCACCAACTGAATTTTCAACTATGCGCTCACTATGAGAACAAGAATTTGAACTTTCACCAAATTCACCAATATTTCCAAACATTTCAAAATATTCATAAAAAAGCTCATGTAGAAACTCACATATATCACCTATATGAATGTTGGAATGGATAGATACATATCCTTATAAACATATGACACAATAGCCAACTTATATCAAGGATCAAGAATAATGGAAACAGTTAACAACTTATTGCATTTTTCCCAATAATTGTTAAAATTAAGTTGTATTTTAGTTGCCATTAAACTAACCCAATCATCTTTAGAATCAACCCACATATTAATACTCATTTGAATTTGAATTACATATGGTGATGACAAAATATGATTGAAGGATATTTTAGGTAAGTGTTTAGACAAAGTATTTAATTTTGGGTATATAGCAGAGATATAATTGAGGTTCTTGTATTTAATGTGTAGGGAGAGAATGTTTTAACCTTATTAAATACTGTTCTTTTAATATTTATAGGATAATTTTGGATCCATGGGTCAATCGGGCCAGGTCATGAATATGAGTCAAACTCATGAGCCCCTAGGCCCATGAACGGTTATTCATTATACATATTTTTTATTAAACATATGGTTGGTACACATCTTAGTCAGTAGGCACACAGCTGCCTCAACATAATATTCATTATGAGTCTAAAATTCCCCCTACGATAGATCCGACCCACTTCTTGCTTGTTTCCCTCAAGACTTTCCGACCCTATCATCTAGCCCCCTTAACTCTCTCAAAGGTATTTTGGCAGAGCTAGCCGACACATATCCGAACGAATTCCGATGGGTTTATTCAAGGATGATTACTATCCAAAATTCATAATTTTTAACCAGGTATTTTTCGAGACACGTGTCATGTTTTTATTTGACCTACAAACTTGTTTTACTCTAAGTAAAACCATCCAATCAAAGGAGATAAACTATTACAATCTTTTAGAGCCCCATAATTACGACTGTCGATTCCAATCCCCTAGTAGGGAACTCAAATATAGTTTAGTCTCTATATAAAGTTCTTTTCATTTTTTCATTGTAGGTATTTTTAGAGAGAGCAGAGATTGTATTCTAATCCTCGACAAACAAAGTCTTGTCGATCAAGTTCAAATTTATTTCCTACGATATTTCTCTTTCTCCACCACATTAGCCACTGTAAATCCCTTTTCTGGTATCTTCTTAGGGTTTTTACGTTTACATCTAAAAACGCTCTAATTAAGGAAGTTGGCTAAAAAACGTCAAGCTAGAGGAAGAGAAGAAGAAAGCAAGATTCGCTGCTTCATCACCTGCCTCCTCATGTACGGTTGTTGTTACTCAATATATTGAGTACAAAAGGGTTGACACTTACAATAGGTGCCATATTTCTTTTGAACCTACATAGATTTCCCAGTCGTCCCAACCATCAGAATAAGTATAAGAAGTATAAGGAAGACTCATCATAATTTATTGTTGAAAAAATGATTGAGGGGCAGCGAAACAAAATTAATGTTGCGTTGTTGGATGTTGTTGCTGCCACTATTGAGGAGGTTAAGCTGAATTTAGAATCTCATGCGCCTAAGAATAAAAAAGGACATAAGAGGGTTAAACTGATAAATAATAAGAGAGAGAAGAAAAAGAAGAAGACTTCGAAAAGTTTGGAGATAATAATTTGTTCAGAATTCCCCCTCCAACAATCCTAGTTGTTGTTCTTCCTACGACCACAGTATCCGAACCCCCTTCTTCATTACTTCTCCAACTGAGAGGAAATTGTTTTAGTATGATGATCCAACTGTTGTGGTATTTAATGGGGTTCCTTTTGAGTTATAAAAGAGGAACGATGTGTTAAGGTATTCATTTCTGGGCTATGTAAGACCGTTAGTCAAATTAGAGAGACAAGTAAGGTCTCAAGTTGAATAAATCACTTCTCTTTGGGATAAAAATCAGAATTTGAAGAATTCAGTTGAGAAAAAGAAAAGCAAGGTTGAAAGTCTAAATGGAATGATGAAGTCTGTTAAAAATGAGGTAGTCCACGTGAAATCCGATCGTGACAAGTTGCAAGCTGATTATAAAATTTTACAGTCATCTACTTTCGAGGAGATTACCTAATTGAAGAATCATCAAAATGATGACAAAACTACCATTAATCTCTTGCTGAATGAAAAGAGAAACCATGATGCTCTTGTCCAGAAGAAAAAAAGTGAGATTACCTCTCTTATGGCTAAATCTACTCAAAAGATAGCTGATGATGTGGATGCATATGCCAAAACAGTGATAGATTATTTGCAAGGGAGGGACGACTCAATAAAATCGAACATGGTGTTGCTATTTCAAAAGAGATTTAATAAGTTATCCCTTAGGGAATGGTGGGGATATGTGCTAGTGAATTTGGTGCCTCATAACATACCTTTAGTCGATCAGCTTGGCGTTTCTACAATTTATCTGATGATGTTTCCGATAAAAATGGATCTGATGGTGAGAGTTCAGAAGATAAATAATGAGGAAAATCTTATGGGAACGAGCCCTAAGGCTGGTATGTTTTAATGTATTTGTTTCTATGCAAGCCTTTGACGTGTGCAAGGCATTTTGTTACTTTAATTTCAAATCGGATATTGTTGAGCAATACCTTGGCACGACTAAGGCATTTTGTAATTTTCTTTTCAGATTTCACTAAGTCATCGGATCACGCAATGCACTTTATATTATCTATCATTTTATCAACTTGTTTTATCTTTTCATATATTCTTATCTGCATAACTTAATACTAGTTTATCCAAATATAATTAATATTAAGACATGATTCATTCGAAGGTGATAAATACTTACACTTGAGTCATTCGAATGTAATACAAACTTAATCCACCTGAGCCATTTGAAGGTAATCTATTCGAAGGCAGTAAAAAATTGATCCACCATAGCCATTCAAAGGCCATTCATTCGAAGGCAATAGAAACTTGATACATCTTAGCCATTTGAAGGTAATACATTCGAAGGCAGTAAAAACTTGATCCACATGAGCCATTCGAAGGTAATCCATTCCAAGGAAGTAAAAACTTAATATACATGAGCCATTTGAAGCTAATCCATTTGAAGATTCATCATAGGGCCTCTCCTAATAGAACTCAACCAAGAAGTTAGTTACAATTTGAGCTTTGATTTCCGTTTGAGGAGGAAAGTCAATATCATAATCCCTTAACTTCACAGACCACTTAGTCATTCAATCTGATATATCCGCTTTTTTCAACACATTTTTAAGAGAAAAAGAAGTTCAATTTGTCATGAAATACGCTTGACAATAAGGCCTCATTTTTCTAGCCGCTATTACTAAGGCTAAAGCTAACTTTTCCAACTTAAGGTATCTTTTTTTAGCATCTAACAAAATTTTACTAATGCAATAAATATGGCAAGGGTAGTTGTCAATTTCCCGAACTAACACTGTGCTTACAGCATAATCCGATACTGCTAGATATATGTAGAGTCTCTCTCTAATAACGGGTTTTAATAGAGTTTTAGGAAAAATATCATATAATTTCAAAGAATGCCTTATCAAAATTTCAGGATTGATTGAAGTCTTTAGAATTTCACAATACTTAGAAAAACTATGCAAATTTATCTTGATAGGATCAGATTATATTGGAGGATCATTGCAGTAAAGTGGGTCGGAATGTATTTAGAGAGGTAATTCAGACGAAACAGCTAAATCTTAATGAATAAGCAATATGCTTAGTAAGCTCATTGATTTAGCTAGATGCATAATACATTGGTTTATGGGTTTGAGGGCTCGTGAGATTGACCCGAATAGATGACCCGACCTGAATGGCCCATGGTTCCAAACAGATTATAATTAGCTCAACCAACAACATCGAATGGATTCGACTTTTTATATAAAAAATAATAATAAATACAAACATCGTTTTTCTCTCCTTACTTTCTCTTAAGAATTTAAAACCATATAAACTAAAAATCTTCCAAAACTATCCATAAATCAAATATTATCATCACTAGAATTGTGACCACAGTACGAGGGTGAGGTGCCTAAATAACTTTATTCAAAACCATACTTGCGGATTGTACTTCCGATTTCCTTGAAGCATTGATCTCGACATGCAAGAAGTTTCCCTTCTTGAAAATGAAGGGATAAGACGTGATAATGAGAATGTTATTATATCAACATGTTAATCATGATGAAGAGGAAAGAAAAACCATGTAAGAGGAGCGTGATCAGTTGAGTTCTGAGATTGAAGCTTTAAGGGCCCAAAGACAAGCTAAAATAGAGTTAAAATGGAAGTTTGATGCAGGATGTATTATTAAAGATGAGCCTGGTAACAATAACAAACAAGGTGAAAGTGCTCAATCCCCAAAGGCTCACACAATTTCTGAGAAGGAACAGTGGACTACGTTGTTCATAAATACACTAGATTCTGCTAGAAATTCAACCAAATAATTTGATTCAGATATTTCTTTGATCAAGCAGTGACCATGGCCATCAGAAGAGGAAATAAAATTTATCTAAAAACATTCAAATAAAATGGATAGAAAGGGTAAATGGAAAAAAAATATCATGGGAAAGTAAAGGGATCAACATATCACGACATTGATTATTTGTTAATTGATTTGTGTGTTTTCCAATCCGAACCTGGTATTTCTGACACTCCTAGTGAGGATCACATGTTTAGTAGAAGTCATAACTAGAGGCAGTCACATTTGTCTTCAAAGATTCTCTCTCGACATCTAGCAAGGCAGTTTTATAACTCTAAAATGAAGAAATACGATAGAAGCAAAGATCCTAATAATCTCCTTGAACAGTTCAAAAATTTCATGATGAACTTTGACGATGATGATAAGCTATTATGTCATTCTTTCTCATAAACTTTCAAGCGGAGTGTATTAAAATGGTATAATAGTTTACCACATGGATCTATTACAAACATTGATATGTTCTGGATGGCTTTCCAGAGGTAGTTTGTGGGAAATAATGAGCTTAAAAGGAACAGTGATAGTATCATTCATTGTGCACAAAAACGAAATAAATCCATAGAAGACTACATCAGCCGTTTTATAAACAGAAAAAAAAGTTTGGATGATTATTTTGAACAAGTAGCCGTCGCTTCTTTAAGGAAAGGTTTAATACTGGGTAAGTTGGCGGATTCAGTAACTTGGAATAAAGCTATGAGCTAGGGAGGATTGTTGAATCACGTCGGAAAGCAAATCACAGTAGAGAAAAAAACAATCTAGGGTACCGCGCCAGAATAGGTCTGCTCAAATAATTTAATCCCACAAGCTAGTACTCAGTCCCAAGCCACAATGAATTACCGACCTAAAGATTCTGGACAAGGTTTACATCAGCCTAGACAAATTCAGTCAAATCAGGGTCAACCGTCTAGACTAAGAAAGACACAGTGAGTCCAACCTGAATGATTTTCCGAGTTGAGTGAAAATATGGCCACCATTTATGATAGAACTATGTGGATTTCTGAAGGCGAACACAAATTCAATCTCCAAGAAAAAATCAAAACACTCGTTTTCATAAATACCATAACGACGTGGTGGGCCATGGCACCCAAGATTTCATTTCCTTAAAACAAGAAGTAGAAACCCTTATTGAAAGTGGGTAGCTGTCTGATTTTGTTAAAAATTAAGGAGGAAATATGCAAGTTAATGCGCGTGCGAAACCTAGTGTATGTACTTTACAAGATACATCACCAAATATTCAAAGATAAAGTGTGGAAACATCCAAACAAGAGAATACTATGGTTATTGTGGAGAAATTTGATATTGATTTGGAATACTTAGACTCTGATCCATATTGGAATCAAATTGAGGTGATAGTAGAGAACACAACGACAATATCCGATCTGTGCAGCTATTTTAAATCTTTGACCATTTTCGAGGGAGATAATGTGACTGCACCCTCAAGCTGCTCTAGGAAAATACATGTGAACAGTCTAACACATCTCTACTAGAGCCATGTCTCTTTCATTGTCTTTGATGAAGATGACTTAAGAGAAATTGTGGGTCCCCATAAAGATGTTGTGATAATAAGAGCATCTATTGAAATCAATGAAAGCCGGAGAATCTTGATTGATACTGGCAGTTTAACAAATATACTTTTTATTAACGTATAAGCAAATAAAGAATCCTTGTTTTATCTAACATTCAAATAGAAACATAGTGGGATTCAGTGTCAATTTAGTTGATGTGATTGGGGAGTTTGAAGGAGAGGTATTGTAATGAAAATGATCGTTCAAGAATTTGGTAAGGGTTTTATTTGTAGTAGTTGATTGTCCGACATCGTACAATGTTATTTTTGGTAGATCTTAGTTATCTAGGATGCACGCAATAGCATCCATTATACACCAATATTTGAAATGGGTATGGCTATATATACCCAAATCGGGTTTAAGTATACCCAAAATCAACATTTGACTTTCGTTTGACTTTTTTTTGACATTTTTACCCTCCATCAGAAAATTAATATCTAAACTTCCATTAAGTAAAAAAAACTACTAAGTGTATCCTGAGTATACCCAATTCACCAAAAGTCCTATTTCGCTATCTATACCCAAACAAACACTCTTCTTTGCTGAATTTAGTATCCAAATAGTATAGTTTTCTTAAAAATTTTGAAACCTAATTCAAACTTCCTAAGAAAATCAAGAACATTCAAACTAAAACACAAAATCGATCATGACCGGAGCGAACTAGGGATCAGCGTGGAGGAGTTGATGTCGTTGGAGAGAAGGAATGATGAATTTTTCCCGGAAAAAGAGATTGAGTCGCCAGAGAATGAGGCATGGTCGCCGGAGCCGCCACCACCGTCGCCGGAGAAGGTAGTCACCAACCCGGTGGCCCATGCACCATCGGTTCTAGGCCATGGAACCGATGGTGCATGGGCCTGCAGCCGGTCGGTTCCACAGCCCCAGCACCACCGGTGCTGAGGCCAAGAATCGGTGGTGTTAAGGCCTCAATCCACTCGGTTCTGAGGCCCCAGCACCACCGGTTCATGGCCTCAGAACCTTGGATTCGCGCATGATTTTCGAAAAAAAGCTTGATTTTTTTATGTTTTTAACTATACCTGAATGTTTATTGTTCTTTTTTGTTGTGTAACAGGGGACGGATGTCGCAAGTGGGACTGAGGCACCTTCCGCTACCGATTACAGTCATTTGTTCTTCACTACCGAGTTCTACACACACGGCGCGTTGGTGAAATGGGTTACGAAGATCGGAAAACTTTATGGTATGGTTATCAACATAAGTCGGCGCGACAAAGTAAACAGCAGAAAAAATCCGAGAGTTTATTTCCAGTGTGAGAGGGGGGGGGAAATATATTCCAAGGGTTGCAGAAAAAGACCGTAAACGGAAGTCTACAGGAACGAAAAAGATTGACTGCCCATTTCAGCTTCTCGGGTCAATGGTTGCCCCATATCAATGGAAGTTAGAAGTAAAATGTGGTACTCATAACCATGACACTTCTATACATCTAGATGGTCATTCTTTTGCTGGCCGTTTGAATGATGAAGAGATGGAGTATGTTGAACGAGCGACCTTCATTGGTACTAACCCCAGAGGTATACTTAATGGTGTGAAGAAATTGAACTAAGATAATGTTTCTACCATGCGGACGATCTACAATGCACGACAGAAAAATCGGGTTTTAAAGAAGGCGGGTAGGTCACAACTTCAGTTCTTGTTGGGTGAGCTTAAGTCACATAATTATTATGAATGGCATAAATCTGGTGAAGACGATGGACAAATCATTACAGATTTGTTTTTTGCCCATCCTGTCAGTGTTGACCTTTTGCGCACATTTCCGACAGTTTTGATTATGGATAGTACATATAAAGTGATACGATATGGTATGCCATTTTTCGAGATTGTGGGTGTGACGTGTACCGGATTGACTTTCTGTGTGGCATTTGCCTTCATGTCGGGTGAGAAGTTAAACAACTTCAAATGGGTGTTAGAGTGTTTGAAATCGTTGATTTCCGTTCATGGAATTCAAGAACCTCGGGTCATCCTAACCGACAGAGATTTAGCATTGATGAATGCTTTAGAAGTGGTATTCCCAGAGACAACGCATATGTTATGTCGCTGGCACATAAACCAAAATGTTCAAGGGCAAACAAGAAAACACTTCCGCGAGAAAAGTGATCATAAAGAATTTGTTAGTGCTTGGAAGAAGATTGCGTATGCGGAATCAGAGATTGAATATAATCACGCCAGACGGGACATGCTATTGGAGTACAAAGATTACCCTTTTGAAATTGAATACACTGAAAAATCGTGGCTCGATAAGTACATGGACAAATTTGTTGTTTGGAAGACGAACAAAAACATCCATTTGGGACATTGTACAACTAACCGCGTCGAGAGTGCTCATTCTAACCTAAAGCGTTACATACGTACGAGAAAATTAAACTTCGAGTTATTTTGGGGGAGGGTTCATTCGCTTGTTGAAATCCAACATGCTGTCGTTATTTTGTCTAGATGTAGACATTTCGTCGTACATGAAATACATCATACACAAAACTTCATCAAAGAACTCATTGGTATTATCGTCCGGCCGTTTGAACTTCACAGCTTTCGCAGCCTTGAGCAGATACGCATCATCAAACACACTCCAACCCATTATGATAGACTTCAACTATGTTAGAAGAAGAGTTTTGTGTGTTTGGTGTTGTAAGGTAGACTTCCTTATATAGAAGAATGAGAGTTTACATTGGATGGAATTTTAGAGCGCGAAAACAGAAAACGCGGGAAAAAAACCGGGAAAAAAATTCCAAGATAAAATTGCGCACCATAGGTACTGTCTTCTGTGTACCTATGGTGCACGCAGGTTGCACCATAGGTACACAGTGTGGTGTACCATAGGTACACCAGACTGTGTACCGATGGTGCCATGCACCGGTCGGTACATAACGTGCCGGACGGTGCATGGTACCATCGGTACAAGGGGGTTGTACCATCGGTACTTACCCCCTTTACCGATGGTACCATGCACCATGGGTACTGCCTGCTGTGTACCCATGGTGCACAGGCTATTGTTAAATGGGTACGCAGTAGTGTGCACCATAGGTACCACTGACTGCGTACCCATGGTGCAATTTAAGTTGTATTTTTTTAAAATTTGTTTTGGGGTTATGGTGTTTTTTTTGACAAATTTCATCCTGAATGTTATGGTATTTTGGTGTTATGGTGTTATGGATTTTAAGTGAATGAATTACTATTATAGTGTTAATTTTTGACGAATTTAAGATGAAGTTAAGTACAAAAAATCAAGAATTACTATTATAGTGTTATGGTGTTTTGGTGTTATGGTGTTATGGTACGACTTATGTTTGTTTGTCGAATCTCAATTATAAAAAACGAGATCAAGTTAAGTACAAAAAATCAAAAAGAACAGTAGAAGCAGTAGATAGTAGATGTCATAAGTCATATTACAAAGTAGATGTCACAAGTCATAATACAAAATACGATAGTGAAACAACTAAGAAGTCCACAAGAATGAAAGATCATAACAACGCTAAAACAAGTCTGATAATGAGGACAAACAACCAAGGAGAGAAGAGCTGCAGGACTTGATCTCTCCACCTAAGCGCACCCGCTTCCCCACGCTCTACAGGCATAGTAACAATGGAGCGAACAGCGTCTAACAGTCTATCGTCCGTGGTACGTGGTGGTGGAGTAATAGTATGCCAGCCATACTCAGCCAGGTACCTCCAGTAGGTGTTCGTCGCTGACTGTCTATACGTGGCAATGGTAACTGTCAATCGATCCTCAGAAAGCAAGTGCTGACGCCAATCTAGTCATGCGCTCTCTCGCCACGTGTACCTCGCTAGATCTCCTTTCCTGTAACCCGGTCGTAGTACAAGTGGGAGTTCGGGCTCATCCTGAACCCGTCCAAACTGGCGCATAACCCGATCAGGCATGTAGCCCTCGACCGTGCTCATCATCCGCAAAGGATAAACAATGGTGCGGATCTCCTGAACTGGAAACTGGACTCTAGTTTCCTCATATGGCTCAAATAGCACCTGTTACAAAACATTAAAACAATTAGATTGTTTTAAAATCCTAACACTTAATATCAAAATGGTAATGCAAAAATATTATTTAAAAACTTACATCTGCCTCCTTCTGATCAGCAAGGAGAGTACGGACAACCGATTTGGGGCGGATGTTTTGCCCAACAATCCGCTTCGGTAGCCACTTCACAATCCTAGGCTGCCTCGCTACGTGGTCAGCATTCTCTGAGGCCCTAAACGCAGGGAAGTGGTCGTAGATCCAACAATCGAGCATAGCTACAAAACCATAAAGGTTATGCTTCGATGTTTTCGAAGCATCACCCAAACCACGGAACAGGAATGCCAATGCACTCGTACCCCACGCAATGTCCCACAACCCAGAATCCATATTGGCTAACCCGTACAAGTAGTCAGCCTTGACGCTTTTCTGACTAGTATCCGCAAAAATAGTGCAACCAAATAAGAATATAAGGTATGCTCGTGATACCTGGCGGATAGTCTCAGCATCAGTCTTCTCGATGTAGCGCCCCCTGGTGAAAGTCTCCCGCAGCCACTTTATCTTGAAGCCAACGCCTCTGGTGGACTGTATCTCTGTGCGGACCTCATCTACTGTCAGACCTAACATACTAGCGTAGTAGCTGTATACCTCGTCACGTGGAGCCGTGACTACATCAAGTGTCCGACCAACTACAGGGAGACCTGTAATGCAGCTGACATCATCGAGCGTAATCGTCATCTCTCCAAATGAGAAATGGAAAGTGTTGGTCTCCTGATGCCAACGCTCAACAAAAACCTCGTCTAGGACGGAATGTGTGAAGTACTGAGGCAGGTGGGCTATAAGAGGACCAAAAGGAGTCCGCGCCAAAAATCGCTGCACATCTGGCTGAGCAGTGAGGTCCCACATACGTAGCACATTATAATGTGCCTGTATGCCGAGTGTAGTGCGACCCTATAAATTAAAAACTAAGTCAGAACATAATAATAGTAAAACCTTAGAGTAGACGTTTGATAATTAGGTACTTACCTGTCCGATGAAGACGTGGTATGCCTCATGCTCCTTGTAGTCAGGAAACAGAGGGATCTTGTTGCATTTGAGAAATGTAAACGTCTTTCGCTGCTCCTCGGTGTGGATGGCATCTATGTGCTCCTCGTCGATCGTGTCCTGCTCAGGGTCCCTAGTGGCATCCACCCTGTCGCTAACAGGTGGTGGATGTGTAATAGTATGCGCAGGGGACACAGCTCTGCGAGAAGGAGAGGGAGGTGGTGGATCACTAGCAGTGGGAGGTGGTGATCTATGTGTATGTGATGACGACGTCTCTCGTCGTGAGGAGCCTCCACCTCTGATATCAATGTCCTCAGTCGCTATGGCCTTTTCCTTCCTCTGGCCATGCTTGATTCGGCACAAAGACCGATCACTCCGTATCCGTTCCTCCTCCTCCCTAAGATGAATAGTCTCAGGGTCGTCTGGTAAATCTCGTCCGCGCTTGGCATCGCGGACCCGCTCATTCTCAACCGCGCGAACAGTCTTAATACTCTTCCCTGGCGGTGGCGGACGTGACCCAGGGGGATACGCACTGGATCGTGGAAGACGTCGCTCCTCAACCGCGTCTGACCTACAAAAATACAAAACAAAACACGAAATTAATAACAGTAACATACAAAATTTAAATCATCAACACTCTTATACGCATGGTTGGCTAACTAAATAAAGTAATTTCTAATAAATTTGAAGTTTTTTTTTAAAAAATGCAATACCGGAACTTTTGAAACAAAATTTGGAGTTTTTTAAAACAAAATTTGGTGCACCATAGGTACCATAGAAGGCAAACCGAGCGGCACGGTTGCTAGTGCCGCTCGGCACAGGCACTGTGTGCCGAGCGACACATGTCAGTATGCCGCTCGGCACACAGTTGGTGTGCCGCTCGGTACACAGTGGGTGTACCGAGCGGCACACCATCACGCACCGGTGATGCGCCTTGGGCAACACCATCGGTGCGTATGCCCAATACGACCGGTACTGGGCATACGCACCGATGGTGCTGCCCAAGGCGCACCACCGGTGCATCGCCGGCCATTTTCCAGCCGGCGAGTTGGCTGGAAAATGGCCCCAAATCTCTACCTAATCCTATCCTAAACCTTAATTCTCTTCCTAATTCTATCCTAAACACAAAATTCAACCCTAAATCTAACCAAAAACTAAAATTCATACCTAAATCTAACAAAATTATGAAACAAAATTAATTTAGGAACTTACGTAGGAGGCGGCAGAGGGTTTTTGTTCTTGACCATGATGGAGGAGGAGGAGGAGGAGGAGTGGTGGTGGTGGTGGTGGTTCGCCGGAAAATATGAGAGAGAAGTGAGGGTGAGATTTTAGAGAGAAGTGAGAGATATGAGTGAAGTGAGAGAAAGTGTAGGTTAAAGTGGAGTGGATGAAGTTAGTAAAAAAAATTGGCGTATATACCCACAAAAGGGCATTTTTGGAAAAAAAATGGGTATACTTAGATCACCTTTGGGTATACTCAAAATTGGGTATACTTAAACCCGAATTGGGTATATATAGCTTGACCCATTTGAAATACATTATGGGAGGCCAAATAGGTGTATTTCGAAGTAGCAAAAAATGGAAAGAGAGTGTTATGTCAGGTCAAATGAAAATTGATAAAGAATATAAATTTATGGAATCTTCTGTCATGTCAAATGAGGTAGATGATCCAATGAAGGCTCCTATCGCCATGATCCCCGTTGAAGAAGTTGAGGCTCATTACTTTCCAAAAGGAAAAAGTGTAATTGTCGGATCTAAATTACCTTTAGAATTGAGGGAAAAGTTATTATCCTTCTTATATAAAAAAAACTGCATGTGTTTTGGTATAATGAGGATGTAACTAGAGTACCAACAAGTGTAATTAGCGATAAACTATCTGTTAGATCCGATGCGGGACCAGTGATTCAAAGAAGAAGATCTTTTTCTAAGGAAACATCAGGAGTCATTGTTCAAGAAGTAGATTGGTTAACTAAGGTCGAGCATATCAGACACTCCCAATACCCTCTTTGGACTCCTAACATGGTCCTTGTCAAGAAGAATAATGGAAAATGGTATATGTGCATTGATTTTACATATCTCAATAGAGTTTTCCCAAGGATCTGTTTCCAGTACCTCAGATAGATCAGCTAGTGGATTTCATTTCGCGAAATAAGTTGTTATCTTTCATGGATGGTTTTCCCGGTTATAATCGGATACAGATGAATCTGATTGGTCAAGATCACACTACTTTTATCGCTGACATACAGCTTCATTGCTCTAACGTAATGCATTTTGGGTTGAAGAATGTTAGAGCCACATATCAACGACTAGTAAATAAAGCATTTGTTAACCAGATCAGAAGAAATATAAAAGTTTGTATCGATGATATAATGGTTAAAATCCCTAAGAAGGAGGATCACATATCTGATCTCCACAAAAATCTTTCTAACTTAAAAGCTATCAATCTGAAATTAAATTCTAAAAAATGTAAATTTAGCGTATGATCTGGAAATTTATGTGCTACATTATAAGTGATAAAGGGATTCAAACTGACTCAGACCAGTTGAATGCTTTGTTGGCCATAGATTCACCTCAAAATACTAAAGAAGTTCAGATAGTGACTGAAAGATTGACAGCATTGAACATATTTATTCCAAGATCATCAAACAAGTGTGCTCAGTTTTTCCAAGTCTTAAGAAATGACAAAGACTTCAAATGGTCCCCTAATTGTGATGAATCTTTCCTTGAAATCAAGAGACACATAACCTCACCCAAAATATTAATTAAACCTGTAGACGGGGAGAGACTTTTTATGTATCTAGCAGTGTCCGAGTATGTTTTAAGGGCGGTATTAGTGCGAGAATTTGATCATGATCCCCGTCATGTTTACTATATAAGAAATATTTTGTTGGAAGTTGAGAAAATACACTTCAAGATAGAAAATTTAGCATTGGCGTTGGTCATAGCAGCTAGAAAAATGAGGGCATATTTTCAAGCACACTCTATCACGGTTCAAAATTCTTTTCCATTGAAGAATGTGTTACAGAAGGCCGATATATTGGGACGAATGACCAAGTGGCCAGTTGAGCTTGGAGATTATGATATTGACTAAGCACCCCAAACTGCAATCAAAGCTCAAGTTGTGGTTGATATTTTAGTTGAATTTTACTCCAAAAGGCCTCGTGAAGAAGCTCCAACCATTATGCCTAAAAAGTAATGGATAATTCGAACTGATGGCGGGTCTAATACAATGGGGTGTGGAGCTGGTATCTGCCTAATGTACCCCTCTAGGGATTCTATGTACCAAGCTATACGTTTTTGTTTCAAAGTATCCAATAATGAATCAGAATATGAAGTAATAATAGTATGATTAAGATTAGTTGATATATGTGGTGCTTGAATAGTCTGATTGATAAGTGATTCCCAACTACTCATTCATAAACCATAGGCGAAATCTAAAACCAAGAAAAAATATTAAAAGAGATCACAACCAGGTTTAAACAAGTTAAATATGAGCATGTCCTAAGATCGGAAAATACAATGGTTGATTCCCTAGCCACTATAGCGTATTCTGAAGCATACTGGTAAATCCTAGTGCAAGAATGTCCTTCCATAGTCACAAATTCTGAAACAAAAGGTGAAGTAGGAGAAATTCTACATGTATCCACTATGGTTACAAAATATTGGAGAAGTGAGATCCTAGAATTTATCACTAATGGATTTTTATCTAAAGACAAGGCTTCTTCCAAGAATATAAAATACAAAGCTTGTGGAATTTTAGTTCTAATGGGGGTTCTTTATAAAAAATTATTTAGTAGGCCTTTGATGCGCTGCCTCAGATCTAATGAATCTCAAAGTGTTCTATCAGAACTTCTTGATGGGGAATGATTAGCACATTATGACTATAAATCTTTAACTAGAAAAGTGTTGTTGGTATGGTTTTATTGGCCTTCTATTATGGCATATGCTAAAGACTTGGTGAGAATATATGTCCCATGCCAAAGGTATGAGAATGATGTCCATATGCCAGCAGTCTTCATGGATTCTGTACCTGAAGCAATTCCATTTGACAGATGGGGACTTGATCTGTTCGGACCTCTTTAGATGGTTTCAGGGGGTTTTCGCACTATAATTTTGGCAATAAACTATTTCTCCAAGTTGGTATAAGTTGCACCTTTATCCAGGACAACATCTAAAGGAGTAATAAAGTTTATCCACTCTAACGTATATTGTCGATTTAGTATTCATAAGCACATCACTATAGACAATGGTCATCAGTTTGACAATAAAGACATGAAAATATTTTGTACGTCAAAAGGGATTCAACATTGTTTCTCATTTCATTTTCATCCTTAGGCCAATGGACATATTGAGGTGGCAAGCTGAATAATTTTAACAGGTTTGAAAAAGAATTTGGAGGAAGAAGTTGAGAAATAGCCAAGTTATTTACAAGAAGTACTATGAGCATACCGAACTACTCCATTTTATTTAGTTTATAAAATGGATGCAATTATACTTATAAAATCCACGCTTCCTTCTTTTAGAGTATAAAATTATTCAGAAAACAATAATGAGATAGGAATGACGGCTCAGTTGGATTTAATTGAGGAAAGGAGAGGAAAAGATTATTTTAGAACTGTGCATTACCAAGGCTTGATGAGGATCATGTTTGCAACTAAAGTAAAAAAGAATAAATTTTCAAGTTGGAAATAAAGTTTTAAGAAATGTTTTCTTACACACCGAGAAAAAAAGATTCGGAAAGCTGGCTCCGAATTAGGAAGGACCGTACATTGTGTATGAAAAGATCAAGCAATGAACATATAGGCTCTTGGACAAAGAAGGAAACATTTTGAACCACCCTTAGAACATTGAGCATCTCAGGTTGTATTTAGAGTAAACCTTAGTTTGTAAAGATTTACTTTATTTTGGCTCAATGTAAAAATTAGGGGCATACTATTTCCTATCCAGGTGGCGCGAGGAGGTTTTAATGAGGTGTCCGAATCTTAATCAATCTATCGTTTTTTGCTTTTAAACTTTTGGTTTCCTTCGAATGGTTTGCTAAGACTAGAGTTGTGTTATCTTCGGGTGGATTACTTTTGAATGACTTGTATTTAACACTTTGTTTCCTTTGAATGGATTATATTCGAATGGTTTGTATTTAACACTTTGTTGCCTTCGAATGGATTACCTTCGAATGGTTTGGTTGGATTAAAGTTGTGATACTTTCGAATGGATTACCTTCGAATGGTTTATATTTAACACTTTGTTGCCTTCTAATGGATCACCTTTGAATGTGTTGGATGGATTGAAAATTAAGTTTCATACGAATAAAATACCTTCGAATGGCTTGATCAAATTTAACTTATCACTTTAGGTAAATATTTTCAAATTTTGTATCATGTTTGAATTAAATACTTAGTTAGGATTGTATATCAATGGAAGAAAAATATGCATTGAGGCATTAAGTGGATACAAATAAAGATGAAATAAAATACCTTTGAATTATAATAAAATCTGACCCACATGACAAAATGACTTGTAATCAATAGGGAATCATACAAATAAAGTTACTAAGTAATCTGATCTAAAAACAATAAAATTCCTTGCACACAACAAGGACTTCAGTTCAAAATACATACACACTAAAAATATTAACCTTATGGCTCATTCCTTTCGGTTTTCTTCTCTTCAGTTATCTTTCCTTTGTTTTAAGAGTCACTATCTGAGTCTTCTTCAGCTTCATCATCAGATTCATACTCATCGGAGTCATCTAAGGAAACGTTTAATTTACCACAAATGGACATACTATGAAAAGGAATCTTTCCGGTTGGCACATACTTCTACAATTCCCAAGAGACTGTTTAGGAAATGTATTATGAAACAATAATACGATATCTTATTTAATAGATTCATTCCTCTTAACCATAGATTCCAATACACCATTAGCATATGCATCCACAACAGCGGCTATTTTTTTTGCAGTTTTTTCTTTAAGATTGATAATTTCATTTTCTTTCTTCTTTAGAAGATCTTCCGCATTTTTCTTCTCCCTCAGATAATTGTTGAAAGTTAACTTTAATCTTAGCATGTTGTTGTTTCAGATAAGTGATTTCTTTTTACAAATCGGTAAATTTAAGCTGCAGCTGCTCATGGTTGGATTTGGACTGAACCAACCCTTTATTAAGGGTCTTCGCTTCCTTATTCAAATTTTTAACCTTATCATTCTCTACTTTTGTGGTGTTCTGTAAACTGCGGTTTTCGTTACGAATGGAAGAAATATCCTTGACTTGATATCTAACCTACCCCTCCAAGCCAATTATTTGCCTTATATAGCCTAAAACTTCATACCCCAGTTCACCGTGTTCCTTAGACACTTCAAAGGATTCTCCATCAAAGGTCACAACATTGGAAATAGTAGTCGGCTGAAGGAAAAATTTATCAAAATCTTCAAATTTGAAGTTTCTTATGTCATCTAGTTGGTCAACAACTCCGAAAGAGGGTTTTTTCAGCAGTAAGAAGTACTGGGGAAGGAGGATCAACAAACACTTCTTCTTGAGGAGGAACTTCAGTAAGAGTAATGGAAGGAAGGACTTCGGGTCGAAGTATAATCTTTGAACCAATGACATTTTTTTCTTTGCTTCTCTTTTGTCACTAACTTCTTTATTCTTCTTTTGCCCCTTTTTATCTTAACTATCAGGGAGTTTAATGGATCCTTAATATCCCTAACCGTAACTTCTACAACTTCCAACATAGCTGAAATGATTTCATGTGGAAGTCCCATACTTCCTAGTTCGGGAATGACTTGAGACGGTAGGAGCTCTATTTCTAGCTGGTAGGAAACTTTTGTCGTCAACTTCCTCAGTCTTATTGAGAATAATAGAAAATCAAGGAGGGATAGTGAGTTGTTCCCATGAGAACTCATGGATCATATTTGTTCTCCATAAGTGAGCACCACCATTTCTCATGCCTTGTAGTCCATCATATTTTCTTCACGGATAGGAATCCTTACTTTGATTGATTCAAGAAACCCCCATTTTTTCCAAATCTTATCCAAATCAGTTGTATCAGTGTATACATAAGATATCTTTTGTAAACTCATAAAGTATTTAACGCTAACCTTAGTAAAATTGGTCCTGACTCACCCAGCAAGACATTCAAAAAGTAGTTTGAATTCTATTAAGGTTTTCTTTTTTCTTTTTTCTCGAGATACCTTTTGAGTATCCCTAGTATGATCCGATGTTTCTAAAAGTGTATCTTCACCACTGTCATCCATTCTCTCTTCCATCATTTATGGTCTTAATTCTGCTAGATCACTAGGGTGAGTATCGGGGTTATCTTCCTTGATGTGAGGATGCTCAGCAGACAAAGCTGTTGGAAGAGTAGTAGTGATGTATTCTCCCACGGTCGGATTTTGTTGTGGGAGATTGTTGATATCAGTGAAACTCTCAGCTGGCATTTCCACCTCTTTCCCTAACTTGAAAGGTTTATTTTTAGCCTTAGAAAGTCTAGTAAGCCTACGAGGAGTGCTTTCTCCAACATCCGACCACATAGGAATAAAAGTTGATAGAGGTTTAAGATTTATAACTGATTTTACTAAGGGATGCTTAACTGATTGAGCAGATTGGTAAGGGGCTGTAAGAGATTGTGCAAAGAGGCTAAGTTTAGAAACACTTGGTTGTCTATTAGATGAAGAACTCCTATTTGGTTCTGAAATTTAGGTCACCGAAGAAGTGGGTAATCCGACAGCAATTCTGGCTTACCTTTTTTCTACCTCCACCTCAGAAAGATTAAGCCAACCTCATTTGATTAATGTAGTCATCGCCGTAAACATACAAACTTTAAAGAATATTAGAAGAAAATAAAGATAAATCTGGATGAAAATTAAATTTTTATCTTTATCTAGAACTGTAAGATCAATCTATTTCTCACCTTAGCAATAGAAACAATATAAAAATTACCTTTATGTATGAGTAAAGAAGATGAACTTGAGTGTTTTGCTAGGGAAGAGGAACCAACGGTAATAATCGGAAAAGGCTATTAAATGTAGCCACTTTTCATTTTTTAGCAATAGATACCATTACCAAGAGTGAAACCTTTTAGTAGCTCCAATGACTGCATGACATTTGTCATGAAGAAAGTAACCGTTTAAATTCATGACCTTTCAGTAAATATACATTTGATATAATCATTCAGATAAAACTCGAAAATCATTTACAGTATTAGCTCTCCCAAAATACTCCGGAAAGAGCTAAGGGGGCTAGATGATACGATCAAATTACGTTGGAGGACCTTTGCAGTATAGTGGGTCAGAATTTATTTATGGGGTAATTCAGATCAGACAACTAAATCTTAATGAATAAGTTGTATGCTTAGTAAGCTCGGTGACTCAATTAGATGATTAGTACATTGCTTTATGGGCTTTGGGGCTTGTGAGATTGCGCCAAATAGGTTACCTGACCCGAATGGCCAATTTATCAAAAAATAGTATAAATAGCTCAACCAGCAACATTAAATGGGTCATATTTTTTCTATAAAAAACAATAAATACAAGCATCTTCTTTCTCTTCCTATTTTTTATTAAGAATTTAATACCATATAAACTAAAGATCTTCCAAAATTACCCATTAGTAAGATTTCATCATCACCATATTTGATGATCTTGAAATAAACATATTCAAAATTGTCAACCTCTCAGTCAATACTTAAACTTCTCTGGTAGTCCTAAGAAGATCCATTGTTAATAACACATTCAATTGGTCTTGGTCAGCATGGATCCCATTTTCACTGATGATGTAGCCCAAATATTTACCAGATCGGACACCGAACATACATTTTTCACAATTCAATTTTAAATTGATGGCCTCCAAGTTAGAGAATGTTTCTTGGAGGTCAATTAAATTCTCTTCATCCCTTTGTCTTTCAACCATCACGTCATCAATATAAACTTCCACATTTTTCTGATATGACTGACAAATCCTTTATTGACCAATCGCTAGTAAGTGTCCCTAGCATTCTATAACCTAAAAGGCATTACCTTATAATAGTGAAACCCTCTATTAGTTATGAATAGTATGGGTATTATCGTTCAAATCCATCTTTATTTGATTGTACCCAACAAAAGCATCCATAAAGGATAACAATTTATTTCCCAAAATGGAATCCACCTATTCAAGGAATAGGAAAATGATCATTGGGATAGGTCATGTTGAGATTTGTGAAATCAATACACATCCGCCATTTGACAGTCTTTTTTTAACGAGTACCATATTTGCAGTCCAAAGTGGATACTTAAATTCTCGAATATGGCCCACATTAGTCAATATATCTACTTTTTTAACTATAGCTTCATATTTCTCTTTAGAAAAATCCCTCTTTTTTTGGACTACTAAATTTGCATCAGATGGTACAAATACTTTGTGGAAAATGAAATTTTATGGTACACCAATGACATCCTCATTGCACCAAGCAAACACATGTAAACTTTTTGATAAGAAAGATAATAATCTTTTCTTCAACTCTGATTGCATTTTTTCTCAAATTCTAACATACTTCCCATTTGTTAAACTGTGCACTTCGATCAAATTCTTAAATACTTCCCATCTGCTAAACTATGCACTTCGGACCTCTTCCATTGGGATACCAACACTATGAGTCTTTCTTGAATCATCTATCTTATTCGGATCCAAAGAGGACTTTATTAACTGTTATTCTTTTTTTTTGTTACCACGATCCAAAGATTTTGGAGCAAGTACGATGACATAACATTCCCTAGCCACTTTTTGGTTGTTCTGAACCACTCTTACTTGACTTCCCACCGCATATTTCAAACATTCGTGAACTCTAGACGTGACCGCATACATTCTTGACAATCAAGATCTGCCAAAATTTGCATTGTAAGGGGTAAGCCAATCCACTACCACAAACAAAACCCTCATCATTTTCTTCAAATTATCATTTGCCTAACAGTGCTTCTCCTTTGAATTATCCAATGACATCAACAAAGTTTCCCGTAAACCCTACTATATTCTTGTTTGATCGTTGGATAACTGATAGGTTCTTCATATGTTTATAAATATATAGAAATAAGATATTGGTGAAGCTACGCGTGTCGATCAAAATTCTTCGGATCTTTGTGCCCTCAATAGATGCCCCTATTACCACAGCATCCGCATGTGGGTCTACAACGCCCCTTAAGTCGTCTTCATCAATCACTATGAAAGGAGCAGGGTTTTGATAGAGGTGTGTAAATATTTTCCTTTCCAATTGTGTGGTCAAACTAACCACACGTCATTTCCTGGAGTAAATAAATGGTGCTGACACTGTATCTCCCCTAAAAATGGTTAGTGATTTGAAGAACATAGTTTGGAAACCATTTTGGTATTTTTTTTCTTACCTTGTTTATTCGACCCATCTAAGTCAGGATCCAGATATTTCAAATTCATATCGATTTGTTCAATAATTACCATTGTGCTTTCTTGTTTGAAAACTTTTGTATTCTCCATTCGGATATTGGGTGGTACAGCTTGATCCCCACTTATGTTAGGTTGCGACTTATTGTTAACTTGTTTATTACCCCATTGTGACTTAAAAAAGTAGTTAATTTTTCATTTTCAATCAATGCTTGTATCTATTGTCTTAGAGCAATACAATGTTTAGTGTCATGTCCTACAATCTTTAGTGTTTTGATTTTCCCTCAGATTTTGGATAGGTGATGGTCTTCATAATTTCATAATATTATTGGGCCTATCATAGATGGTAGCCACATTCTCAGTTAATTATGCATAGTAATCAGCCTTCACCCATTGATTCCCTTTTGGCCTAGATTGTTGACCTTGATTAGACTGGATGTTTTAGCTGATGAAAACCTTGTCTTGAGTCCCTTGGATGGTTGCTGACTATGTCTTGCAACTGGTTGCTAGCTTATGGGAAAGAGGCTGTAGGGGCAGACCTATATTGATGAGGCTGCCTCAATCTCTTGGTTTCCTCCACAATCATCTGCTTTCCGACCTAGTTCAACAATCCACCCCAAGTCATTATTTTCTTTCGAGTCATTGAATCAACCAACTCACTAGCTAATAAACCTTTCCTTAGAGAAGTTATAGTCACTTGCTCAAAATAGTATGCCAACTCATCTTTGGTGTTCACAAAATGGTTGATATAATCCTTTAACGATTCATTCAAATGTTTCCCACAATGAATTAGTGTATCCCCATTTCCTTTGAGTTCCTTAATTCCCATAAACTGTCTTCTAAATTCCATCCAAAATATGTCAAAATTCTTGATTAATCCATGTGGCAATCTGTTATACCACTTTAAATAACTACTTTTGAATGTTATACATAACATCTTGTCATCATCATTAAAATTCATCATGAAAATTTTCGAGATGATTATCGGGATCTTAGTTCCCATCATATTTTTCCATCTTCAAACTATCAAAATGCCTGGGAAAATGTCCAGAGAATTTTTGAAGATAATGGTGATTGTCTCTAATTGTGTCATTAGCTAAACATATGGTCTTCATTGAGAGTGGTAAAGATTTTAGGTTTGGATTGCACTGCGAATTGATCACTCAACAGGTGATCTATATTGTGTTATATTGACCCTTTTACTTTTCCTTGATAATTCTTCTATTTCCCTTTACCCTTTCAGTTCTTTTTCTTACCCGAACAATCCTGCTTACTTGACCATCAGCGCTTTTAAAATGTTTTTTAACCAGCTTTCCTTTCTTCTACCTGAAGAGGAAGAGAAAAAAATTTATTCTTATTTTTTGGTTGAGGCCTCAACATAATCTGATGTACTTGAACATTATTTAGGCTATTGTTCCTTTTTTTACCATTTGTGAGCTTAATGGGACTGATCATTTGAATTATGTTTAGGATTACTATATGGCTTATCAAGTTTGGGATATTCTGATGAATTCTTTCCACCCAGATCCTTTTCAGCCTGCCTTTGGGCTCTTAATTCCTCATTTTCTACCCACAACTGATCACGATGTTCATGCATGGAAAGTATTTACTTAGTATTATGATTCACGTGGGGTATGTTCATATGCTCCTCATCGCCTCTAATCCTCTCATTTTCCAGAGATGGATCTATAGACATATCGGGATCCATGTCTCAAAGAACTCTGAAAGTTAATTTAAAAGTTAAGTTTTAAATACTGTTATTCGGGTATCTTTTGCTCCCAATGTGGTCGTCAATCTCATGAGGACAAAATCTGATTATATGGTATTTTAGGTAAGTGTTTAGAAAAAGTATTTAATTTTAGGTAGAGGGTAGAGATAATTGAAGTTCTTGTATTTAATGTGTAGAGAGAGAATGTTTCAACCTTATTAATTGTTGTTCTTTTGAGTATCTATAGGATAATTTCGGATCCATGGGCCAATCGGGTTAAGTCACGAATATGGGTCAAACTCATGTGCCCCCATGCCCACGAACCGTTATTCATTATACAAAAAAATTTGTTAAATATATGGTTGGCATACCACTTAGTCAGTAGACACACAGTTG
The DNA here is from genome assembly GCA_036936605.1 of Limnanthes douglasii subsp. nivea. Taxonomy (NCBI): domain Eukaryota; kingdom Viridiplantae; phylum Streptophyta; class Magnoliopsida; order Brassicales; family Limnanthaceae; genus Limnanthes; species Limnanthes douglasii. The sequence continues at coordinate 109,984,687 of JAUPFV010000003.1, read as the reverse complement.
ACTCAACATAATCTTTATTTTGAGTCTAAAATGTCTCGTAAGATAAATCTGACTTACTTCATGCTCTTTGCCCTCAAGGATTTCCGTCTTATCAACATCAATAAAATACAAGTTCGAGGTTGGATATTTCACACCTTAATATTTCTTTGTTATGATATTATCTTTAAACACTTATACACTTTCTTCCTATTTTTCCATTCAATTTCTAGAGGCAAGTGTTTGTAATCAATGTCTAATTATTTTAGAAGTTCAATAGCCAAACGAATTTCAATACCTCAATAACTAATGTTTCTTCAAATGTTTAAGGCTACAAAAATAAATTAAACTGTATAAGCTACGGTTTAAACCTCAAACCTTCAACTCTTGAGCGCATAATACAAACCATTAAACCAACAAGTTTTGTTGTAATTTCAATGCAGCCATAATGATATAAATACTTTATCAAAATAAACATTTCGCCAACGAAGTTAATATCTAATATAAATTCATCAATGATATTCCAAAATTAATTATTTTTCATGGTTTCACGTTATGAAACCTTTAAAGTTTCAATGAGAGTTATATTTTATAAGTCAACTTAATAATCATAAGACATTTTAGTGAACATGCATTTATTTAGGAACAATTTATCACGTTTCTTATATATTTAAGGACTTTGATTTCTTTTTTTTTGAATTACATAATATAAAATAGGTTGTGCATGGTTTTATATGAATACATAAACCAAAGTCTGTCATTAACAAAAAATAAGACCGTGCAATATGCTCTTAAAATGAAAATTATCAAGTCATTGGTCAAATATATTAGTCCTTAAAATTTTGATTTTTCAAGCATGGAGGGCATATATAAAGCTAAATATATATTTATTCGCCGTGCGACGTATATTATTAAGAAAGGAGACATACATTATGTCCGAAAATGAGAAAAAGGCTAATAAGCTAATTAAATTTGAAAAAAGAACATGACTATGAGCCAAGCTATTGAGGTCACGAAATTTCCCATAATGTAGTCTAACTATTATGATAAATGATGTACATGACTATAACCCAAGACCTTGAGGTTATGCAATTTTCCATATTGTGGTCTGAGTACTATGTCAAATGCAAACATGGCTATAAGGCAAGCTTCCAAGGATACACAATTTCCCATATTGTAGCTTGACTACTATATCAAACAAAAAATGGCTATAAGCCAACCCCATTAGGCTACGCAATTATCTGTATTATGGCCTAACTATTATGTCAAATGCGAACATGGTTATAAGACAACTTTCTGAGGCTATGCAATTTCTCATATCATGGCCTTACTACTATGTTAAACTAGCAAACATAGCTACAAGCCAAGCCCCAGAGGCTATGCAATTTTGCATATTATGGTTGACTACTATTTCATACATAACTAATTTTATTTAGGTAATAAGGACTATAAGAACTAAACAAACATATTTCAACAAAATAAGGAGTAAACAAATATAATAAGATGCTTATGATAAAAATAATTTGACGAACCAATAATGATGAGGTATAAAATCTTAACTAAGAGTACTAGAAAAAGAAAACAAGTTGAAAAATATTCTATTTGATGACCTAAAAGATACTTAACTTGACGATCATCAACATATTTAAATTGAAAACCTTAGAGATATTCAACTTGAACACTTTAAATATATTTAAATTGATGATCCTTAAGATATTTAAATTGAAAACCCAAAAGATATTGAACTTGACAACCTTGAAGATACTTCACTTGATGACCTGAGATATATTAAACTTGATGACCCTAAATACATTTAACTTCATGCTCTAAAATATATTTAAATTGATGACCTAGAAGTCATTTCAATTGACGATCTGCAAAACATTCCAATTGAAAACCTAGAAGACATTCGACTTTAAGATTTGGAAGACATTAAACTTGATGAAATCAACCATATTTAAACTAAAATCTTAATATTTGTCATTTATAATATTAAGTTATTACCATAATCTTTTATATATGGAAATTGGTGAATGTCAAGATCATATGAAGACAACATCGCATGTATCACTTTGACAAGGAAAATTAAGATTATTCAATTTGAATATAGACCTAAAGCATAAAGAATAAATGACTTAAATTGGAGGTGTGAAGAAAGGACTTGAAGCTAGAGGCATGAAGAAGAAATGACTTACATATTTTACTATTCGTCTATTATACTCAAATATTTTTAGTCTTTAAATTTTGTTAAATATTCTAACTCCGGGACTAGGGGATCTCTAATTAGGTCATAATATATGGATAATAATAATAAAATGGCATTTATGTAATTATGTACATACAACAATTTATATTGTATCAGTATCCTATGAATAAGTTTATATTAGACATTTATACATGTAACTACCTAATATTCTATATACATAGATGTGTACTCTAAAGACAGTTAGAGAAGCTCTCATTTATGAATAAAAATTTATCTTTCTTATTTATCTTTCTATTATTAATCATTAGAACTTTTATATATTTTCCAATTATTTGTCGAAGTAAAATCCTTACCAATTAAAATCCAAAATATATTTTATCCTTAACCAAGTGTCTAATATCTCTCCAATAATCTCCATCTTTTTTTCAAGTAAGTTGTAATCACTTACGCAACCACGTAAGTCTCGCCAACACTTTCTATGTCTCGCCCATCGTTAATATAATCTTTTTTTGTGACTTGCTTGTTTTTTAACCATACAACTTTATCAAAAACATTTTAACGCAAATTTATCTCAACAAATTGGCACCGTCTATGGATATCGAATGGTAATCCAATAATTTTTATTTTTAAAACTAAGAGTAAAAATAAAAAAAACCACCAAAAATATACAAAAAACCCAAAAAGTTAAAAAAACCAAACAAGTCACAATAGAAAACTCGCCTATGGAGTATGATCACTTATTTGATCTAGAAACACCAGATGGACAACCTCTTGCTCCAGTCGCTTACATTATTGACATCAAACAATAGCTAAATGAACCGAGGGAGCAACATGCGAGCCAGTTTAGGAATTTGTCGTCCATGCTGACCATCCACGCACTGCACTTAAGATATGTAATTAAACGTCCCGAGGATGATAAAAAGGAAAAACATGATTATGCTACGAACTCTATGATAAGGAATAATTATAAAATGTTACCAACATACAAAAATTTCCCTTTTTGTAAGGATCTTATAGCAGGAACGACAAGCGTCGCCAATGCCACAATAAGAAGATAAGATTAACTTAAATATCAAAACACAACAACAAAATAAAAAGTGAGTATCATATCCTTGAGCATCACCCAACTTAACATCAGTAAAACAGAAATGTAGGTGGTCAAACCATCCCACCAACAGACACGCCTCTTGGGAAAAATGGACATCAAGCTCATTTAGTTCCCAATAGGACTCAATAAACTTTTATTTAAGTCCTTCTAGCAGAACAAAAGAGTCAACCAGACTTCCATTATATCCTCCAATAATATATCCCCCCTAATAATAAAATATTACTCATGTTCTAGCGTTCGACCCGACAATATATCAAGGATACCTTTCAGTATCAGTCGCAACAAATGAACACAAACCTTAGTGTGTTGCACCACCGCACCATCAAGTCCTCATTTGATATCCGTAAGTGAATCAACCAGAAAACAACTTCCTTCATTCGGTTATAAAGTAGTGTGAATAGTAGCAACACGAACAAGTTTACCAATTGTTTAGCCAATGAAACCATAACAAAAACAAAACCATAACAAAAAGACGAAATTTAATTATAATGAATACCTCCGTACAATAAATCTCAATTAGATCATAAAGATTACATGAAGATCTGCCAACGAAGTATCACAACCATAAAATGGGCAAGTACAATGGAAAATTGGACCTTGAACACCACATAGAACAGTTCAAAAGTGAAATGCTACTTTTTACTGGGGATGACAAGATTATATGCATAGTATTCTCCATGATATCTAGGGGAAATTCTTTGACTTGATTCAATATACTTTCCTTAGGTTGCATCAAAACCTTCAAGATGCTTCATGCGACTTCCAAAAATCAGGTCTTTGGCTTCAAAGTCATCAAAGAATATGGTGACTATGTAATCCACTTTAAGAAAATTTAAAATAAGAGTTTGAGGTAATAGTTGAAGGTCTGTGGAAAAAAATGGCCTAATAGATTTCCATGATTTGGTGGAAGCTGTATTATATAGGCAAGATATTATGTCGAACTTTTGGGAAAACATATTATGAAGAAAAAAGAACTCAACTTTGAAGACTTATTGGCTCAGATAAAAATAAAAATGGGCAATCATGGATAGAGAATAGAGTATTTTGACACATATCCTAATAAATAAATAAATTGCATAATAATAGGACGAGAGTCACTCTCTATAATTTTTATAAAAACTCTAGAAAAGGCAAGTGGAAATACGTACCCAATGTTGGGATTTACAAATGATGACTTACGAGAATTTGCAGCACCACATCAAGATGGAATGATAATTATTGTAGGATTGGCAAGAGTGGAAGTAAAAAGAGTCAAGATAGACACTAAAATGGAAACGAGCCTGAAAAATAGTACTTATGACAATATGAGATGCTCTCAAGTCTCGAGTCTATCTTAGACGATTCTAACTAGATTCACCAGAGCATATGTAAATATGGTAAAAAATCTGGCTTTGGATGTAGTTCTATGCAAACGGGTAGTTCATGAAGAATGTCTAGTCTAATCCATGTTCATGATCAATTTTGGGAACACTATACCTCTAACTGGATTCACCACAGCATAGTAGGTCCACCTTCTTTATACAATAAATTTTGGGAACATTATACCTCAGTCATATGCATGTTATAGTCTCCACAATAAATTAGTTTATTTGGTTCATAATCAATGCAAATGTGGAAGTAATAAGAAGAACCATAAAACTTCAAAGGAATCTATACTTCTTCCCTAGATCTTAAAAAATAACAATTATAAGGGGCTATTGTCATCTTTGAGAATATGGATGATCCATAACAGGGGATTTACGTTAATGGACCATGAGAAGATGTATAAATAATCAAGATGAAAGGAATAAATATCTTACGACTCAGTCTAAGTATAATTATCAAACTCAGGTACATATTACTAGATTTTTTATAAAGAAATTTAGACATATTTTCGTTGACTACCCACGAAGTAAAAGGAGTCTCCATAGAATTCATGTGTCATAAGATATCCATAAACAATAATTTTCTTCCAATCAAATAAAAGAGAAAATTATTCTCCCTATCAAAGACAAAAGTAATTATAGAGGAAATTGACAAACATAGTGCAGCATGACACATTAAGGAAGCTTACTACCGAGTATGGACAAATAATATAGTACTAGTAAAGAAAAATACCAACGTGTGGAGGATGTGTGTGGACTTCAATGATTTAAAAAAAACTTACCATAATGAAATTTTATCTCTTCCAAGAATTGACCAGTTGGTGGATGCAGCTTTATAAAACAAAATATTACCCTTCAAGGATGTCTACTCAAGATACAGTCAAATACCAATGCATGAAGATTATAAATAAAAAACAACATTCATAACAAAGACATAACTTCATTGTTACAAAGTGATGACCTTCTCGTTGAAGAACATATTGGCTACTCATCAGAGACTTATTAACAAAATATTTTCACAATCACTTGTCTGAAACCTAAAGTTATTATTGATGATATATATGTCACCAACACTCAAGATGAAAACCATTTGAGTGGCGTGGCTGAAAATTTTGTAAATTTAAAATGAATCAACTTAAGCTAAATAAATCTGTGTAAGATCTATGAAATTTCTAGGCTATGTTCTCAACATAAAAGGCATAGAATCATACCCCTGTGAACTCTCAAGCCTAGTTGCAATGGATCCTCCTCGAAGCACAAATGAACTTCAAATAATAACAGAAAGGTTGACTACACTAAACAAATTTATTTCAAGATCTTCATACAAATGGTAGCTATTCTTTCAAATATTGATAGAAGCGGGGAGGTTCAACTAGACTCTTGCTTATGATGAAGCCTTCAACGATATTAAAATGTTTATGGGTTATGCACAGGTACTTACTAAAACGGAGCCAGAAGAGACTCTCATTTTTCTATCTAGTTGTTTTATTGTTTCTGTTAGTGCAATATTAATTTAAAAAAAACAAAAATAAATCTAGAGATATATATTATGTAAGAAAATCTATTTTGGATGTCGAACCCCATTACCTACAACTAAAGATACTTGATTTAGATTTGGTATTTTTCGTTAGATAAATTAGACCTTACTTTCGTGCTCATACAATAATAGTAGGAACTTTATTACCTCTAAAGAATGTATGCATACACATAATATATCTAAAAGGTTGACTAAACGGATAGTCGAGTTAGAAGATTATGACATAAACTTTAAGCCAAGAACTAACATAAAGGCTCACGCCATGGGAAAAAATTTCTAACAGATTTACAGTTACAAAGACTTGTACCTTCAACTGAACAACCAAAAATAGCTTAGTAGGTCATAGCATATCGAAGAAATAGCAATTTGGGATCTAAAACTTGAATTTAATATATAACTTGGGAATACATTTATAAACGTCGTGATATAATTTTATCATAATATGTGAGAAAGCATGTATTCTAGAAGGGTCACACATGAATAATGTCTTTCTCATTTTTCAAATGATCAGGATTACATCGAGAATGATAAAATATAATCTCGTTTTTATCCAAATGTCAAGCCAAAAACTCATATATTCTATCAAAATGACTAAGTATTATTCGATTGTGTTTAGATACTATTGAATAGGATATCAACTCCCACATTTATAATTTTATTCTTATGATTTCAACATATAGAACTTGACCTTTCATGAATTTCTAATCCATATTACAATGTGAAGCTTCTATTGTGTCAAACAAAGATGTAGTACCAAGTCCACCTTCTTTTTTTAGGATTTGTAACTGTGCCATGAAGACCAATTAGAATGTCAGCACCAAACCTCCAAAAATAATCTTCGATATCTTTTCAAGCGATCTCAAAACCCCTTTTGGTTCAGAAATAACCGAAAGAGTATGAGAAAGAATTAAAGAGGGAACATATTTTAAAAGAACAATTTTACTAGCTAAAGAAATCACAACAACAATCAAACCTTCGAAATGAGCTTTTAACTTTTTCAAAAAGAGGTTAAAATTAGGATATTTTAGCACGAACTTTAAACAGACGTGCACTCAGGTAATCTATTGGAAATATTTTAGCCGCCATACCAATAAGATGGAGACTGTTCGCTTTCTTTTGACGACTTATGGATTTTCTACAAAAATATAAAAAAAAATTATTAACAGTTTGAACGGCTAACACCTCATAAGAATCTAGAAATATATTTACCACTTTGGGGGAAGCTTCTATAGCCTCCCTTCGAGAAATAACTTGACCAACAACTGAAGCTTACGACGACTCCCCGATTGTGCTTTCACAAGTGTAGTCCATTTTGTATTTAAGATTAAAATTTCAATTTCTTGATTCAAATTAATGCAATTCTTCATATCGTGGTCTATGCCATTATGATACTTATATAACCGGGTATTGATAGGATGGTTGCCTTCTAAACTGAACAAAATTCTTGTATTTGTCAAAAATGGTGGCAACACTCTCAATCAGCGCTGTAAAATGATTTAATCGGACCAAACTGATTCCTCGTGGATCGATACTGCTGACCTTGGGGATGTTGATTTACCTTAGGTCGAGGTAGATTCTGATTAGAGTTGTTTGGACGAGAATTAGTGGTCATGTGTATTTATTATTGCTGAGAAATCGAAGGGGTATTTTGCAGAACCTGCCTCTTTAGATAGGGAAATTTTAATCTCTTCGTCTCTTCTACCTTGATATATTTCTCAACCTGTGACAGCAAACCCCCAAATGACATTTTTTTCCTAGTGACAATATTAGATAATTATCTGAGAAAAAACTTCTACTTAAAAGAAGCTATAACCACTTGTTCAAAACAATCTTTCCAAGCCACTGAATTATCGTGTCTTCATTTCTCCGTATCTCTTTACTTCATAAAAATTTCCTTTGGAAAGCCATCAAGAACATATTAAAACTCTTGATAGATCCCCGCACAAGCCGGTTATACCATTTCAAACAAGTATCTTCGAAAGTTTGAGAAAAATCCCAGCACAACAACTTATCATCATCGTTGCAATTCATCATGAAGTTCTTAAACTATTCAATATACTTATGCGGATCTTTAATCTCATCGATTTTTTCCATCTTAGATATATCTAATGTCTTGACAAATACACATAGTGAATCTCTTCAGAGAGAGGAGACTGTCTCTAATCATGTCTCTGAGTAAATTCATGGCCATAATTAATTGTCGCAAAAATACCATGTTTAAACTGTATATCAAACTAATTATTCACGTGATAATTCACATTATGGTTTCCCAATCCTCATATCTTTCCTTCAATTTATTTTTTTCTTTACCCATTTGATTACTTCGTTTATGCGAGGAAGTATGTTGTTTGCTCGACCTTTGATGTCGATTGGAATTTTCTTCGAAAAGTACGTATCACCATGATTTCTTTTTTTTTTACTACGATGATCGATATTCGAAGAGGTCGAAGACTCCTCAGACTCAGACATTGAATCTTCAATAGACTTTGAGAGACTATAAAAATTCTGGTATTACGTATCCTCTTCGAGGAATAGTGGATTTTACGTGATCGACCTCTTCAATACTTTTTTGGATTGTGTTTAGCACGTAAGTTTACAACTTTTTAATATGAGCCCCATTTTGCTTCAGATGTTTTTTTACTTTAGATCGGACTTTACCCGGAGTGTTTATTACTACTTCTTTTTTAAAATCTTAATGCCTCGATCTCTCATTGAAACGTGTCATGCTCTTCTTGCATGAGCAACAATTCTTTTTTCGGTCATGGGTGCTATTTGACCACATCCCTCCCCGGTCATGACTCCCTCGATCACTTGAGTAGGAACCTCATTTAGCGAGAGAATTGAGCTGCTTATGAAATATTTTAGACATAGAGGCTCTGATAGATTAGGTTCTAAGTAAAATATTGCATCCCATTCATTAAATACTGACTTATTTTTAGCCAAAATTAACCCAATGGTCTAAAATGATCCATGAGCCCGTTTTGGTAATAGAAGCTCATTTACATCCAAAACTCATTATAATGTTAAATACCTTAATTATTACACTTTATTACATTTATTTACATAGAATAAAATTTAATTTAATAACCTTATTATCCGATTTGTCATTCGGATAATTCAGTCTTCATCATAACTGACAAACAATACTTAAATTAAATTAGAAAAATGAGAAAATTATGTTTGATAATTTTTTATTTCAAATAAAACTAATTTGTGAAACTATATAGTAGGCGGTGACATATATATTTTTAAAAATTAGTTAGTTGGTCGAGTTGCTGGTTATGTACCATGATCTTAAGGCGCGCCTATTTTTAGTTAAATTAGTCAAATTTGATTTAGAAATCAAGTTTTAAACACAAAAACAACAAAGATGGTTGTTCTTTTATATAAATACAATTAAATATGATATTAGCTTTTTGTTTTTTAGCAGTTTTAATTTTTTTTCGAAACATATCATTTAGACCACTTGTTTGATTTGTCTCGTAAATATAAACACAACGGTGTTTTCTATTTTTTTTAGAATTACAAATCAAAATATACGAACTTTACAAGAAAAAGAAAAAAAACTTATATTTTGTTTGAACAAAGGTTACTAAAGCAGTAAGGGTAAAGTAGGTATTTTTGAAATATTTGGTATTAAAATGACTTAAAAGACTTTTTTTAGACCATATAAACAAATAAACATTTTAGGATGGACTAAAATTGGATTAGGAACTTATTTTGGTATTATAATACAAATAACCCATTCAAATATATAAAATTAATTTTTACTTAATATTTTTTATTTTTCATTTATCCGTATAAATTTTTTAATTCTTTAATCCAAATTTAAATATAAATCAAAATAAATAAACTATTAATGATCCAAAACTCTGATATAAACTTAAATGAAAAACTATTCATTTTGCACTCTGAATTAAAATGTCAAGTAACATTCAAGAATGACCCCTCAAGTATTCAATCCACGCAAACCAACCATTTTTTATTTTTATAATAAATTTCATTTTTTTAATTTTAGATTTTAATTTCTTTTAAAATTTTAATTTAAGTAAATCTCATGGTATCATAGATAAAAAAAATGAAGTTTGGGGGAAATATATTTACCACTTTGGGGGAAGCTTCTATAGCCTCCCTTCGAGAAATAACTTAACCAACAACTGAAGCTTACGACGATTCCCCGATTGTGCTTTCACAAGTGTAGTCAATTTTGTATTTAAGATTAAAATTTAAATTTCTTGATTCAAATTAATGCAATGCTTCATATCGTGGTCTACGTCATTATGATACTTATATAACCTGGTATTGATAGGATGGTGGCCTTCTAAACTGAACAAAATTCTTGTATTTGTCAAAAATGGTGGCAACACTCTCAATCAGCGTTGTAAAATGATTTAAACGGACCAAACTGATTCCTCGTGGATCGATACTGGTGACCTTGGGGGTGTTGATTTACCTTAGGTCGAGGTAGATTCTGATTAGAGTTGTTTGGACGAGAATTAGTGGTCATGTGTATTTATTATTACTGAGAAATCGATGGGGTATTTTGCAGAACCTGCCTCTTTAGGTAGGGAGATTTTAATCTCTTTGTTCCTTTCTACCTTGATATATTTCTCAACCTGTGACAGCAAACCCCCAAATGACATTTTTTTCCTAGTGACAATATTAGATAATTATCTAAGAAAAAACTTCTACTTAGAAGAAGCTATAGCCACTTGTTCAAAATAATCTTCCAAGCCACTGAATTATCGTGTCTTCATTTCTCCGTATCTCTTTACTTCATAAAAATTTCCTTTGGAAAGCCATCAAGAACATATTAAAACTCTTGATAGATCCCCGCACAAGTCGGTTATACCATTTCAAACAAGTATCTTCAAAAGTTTGAGAAAAATCCCAGCACAACAACTTATCATCATCGTCGCAATTCTTCATAAAGTTCTTAAACTATTCAATATACTTATGCGGATCTTTAATCTCATCGATTTTTTCCATCTTAGATATATCTAACTGTCTTGACAAATACACATAGTGAATCTCTTCAGAGAGAGGAGACTGTCTCTAATCATGTCTCTGAGTAAATTCATGGCCCTAATTAATTGTCGCAAAAATACCATGTTTAAACTGTATATCAAACTAATTATTCACGTGATAATCCACATTATGGTTTCCCAATCCTCATATCTTTTCTTCAATTTATTTTTTACTTTACTCATTTGATTACTTCGTTTATGCGAGGAAGTATGTTGTTTGCTCGACCTTTGATGTCGATTGAAATTTTCTTCGAAAAGTACGTATCACCATGATTTCTTTTTTTACTACGATGATCGATATTCGAAGAGGTCGAAGACTCCTCAGACTCAGACATTGAATCTTCGTTAGATTTTGAAAGACTACAAAAATTCTGGTATTACGTACCCTCTTCGAGGAATAGTGGATTTTAAGTGATCAACCTCTTCAATACTTTTTTTAGATTGTGTTTAGCACGTAAGTTTATAACTTTTTAATATGAGCCCCATTTTGCTTCAGATTTTTTTTTACTTTAGATCGGACTTTACCCGGAGTGTTTATTACTACTTATTTTTTAAGATCTTAATGCCTCGATCTCTCCTTGAAACTTGTCATGCTCTTCTTGCATGAGCAACAATTCTTTTTTCGTACATGGGTGCTATTTGAGCACATCCCTCTTCGGTCATGACTCCCTCGATCACTTGAGTATGAACATCATTTAGCGAGAGAATTGAGGTGCTTATGAAATATTTTAGACATAGAGGCTCTGATAGATTAGGTTCTAAGTAAAATATTTCATCACATTCATTAAATACTGACTCATTTTTAGCCAAAATTAACCCAATGGTCTGAAATGATCCATGAGCCCGTTTTGGTAACACAAGCTCATTTACATCCAAAACTCATTATAATGTTAAATACCTTAAATATTACACTTTATTACATTTATCTACATAAAATAAAATTTAATTTAATAACCCTATTATCCGATTTGTCATTCGGATAATTCAGTCTTCATCATAACTGACAAACAATACTTAAATTAAATTAGAAAAATAAGAAAATTATGTTTGATAATTTTTTATTTCAAATAAAACTAATTTGTGAAACTATATAGTAGGCGGTGACAACTATATTTTTAAAAATTAGTTAGTTGGTGGAGTTGTTGGTTATGTACCATGAGGCGCGCCTATTTTTAGTTAAATTAGTCAATTTTGATTTAGAAATCAAGTTTTAAAACACAAAAACAACAAATGGTTGTTCTTTTATATAAATACAATTAAATATGATATGTTAAAAAATTACTAAATAAAATACGAATAGATATTTGAGTTCAATCAAGTCTAAATGGTCACATTAAGTCAAAAATACGCTCGTGTATTTTGCAGGTTCTGGATAATGTTGCACATATTAGTCCTAGTTACCAGTAAATGCTACACAAATGATCCATAATTTTAAATAATATAGTACACTATGGCAAATGTGAGACCTCACTAATCCATATATGAGCTTTATTGGTATTTTATTATTGGATCAAATTGTATCACTAGTATACCAAATAGATATGAAACACATATTATTTTTTATTTACTTTTCAAAAATTCAAAATAATTTTCATTCGAAAATTTATATAGTATAGAGGATTTTTTAAGTTGACTTTATATTTTTTACGCAAAATTTTATTTTTTTGCAAAATCTTTTAATATTTTAGTTAAAAACCAATTTTCTAATAATGATATAATTGATTTTGTGAAAACTAATTTTAAATCACATTAAAAAGGTCATAATTTATCTAATTCGCTATATTTTACATATGACATAAATATGCTATGTAATATCTTTGGAAAAAAATCATTCCAAAACTATAATGATGAGCTATTGACACTAAATTGAGTCGCCCAACAAATTATTGATGTTTATCTAAAACAATAGATCACGTTGCATGTACTTATAGATACAAACATATATTTTATAAATGAAAAAACCATGATTATGACTAAAAATAATTTGCTAGTAATAATATGTTGATTCATATTTTGGAAAAAAAATGGAATACTCTTTTAGATAAAAATATGAGAGTATAGCAATGAGTTTAATCTGTTCTTGTTCCATGTATTAAAATATTCAATCATTTTTATACAAGTCATACAATGTTTTCGTCGGTCACTCACGTGCACTATCATTACAATCTTATGACTGGAAATAATACGATAAGACGATCGGAAAAACTTGTAAACATTGATTATCCCAACCTTAAACCACTAAATTATAAATAACACTCGGTTTTCCATTAGATGATGGAGATGTGTGAATATATTTCAAAAACATTAGTTTTGTAACTCTTAAACCATTATAAGAAAAATTTTGTAATTATTAAAAAAATTATCCATGTTTTTTTGTGCTGAATAGTGAAGAGCCAACCCATTGAAGATGGATGTTTGGTGGAATATGTGAAACTCAATGCATGGTCTTTTCGCACATAAATGGTGGTCGGATATTGGAATGATAGTTTAAAACCTTATGTGTCAAAACCTATGTATTTTATAATGAATTGATCAAATGTGATTACATCAGTATCAATGATGTTTATAAATTTATAAAGAAGTTTAGTCTGAAAACATATATTTTTATGTGAACAAGAACTACTTCGTACTTGATAATGAAAAATAAATTATTTGCAGGTGTTTAGTATTTTCACTAATAGAGAAATAACCTTTTGCAATATAGTGAAAAATACGTAAATTGTTACTTATATGTTGGCATTGCCTCTTAGATTCCATCTTGCAATGAGCACCCCTGTTGCAAGCGTGCGATGGCGAACAAAAATTAATTTCAACCGATTTGGCATGGAATATGTATCGTAATGGTTTTGCAACATGCTTTGATTGCTAATTTGATGTGACTGAAAACATATTATATCATGGAACACTCATTGTTAAACAACAATGAAAAACAAACCACCACGTGCAAAGAAATTTGAATCTCATAATGCCAAAAAATAATATATTGACTCAGAAATATTATAATGTTACAACCGAACAGTAATATACTTTACATGTTAAAGTAATACAATTTTACAGTAGTTCTAGAATTTAGTGTTTATTGGCACTAATAGCTCAATTTGACATTGAATTAATATAGATGGATGTGAAAACTACTTTCCCTCATAGAAATCTTGATGAAAAATATACATGTTACAACCAGATGGTCACAATGCAACTAGAAATAAAATTGGATATGTAGTTTTAGAATACCTCTCTATAATTTGTAAAAGTATCCAAGTTAATAACATTTAAGATTTAATAAGTTTATGAAGATAAAAAAAACTCCATAGTTGAGTTTGTCTATTTTGTTTACTTTATAAACTTTTCATGATGGTTCTTTCATTTATTTGTTATTATATGTTAATTGCTTCCAAAAAGACTCATAAAATATAAAAAACAATTGAGTTCTGAAATTGAGATGAAATATATTGGAGAAACCAAAATGATAATTAAGATGAATATAGCTAAAAATAGATTAAATAGTAAAATATAATTGACACATAATCAATATTTACTAAACGTTCTAATATCTTTTGGCACAGACAAGATGATGAATCCACTAAGCACTTATTTTGCTTATTATTTAAAGATTATTGCTTCTGTTGTTGGGATTATCATATGTTGCATGGTTTGTAGTAGACCAGACGTATCACATGCAGTGAGTATGGTGTGTAAATATAAGCATTATTTTTGAAGAAATTATTGGTAAGAAATACAATTGATTTTTAGTTACATTAAAGACCCTACAAGTTTAGGATTGCTATATAAGAATTAAACAACAATGATAAGCTTTTAGGTGGATATATTGTTTGGAATATGCATTTAATCTAGATCAATAAAATGTATTACATGATAATTGTTTACTATGGTTAGAGAACCTATTAATTGGAGTATTATGTTTCAGCCTGTTATTGCATTGTGTACCATTGAGGCTGAATGCATGACATCACCAAAGTCATGAATGAATCTGTTTAGATTTTTGGATTGTTAGTTTTTTTTGTGTATTCCTCAAAATAATATCAAAGTATATTATGATTGTCAGTGTGTTATCTACCTAGCAAATTATCAAGTTCATGATAAAAAAAACATATCTATATTCGTTATCACTTTATTATTGATTAAGGTATTATTCTATTAATAAAAATTAGAATTACTCGAAATATTGTTAATATTGGTTGATGTTGTTGGTTGATTTGTATTTAGGATTTACATTTTTGGTTGATGTTGTTGGTTTTTTGTAATATTAAGATATTGGTTGAATATCTAGAGTAAATATTCTATTTATGGTTGATCTTATGAGAAACGAAAGCATATAAATTGTATGTGTTATTTATAGTTAGGTATGTGTGCAACTAAAACATGTAATTACTATAATAAATCTGTTATTCGTGATTGTTCTTAATGATAACTTTTAGATTATTCGACATATTACAACTCTATATAACGAGAGTTTTTTTATATAGTTAGAAATAACAACTATTGGATTTGACTCCACAACTGTAGAGAAATTTTCTTAGAATTTCTTCACAATGAAAAAAATCTAAACACTACGAGAATGTAGGTTTATAGGCGATTCCCATAAATCTTTGTATCTTTATATTTGTGTTGTTTTTTGTTAATCTTTTACACGTGGTTAGTTATTTTTTAAATTCAATCCAATTTGTATGTTATATTTATTATTATTTTCTGATATTTATATATTTAGTTTAAAATTACTGACTAGTTAGATTGTACGCATATTAGATGATAAGTATAAATTAATGAAGTATGTGCGGCAATAACAAGATTTATAATATTTTTAAAAGTATAAGATTCATATTAATTTTTTGCTAAATCAACTGAATACGATATAATAACCATAACTAATTGATTTTTCAAATTCTTTACTTGAATAATTATAGGCTAGTTTACTATACAATTTTTACTATAATGACTATAATTGTATATATAGTTTTTGTTTTGTTAATATCGGATATGTAGTGTGACTTTTAAACCACATAATTAAAATTGTGCAGTTACAAGTATTGGATGGATTTTTTTAATAATGTGATTATTAAGATTTTTTTTTAAATTACATGAATTATAGTTAGAATAAAGATATTATACAACATAATTATAGATATTTAAAATTAGTAGTGCTATGTGCGACAAAAATACAGCGTCGGCTAGTCATTAGAAGGACTAACGATACATAAATAATAACATATTTCAATGAAATTTCTTTAAAATTGACTGAAATCAAGATTGTACAAACTTTTAGTCCAAAACAAAAGATATCATACTATTATTTTATTAGATATTAAAATAGGGTGATTCGTATATAGGTCCCATTATTTGTTCAAAATAAATATTTAATATCAAATAAGATCCCTATCAATATTTGGTACTAAGCACTAGACAAAATAGTCTAATACCCTTGGTTTGTAATATTCTACAGTGTTTTCTAAACAAAAAAGTGGTTTTTTTTCTTTTTATTAGAAAATCTGTATCTATTTTAAATATAATTCAAAAAAAATCTGAAACCACGGTTCTGTTTCTTTTCTCGAGACGAATTAAACAAGTAGTGCAAATGATATGTTTTGAGACATACTCTAGCATCCTAACTGAAATGATCCTTAAAGGCAAAGCTCCCTGGTTTCTAGAACCTATAATCAATTGATGTAGGTCCTTAATAACTTCTACAATGACAATCATTCACATCTGTCGTGAGCAAAATGTAACAGTTGACTGGATTTAAAAAAATATTAAAGATGGAGTAAATACAAACTTTAACTCAGACCAAAGCCCTAATAGCCTTAGAGCTATTATTCTTGTTAATAGTCTCAGTACTGGATGTATCAGAATTGATAATGATGATTACTTCGATCTTAAAAATTCTAATACATCTTGAATTAAGATGGAAATAAAATTTCTTGTCTTTTGTTTCTCCCTAATTGTAAGCTTCTTGATTCTGGTCAGATCCAAGTTGGTATCAACTTGAAATTAGGTCGAATCTGGCTCCTTCAAAAGTAAAGTCTTTGAATTTCCTCCAATTAAAAGCTCTAAATTCTTTCTTCATCAATTTGAAGATCCTTATTGAGAAGGATTAAGCTGGCTTTTGGTCTCCTAACGAAAAATGGTAAAGAAATCAATGAGTGTCACGTAGTCTTTTATTTTAAAATCCCTCTGAAGTTTATAATGTGTATAAAGAGTTGACTGTCTGGTTTTTTTTCCAAAATTATGGACTTATTGAGCCTTGATTTGTACCATCACAAAAATTAATAAAAGGCTCAAAGTTTGACAAAAAAGAATACATTGGTGAATCTTAATTAGGCTAAATGAAACCAAGTAATTTTAGAATATATATATTAATTTGATATATATATATATATATATATATATATATATATCAAATTAATCTTATCACACAATCAGACATGTTCAGTATTTTATTAGATGTTTAAAAATGATAGTTACTTTTAATATACAGTATATTAGTTAGTATTTAAGATAAAATAGGCTAAAAACCCTATTTAGTCACCAGTATTTTACATTTGTTGCATTTGTGCCACTAAGCTTCATTCGTCCCCAAAACGAGTCATTAGTATCCAAAAACGTTGCATTTTTGCCACTCTCACGTGCAAATTAATAGGAAGCTGACACATGGCAACCCAATGTACCCAGATTTGTTCCATATACGGTCACTCTTTTTTTCCTTCCAAAAACACCTTTTTTACCATGTTACCTTGTTTACTTTAACTTTTTACTTTTTACTCCACCTTTTAACTTAAAATCGATTTACCCACTGTTAACCCTCTTTACCTTTTACCCTAACTGCAAGTTTTACCCACCTAATTCATAATAACCTGACATGTTTGTTGATTAGACCCAAATCATTGACTGACTCAATTGTAAATTTCCCACCAATCTTACAATCCTAATATTTTCCCTCATGGAAACTCAAAGAACGAGAGTCATTATTCCCTTCCCAATCACTATCTTTCTCCCTCTCTCCCTTACACGATTTCCATCTACAAGCATATTTTCTCACTCACTAACAATCTCTCAAACCCTAGATGAGTTCGTTGTTGTCATCACCCACTGTCTCTCAAAACCCTAGCTCAGTTTGTCGTTGTTACCATTTACTGTCTGTAAAACCCTAGGTTGTATCCTACTTTCCCCTAATTGAAAACCATAAGTAGTTACTAACGCCCAAATTTCTAACCCTAAGAATTTCGAAGCGAGGGTTTCACTAGGGCTACAATGGCGAGTGTTTCATACCAAGGTAAGCTTCAGACTACACTCTCTGTTTTTTTTTTTTTAGTTTCTTATTTATAGTTTCATTTGTTAGTCATCGTGTTCTAATGAGTGTTTTTTATAATTTCAGGTGCTAACAAACACTTTTTCACTGTGGATTATCATTATGATGGGAAGATTAAAGGGAAAAGGGTTTTGAAATACGTTAGAGGGAAATCGACGAATATCGACTTTATCAACCTAGACAAGTTCTCTATCGTGTAGCTACATGAGATTCACTCATTTAACGATGCAGTGGGAACTAGTGGCCACTTCTAGTTTGCTTACAAGATCCCTAGTTCAAGTCAGAATATCCAACTAATCAACAGTGATGCAGAGGCATACACAATAACCCAGAAGTTGGATGACACCAGGTTAGTGACCATATACTCAGATATGATACCTCTTTTAGAGATGGTGTCTCCTACAAAACGAAAAACAAAGCCAGAAATAGTGACTATATTTAACGTAGAAGGCACAAATAGCATCATACTTAGGGGTGAACCTATAGATATTGGTTTTGGTCAGGGCAGAGACGCTGTTCAAAAAGATTTTATTGAAAATGATTTTGTCGCAAATGATGTTGTTGTGGTAGATAATGGGTTAGATGGTAATCCTAATGTTGTTGAAATTAATGATGGTGCACCTGTTCCTAATGTTGTTGAAAATAATGGTGGTGCACACGATCCTAATGTTGTTCAGAATAATGGTAGTGCATAGGTTGATTACGATGAAGCATTTGAAACATTCATCGATGAAATGTATGATGAGTTCTTCCCGAACAAAATAGGTGCAGATAATAGTCTTGTTGTTGTTGCTGTTGACGTAAACGACCAGATGTATCCCCTTGCTTGGGCAGTGGTAGAAAGTGAAAATAGGTCATCTTGGCAGTGGTTTTTGGAGCTGTTAGCCAGTGATATTAACATCCAAAATCAAGGAAGATTCACTTGGATTTCAGACAAGCAAAAAGGGCTTGATCCGGCCTTGAAGGAGTTGTTCCCTAATGCAGAATATCGGCCATGTGCTCGACATCTATACGTCAACATGAAAAAGACGTTGCCTAGAAACGAAGAACATATACTGTTTTGGGAACCCGGTGGATTACGTGTCTAAGTGGTTTTGTGTGGCTATGCAAAAGGCGATTTATGCTAATATAGTTAACCCAGTTAATGGGTACCAACATTGGCTAATGAACCATCTACAGCTTCTCCAGTCTCCACCGGTTAAGATAGTGCGAAGAAGGCGACAAACTGCTAGGAGGAGGGATCCTTCCGAGAGACTACAACCCCATTTTCAAGACACAACATCAGGAGTGACAAGGTTGTCTTGGAAATACAATACACCCAATTGTTCCAACTGTAAGGCAGCATGGCATAACAAACGAAGGTGCACCTCTACTCCCGGTCAAGCAAGTGCTGCAGCCACTTCTATAGCCAATACTCCTTCTGCACCGGTGAGTCCTCTATAATACCATTGTATAATACCTATTTGTGATGGTTGTTGATGTTGTATATTCTTTATAACAGGTCGCATCCACAACCCCAACGCCCGCTGCTCAAACTCCAAGATCTACTGGATTCCCGATAAGTTTGAGATGTTTGTGGTTTTATTTTCATGCTTGTGATGCTTGTGCTTATGGTGACTGCCTTCTTTTTAGTTTTCATTTTGGTTCAAAGAGGTACCTGTGATGTTATGTCTGTTTTTTTATGTTATCTGTCTTGTAACAGCATGAAGGAGCCTCTTTAGGGAGTCAAGGCACATTGATGCCTGATGTAAGTTTTGTCTTTGAGTTTGGTCCAAATTTCCTTTTAGAGATATTAATATTTGTGGTCCAGTTGGTGGAGTTGCATAGTGTGGTCATTTCTTTGGGTAGTCTCATTACTTTAAGTTTTATATTAATATTTTTTTGGTTGGTGTATGTGTGTGTGTGTGAACATGGTAGTTTTATCCACTATTTTGAAAGAAAGGACAACTCTTTGGCCAGGCACACTACCCCACCTGTAAGATTCCCACACTTTATCTATTATAGTGATTTTATGATTTTGTGATGTTGTGATTTTGTCCATTGTCTTGCACACTTGCAGTTTTATAATATATTTTAAATTACAGGATGGTACTTTATATTCCTCTCAAAACAGCATAAGTTCACCACATAGGGTTTGGGTCAGTGGAGGAAGTATGCAAGGTTACAAGGAGGCTCTTAAGGTGCAAACCAGAGGTAGAAAAAGAAAGCTACTTCAAACAGTTGAAGGTCCTTTCAAGCAGCCTAGGGCAGGTGGACCTTTATCATTTGCACCTCGTTTTTCCGTTGCGGCAACACATGGTGCTGCAGCAGCTGCTGGTGGGTCTGTATCAGGAGCTTCTGGTGGATCTACCCAAAAATCGGGCAACAAGGCAGTGGCAACTGGTGGTTCATAGGCGTCGGTGGAAGGTAGTGGTAATCATGTTGTTAATGTTACCCAACCACAAGACTAGCTTAAAGGGTTTTTTTGTGTAGACTGTTTATGTTCTGGGTCTTTTTTGTAATATGTTGTATGTTATGCACAACATAACAGTTCTCTATTTTATGATATTGTGTGTTGTTGTTTAAGCACTCAAGACTTAATTTCATGGTTAAATTTGTGTACTAATCTTTCTCTTTGTTTTTGGGTTTGTTGGTTTTGTTTATCACATATTTTGTTTCCGGTTTTGTTGATGTTGGTATGAAACTTTAGGTGGCAATGTGGTTATAAAAATGAATGCTAGTAATTGTTGTTAGTTCATGTGTTTCACAAACATTGTACTGGAGAAACCATTGATGATGTGTCTGGTTTTATTGGTGGTTCTGAAACCATTAATTTGTTCATCTGCAACAAATAGTCTAAGTTTAAGCTGCATTTACTTACGTTAAATACAATCTCAACATAATTCATCACAACAAAAACCAATATAAAAACAAAAAAAATCATTTCAATCACATTTCCATTCAAATTACAAACACCATAATTGAAATTAACTTTCATAACTCAGGAGAGATACAGAAAAATTAGCTATGCCTGACTCACATTACTTAAATACATAGACTAAGAACACACAATCACTAACAAACAAAAACCTAGACATATAATAAGAACCCTAATTATCAAGTTCTTTCATTCAATTTCTGCTTCCATCTTTCCATGTTGCTTTAATAGACCGTTAATCACGAGCTGTGGCCTATTGTTAACCGTTGGATCGATCCATCTAAAGTATTTGAAGTATTGACATTTTTTATAAATAAAACTCAGTTGAGATGAGACGAAATACAATAAAGCATTGAAGCCATAAACAACCTGGTTCACTATCAAATAAAACTTACCCCGTAATTACAACATCCACTGAATCTTCTGCCAGGATTTGGGACTACCCACGCCGTTTTTGTTATGCTTGGTAGCCCACATTCACAAAATCCTAAATTGGATGGGTGTTTTGAGGTACTGGACGAGGAGGACATTGTTAGGTTGGTTGAAGATAGATAATTCGATACAGTATAATAGCAAGGGTTTGTAGAAGAAAGGCGAATCAATTTAGTATAATAGCAGAAGGTTGTTATGGCGAATAAGAGAATTATTGTTTTTGAGAATTCAGGAAGCTGGCTATGGTGAATGAGGAAAATTAGGGTTTGATGGTGAATGAGTAGTTTTATGGAGACGAAATGGTTAAATGGTTGGGTTATTATTAAGTCGATGGGTAAAACTTGCAGTTAGGGTAAAAGGTAAAGAGGGTTAAGAGTGGGTAAATCGATTTTAAGTTAAAAGGTGGAGTAAAAAGTAAAAAGATAAAGTAAACAAAGTAAAATGGTAAAGAGGGGTGTTTTTGGAAGGAAAAAAGGGGTGACCGTATATAGAATAAACATGGGTACATTGGATTGCCACGTGTAAGCTTCTTGTTAATTTGCACGCGCGAGTTGAAAAAATGTAACGTTTTTGGATACTAGTGACTTGTTTTGAGGATGAATGAAGCTTAGTGGCACGAGTGCAATAAGTGTCAAACATCGGTGACTAGACATGGTTTTTAGCCGATAAGATAATAGTAGCATATATTTCTTAAAATTTAATATGATTATTTTAATTTTAATCAATTTATTTGTATAAAATAAAACAAATTTTATTTATAAAATTCACAATATCTAAATATTAAAATAATTGTGTTAAAACTAAAACAATATAAAACTATCCATAAACCGCGAATTCAACTTTATACAATTTATATGGATAAGGAAATCCAAAATAATTTTAAATTATATATATATGGTTCTGATCTAGGTTTGGATGTTGATTCTTTCTATATTTGTTTAATTATTATTTTTAATGGTTAATTATCTTTATTTCCATGAGACCCACAAAGGACTAAAGTTGGATACAAAGAAACGTCCATCATTGCCCAGAAAAAAAAGGCGCTAAATTAAAAGTGAATTTTAAAAATCCCTCCAGAATATAATTTGAAAGAATCTTGACTAAAGCTTATCAAATTCAAAAGACATTATCTTCTTCTCTTCTTAATTCTTTTTTTTACTTCTCTTCTCTACTTCGACTTTTGGGCGAGACCGATTACAATTATCGATTTAGGATTGCTTCAAAGATTTTATTGAAGAAATCTCAGCGTGGAACTTCTCTGTAAACAAGCATAAACTAGGTTAAAATGTTGTTATTAGTTCATAGATAAACAATATAAAAGAATTAATAATAATCCCTAAGTAAGCCAGGTTTTTCTTTTCAAGCAAGATGATATATTTCAGGTAGGATGGGGCATTACTATAGTCGAAGAGAAGCTTTATCTTGTACTTATGCGCCCACTTTTCCAGCCATTCTATCGCGTTATTTTGAGCTCGATTGATGTGATTTAAAACCGTAGAAGGTTTAAGGAAGATGTGACAACAAAAAAGAATTCTACCAAGTGGATTGGTAAAGGATCCATAAGCTAATGAGGTAACAATAATTTATGAATCTGTTTCAAAATCTACTTTAGATCAGTCATTTTGGTGGAAAATAATAAGACCATCTAGCAGTGCTCTTGCTTCTGCAAAGAGATGAGAGAGTTTGTCGTACGGAAAGTCATGAGCAGAGATGAGTAAGACATCTTTATTTCTAATAATAACGCTACCATTAGCATCTTTATTGGGTAATGATGATCCGTCGGTGTTAATTTTAATCATGTTGTTGATAGGGAAACCCAGTAAATAAGAGATTGAGGCTTGATGATTTTGATGCTATTAATGCATCCAAGCTCAATAGCAGCATAGTTGAAAGGACATGAGTGCTTGGAAGAGAGCAGATTATTATAGTCGAGGCCAACGATTATGTGGTTTATGTGACTAATTGCAGAGAAGGTGTTACTGGATTTCTTTTTCATTTTAGATTTGTTTCTCATATTCCAGATTACCCAAACAATGATAGAGAGGAGGATGGAGTATATGTGAACAGCTTTATTGGACGACCATAACCAAGTCATGAGTATGTGTGAAAAATGTCTTAAACTTTCCAATTTTGATCTTGAATATAAGGGAGTAGTGATTCCAAATACTTCAAGCCATGTAGCACTCAACGAAAAGATGGTTAATAGTTTCGTGATTTTTGCAGACTTGACACTTTGATGCTAACGCAAAATATCTCTTTTGCAGAGCATCATCCGTTGAGATCCATCTATGAAGCACTCTCTAGGTGAGGAAAGATTATTTCATGGGGGTAATATTATTCAGAGATTACCAAATAGCTTAGACTGATTGTGGTTGATTTTGAAGAAGCTCCAAGTGTATTTAGTTTTGAAAATATCATCCTTTGTAATCATCCACGAGAGGGAATCTGAGCATATACACCTTATATGAGGCTTGACTTTATCTTTAATGCACGACAGTATTTTCCATACTTTCGAGCATTTCTTGGTATTAAAATTAGCTAACAGAGGGTGATTATTTTTGCAGTAAGTACTGTAGATGAATATTTCCCATAATGTTGTGTTTTGTCTGAATTTTATCCACAGATTACAGGAAGTAACATATTGGAGCTCCTTTAAATTTCTCACATTAAGGCCTCATTCAATGTAAGTTTTAAAGACTTTACTCAGTCTACACCAATGGATTTTGGTAGAGTTTTGATTTAATCCCCAAAGAAAACTATTAAAAAGCTTCTTAATTCTGTCAATAATTTCATTGGGAAGAACATTGCTTTGAATCCAATAGCTTGGAAGAGCCATTAGGATAATATTGATTAGACTAAGTCTGCCAGCCAATGAAAGATTCTTGCTTTCCCATTTGTTAGTTATGTTTCTGATATTAGCGATCAAAGATTCATAGTTCCTCGCCCAATTATTGTTATTGAGACTGACTCCCGGGTAGGTAATAGGAAAGTTTTCACTTCTATAACCAGTGCTATTAGAAAGAGTTTAACTTTGTTGATGGAAACATTGGTAGAAGTAATGATGGTTGTTTTCTCCTTATTGATCATCTGGCCACAAGCTTCTTGTTAATCCTGAAAGAAATTTCTTAGAGTAGCAACGGCGTAATTAGAACCATTTGTAAATATTAAGATATCGTCAGCGAATGCAAAAGAAGGTAGGAAAATATGACTTCTGGTTTTGTATTGAATGTTTATTATTGTAAAAAATCATGTTGAGGCCTCTTTTGAGAGTTTCTTCAGCAATAATAAAGAGATATGGAGACAAGGGGTCTCTTTATCTCAAGCCTCATCTAGTTCTAAAATATCATGTTGCATTGTCATTAATAATCACAGATTCCTTAACATGTCTGATAATATTGTTGATGAGGTTAACAAAATTTTTGCTGAAACCAAAAGTAAAGAGAACTTTGCCAAGAATTCTATGTGACAATCTCGAATGTTTTAGCCATATCGACTTTAATAAGAATGTTTCCATCCTTAATTCTTTTGTTAAGGTCATAGATCAATTCATTAGCCATGAGAATATTTTCATGAATAGATCTTTTAACAACATAGGCCTCATGACTTTCTGAAATAATTTTAGGCAACATGGTTTCTATTCTGTTACTAATCACTTTAGATAGAATTATATTGAAAGTGGAGCACAAGCTGATTGGCCCGAACTGCTTCCAATAAGTAGGATTCTGCATGTTGAGGATTAGAACTAAACATGTGGCTAACACCCTTTGAGGAAGGGGATAGCCATTAATAAAAGAGATGATTGCGTCCTTGAGATCAGCTTTGATGATGTTCCAACAGCTAAGAAATAAATTAATGTTAAACCCATCCATGTCTGCTACGCTTGTAGGGTTAAGGCCTTTAATAGCTATAAGAATTTATTCTTCAGTAGGCAAAACCATGACGGCTATATTGTCCTGCTCAGTAACTATATTAGGGATAGTATTAAATAGGTAGTTATTAAGATGAGCTCTCTGAGAATCATAGTTAGAATAAGGACTTTCAGTAAGGATGTTTTGAAAGTATGAAACAGCAGATTTGCTGAGCTGATTTTCATTAGTGATCCAATTTGATCCCTATTTGATTCTGATAATTCAATTTCTTCTAATCTTTTTTTGACATAATCCTGATAGGTTTTGGTGTTGCGGTCATCCTTTATCCAGGTGGAGTATGTCTTTTGCTACCATTAATTTTCTTTATAAGCCAGAACTATAAAGAGATAAGCATTAGCCTTTGACCATTTGATTATGTTAATTTCATTATTGTTATCTATGAGTAACTCTTCCATTTTTTTAACTTATTTTTCACTTCTTTCAGTCTTTTTAATTTGTTCTAGAATCTGATTAGAGGAGAGCCTTGCATATCAATCAGCCAGTTAGATGAAACAAAGGGGAGGAAATATTCATTTAAGCACTACGTATTAAGAAAATTAAAACAGGATTTCTTATTGTTTTTTTTATTAGAAATAGCGATAAGGATATGTATGTAATCAAAGAAAGTTCTGGGAAGATACTTGACACATTTTTTGTTGAAGAGAACAGTCCACTCAATCTTGTGAAGAACACGATCCAAGCGCTTCCACTTGATTTTGTTAGACCAGGTAAATCTATTTCCCATGAATCTAGCCTCTTCTAGCTTGCATAGATTGATTTCATTTTTGAAATCATCAGAGCTATTTGTGCAGAAGTTAGTGCAACCTTTTTTCCAGAGAGGTTAGTTATGATGTTAAAGTCTCCAAGAACAATCCAATATTTAACAGAAATGGATATGTTGCTTAGAGATGTTATGAGAATCTGTTTCATACTCTTCCATGATATGGCACCTCCTTCTAGAATTAATGCATGTCTATAAACCAAAAAAAACACATATGAATAACATGATAACCTATAGAAAAAAGTATATAGTGGAAGAATCCTTCATAATAATATGGTGGAGGTTATGCACATCAAAATGAAGTCACCCAGGTATGTTTAGATATCCAATACCTTGTATATACAGGAGATTACTAAACCCTTTCTCGAATGTCTCGATCTCGATGAAGTAGTCTTTATGGTATAAGAACTCCATGATGGAAAAAGAAGTTCTCACTTTTTACAAGACGTTATATATAAGTTTTTCATACTGCTGAGAAAATGCTGACTAGAAAAGAATTCCTTTACAATCTTGAGCATTAAATATAAATATATGACCCTGAGCATCCAAAGTGTCTTCAATAAAGTAGAGTATGTCGCTTGCCGTCAATTGCTTTTTCTTGCCATCAATTGCTTTTGCCGCAAACCTAATTAGTGCCCTCGTTTTGTAATCTGCCGTATATTAATTCCCTTCTCTTCTCTTGCTCTGTTTCATTCTATTTATAACCTTTGCCGATAAAACCCTAAAGAAGTCTGATTTCGTTTTTCCTTTTTTCCTGGGCTTTTTAATTCCTTTTCTAATTCTTTTATAATGGGCCCCCAAACAATAAAGAACACAAACCTCTTTTTCAAAGTCACATCTGGTCTTCTGTGATGTTTATTGCTTCGACCAGTGGCCACTATATTTTAATTCCAGTTAATTCAGGTAGGTTAGTAACGAGAAGAGTTTCTTGTTGCCTACCTACCTTTGCCAGTTCATTTATGATTCCTACCTCTCACCGTCTTTTGTTCCTCAGCCGACTCTTGTGCTCCTTTACGTCTATTTATGTATATATATTCTGCCAAAACAAAAACGAATTATGAAATATTTTTGCTAAATAAAATAATATTTTAAACAATATAGCTAAATAAAATCCTCGCGTCTAATTTTTTTTTTCTTAATTAATTTCTTTTTATGCTTCGTTTTAATATTTTTTTTATAATTTAATATTTTAAACAATATCTGAGAAAATATTTTTTTTTCAACATTAATATATTTTTCAAGCATTAATATATATATATATATATATATATATATATATATTATTTGGAAAATCACTCGTCATAATATATTTTTAGCATTAATATTTTTTTTTCAACATAAATATATTTTTTTCAAGCATCAATATATTTTTCTTTGTTTTCAACTGTTCCAAAATTGCCCTCAAGTACATTAATTTCCAGTTTCTTCAATTTCAACCCCCATTTATTAATATTATCACAATTTACCCGCGGCACAATCGTCTTTAAGAATACTGGAAAAATACGTTAAAACTCAACGAATATTTGAGAACCGATGACGATTTTAAGAATAATGGAAGCGTAATAAGTGATATGAAATGCATTTATCAGGGGTTATTTGTAAATAATAGTGTTTAATAAGTGTACATTCAGATGGTTACGTTTCAGTTGATGTGAATGATCCAAGTGGGAGATTGCAAGGATGCCCTAAGCTTAGAATGTCTCATCATATGTAAATTTAAAGTGTCCAAGCATGTTATCATTTGTCCAATTAAATAATATGTATATTGGACATACATATAATAATAAGTACCATTGAAGTATATAGTATAGATGCAAGTCGGGTTTATTGTAAATCTTTAGAAAGGATTTATTAATCTAATGTCTTAGTTATTAGACCCTAAAATTCAAATAAAATTTATAGTCTCTTGTAGTGGCTAGTACATCGGGTCGTACAACTTTAAGAATTAAATAAAGATTGATTTAATAAGATATGAAAGTTAAAGGGTTGAATTTATAAGTTTGGGTTTATTTAGAAGCTACTAGTTAATTTAGTGAAATCAATTCACTATATATGTATACTTATTTAATATCCCTAATTCACTATTTGTATATTAAAAACAATGTAGATTTGTTGTTTCTCTCAATTTTCTCTTCATTTTTATTGTTATTCTTTCATGAGTGATTTCTGAGTGAATACTCCATAGAGGTTCATATATTTATCCTTCAAATATATATTTACATGCACCTAGATAACATCGAGAATAGTTGTAGCCAGTTATGCATCATTGAATCAAAACCACTTTATTCATATATCGTGAGGTATCAATAATAGAATATACAAAGCAGTAAGTACCTCCTTTTATTGTTTTTCATCTTTAGAACTGGAGGGATTATCCCTCATGATTATTTTAGGGTTTATGACCCTACAACAAATATATGTTAAACAAGATAAGTTTGGTCTAAATATTTGGTAATCATAATTTTAAACCAAGTGTCTTATGTGGCCAAACCGACGATCTCACATGTAAAAACTATTTTACTAACGTGTTTATCCTTAATTTTGCTTATCTCTATTATGGTCATGTGCTTATCTGTTTTATAAATTTAACTTGAGATGAATTCATTCTCTCGTGAAAGGTAACACTACCCTTGAATTCTCATAAGTATAATTCTTATAATGTTTGTGTACATGTAGAAAGATATCTCACACGTAAACCAAATTCTATTTAAAATTTGTTGAACTTATCCTCCAACAATAACGACCAACATATATCACATCATATATGCAACTCATTCGTATATGTTAAATATTGTTTCAATGAATTGTTATTACCTATTGGAAAATTCAATGTCTATAAGTTTATTATATTTTAATTAGGTTAACATCATCTATAAAATATTAGTTTAAGAGTTTTAGTATCATCTTTGTCGATGTTAAGTTTACCATATTTTAAGGAAATGGTGTGGTAAAATGGTATGTCAAATTCTTACCATAATGCACATAAGAGATCGGTATGGTTCCATCTTGAATCAATTGTTTAACGCGCGCATGTTTGAGAAATATGTGTTTATACTTCTTATTATATATGTCATTATAAGTTATATCCAGAGTGGTTTAGCTAGTACTTTATGTCAATTATCTCTAAAAAAATTCAGGTTATTTTCTTGTTGTTGCAAACGATATAAACTCATGCCTCATAGTTGAGTGTGACATACACGTTTGGTTTTCAGAATAAAAAAACAATATCACCTGTAAAAGTAAACACTCGTCCTGTATTTGCTTTCTTATTTGCCTGGTTGGTGATCCAACTTCCATATGTGTCTCCCTCAAACACCTTTAAAAAATAGAATATTGAAGACATATCTTTGGTCTTTTCAAAATATCCAAGAATTATCTCAATGGTATTCCAATGTACCCTACTTTCATTACTAGTAAATTGATGTAATTTATTTACCACAAATGGAATATCAGTCATATTTCATAGACACACATATATATATATATATATATATATATATATATATATATATATATATATAAGGTTTCATATGGCATTAGCTTATTCCAGTTGAGTTTGTGTGTATCCTTCATTTTTTCCAATTTTTAAACTATTATTCAATCATGTATGTTGAGATTGACTAATAGCATAATCCTCACTATTTTAGTATACTTTTATTTTGAGAATTGTATATACATCTTCAAGATCTTTCACCTCAAAATTTGGAATACAAACACCTCTTCATTTTAAGAACCCATCTCAAGTCATTACTAAAAATAAGTAGGTCATCTACGTATAGGTACACTACAACCATCATGCCACCTTGAACCTTAATATATTAAACTTGTTTATTGTATTGTTTCTAAACCTATCGGATATTATTGGATAACTGAACTTTTTATGTAATTTTGTAGGTGTTTGTTTTAATACATATAGTGACTTAAAAAGCTTGCACACCATTGACATTTATTCAGGAGCACAAATCCCTTGAGTTCATCCATGTAGACCTCTTTGTCAAGATTTTTATTAAAGGATTTTATTTGAATAAAAATTTGATTAATTTTAGGAATACATATTGGATGCAAGTTAAGAGTATTCTTATGGTTGTGCTTCCCGCAAACAGAGCATATGTGTCAATATAATATTTATTTATTTATTCGAAAATAATTGGTTACCAATTTAATCTTGAATGCTTGAATGGTACCATATGTGTGATATTTATTTTGAAATTCTCATTTATACCGATTAGTTTTGAATCACAAAGTTAACTTAAGCAATTCTTAAATGTGATTAAACATTGGTGAATTTATCTCAACACTTATGACCTTTTTTCAAAATGCAAAATATTTAAAAGATATTGTCTTTATGTAATATGTAGGGTTATCTCTTAAAAGAACACCACGACAATTTCCTAGATGATTTCTTCACCATTTCCTTCCATCAAGTTAAAAAAATCTTTAAGATTCTACCTTATCGTAAGCTAGAACCTTAGGTGTTTTCTCATTTTAACTTCTACGAGGTTCACAAAATTGTTCCACAACCAAAATTGTCCCTCATGAAGTCATTTTCTTATATTAGTCAAGTGCATAAGACTGGCTATAACTATATAATTTTGACTTAAATACTTTTTAAAATTTAGATTTAATAACCATTTTAAACTCCAAGTTTAACAACCTATAAGTTTTGTTATTTGATGTGTATCAAACAAAAGTCCATCTCTTGGATTTTGGACCCAATCTCAGCTTTATTGGATTTTTGCTCTTTATTGAGTTTGACCAAAACTTTAGGAATTTCGTGTAAAGCCTATTTAAATGCGTCTCTTTTATCAATTCATTAACGCAGACAATTTTCTCTTTCTCAAATTTCTCTCTCTATTTTATTTCTAGCTAACATGGTATCATAACGAGGTTGCAACTTCCCTGCATTCTAAGCAACTTCCCCGCGTTCTATTGAGTGAGGTAGAGGCGGAATGTTATTCCGCGGATCAAGCTTAAAGGAGAGTGTTAAAAGTAGAGTTGGTCATTTATCTCACATCGATTAGATTAAAAAATATAAGTGGATGAAATATCTTAACTAATGTGAGGCCTTTTGAAAGTGAATAAAAAACAAAACCGTACGGATGTACAAACCCAAAACGGACAATATCACATTAGTGGTGAAAGATATAAATTTTGACATATATATACACCATCGCCCTCTCAATAATGTCTTCAAAAGCATTGATTTTCATTATTTTCTTCGTAATAACAATTTATAAGAAAGTAACAAAAATTATAAAAATATAACTTCAGCTTTTAGATATTATTACGTTCCCCTATCACCAGTAACATATAAACACTAACACCAGTAACATATAACAATATAAACTTTGAAGTATGTATAGTAGTTGTTTTTAAAATTACATGTTATAGAGTTTACAGTAAAAAAACATTTATTTACTTTTTAGTTAGCAGATTTGATATTACCCCAAAAGATGTCATTAATGAATAACAAACGTTGTAAGTGTAGCAGCTGAGTTCACAAAACTATTGCTATGTCATCTAAAATCTACTTTAACAAATTGGTTAGATTAATATCTTTTTAATATGTTAACTAAAATATAAATCACCAGTATATATGTTCACATGCAGTCATAGTTGTCAAATCGTGTATCGTATCGTGTATCGATTTTGGTTTTTTTCATATCGTGTATCGTGAATCGTATCGTACCGTAAGATACGGTGATCTATTCAAAAAAATATATAAATATATATATATATATATATATATATATATTTATATATATATATATATATATATATAAAACATATATTGTACAATAGTTCATAGCTCAATAGGAGTGACTCTCACTCTTTTATAGTCTTTTTCTATGTATCTCAAAGGCCAAAACACTTTCCATGAGTTAGTTTAAGATTTGAAAGTATATAATTTTAGAAATCAAGTTTAAACTAACATATTTACATAGGTGAGAAAGTGTCATTTAATCTGTATTTTCATGTTTTAGTAATGCATAGTTTGTATTTTCATGTTTTATAATAATGCATAGTTCTGATATAGCGTGAGCCTCTGAAGCAGTTGAAATTACGATTTACAGGTTATAGAATTAAAGACTTCAAGTTTATTACAGTTTATTTATTGACAGTTAAACATTGACAGTTACTTTTAAATTATAATTTTAAGTTAAAAACTATGTAAAGTTAACTCAGTTCTCCATTTTTTTTCCTCAAAACCTTTGAATTCTGCAAAAAAAACATTATCGGACGATAATACAATATGGCCGATACTTATCGTATTGTACGATACTGTATATGTATCGTCCGATACATAAACCCAGCGATACATAATAAGATACGTATCGCTGGGGGTTTAGAGTCCGATACGTATCGCGATACCAACGATACGTATCGCGATACTAACAACTATGCATGCAGTATATATGTTCTTAGTATAAGTATAATTTCTATGTATTAAAGGCAAATACATGACACATTGTGTAACACGTACGAATACACACAAGTGAAAAACAGCATATATATACTACGTCTGTTGGCATCTAAGACTATCAAATATCAAACATATGTGGTAATTTCTTTGTATTTATCGGCTGAGCTTGATTGACTCCAGTTTCTGGATAAGGTAACCAGCAGCAGAGTTGTAGTTTGGCTGAAAAGGCCGCAGATTAGACCTATCCATAAACCCTGTAACAACAATTAAATAACTAATAAGATAGAGAACATAAATGGCATCTCCTCTAGATTAATGTCAAATTGCACCTTTGCATATAGCTTTAGCTTAAACCCGAGAAATATTGCAATCGGCATCCCGATTAGATAGAACATTGTTAGGTTAGCGAGCACTGCTAAATGCTGCCACCCACATCCTCTTGCAACCCCTAAATCAGAAAGAAAAGTAAAAATCACAACTTAGTTTCATTTCAAAACCTTGTGGTAACATCTACATCTACTATGTTTTTTTTTTTTATCGTCAATTCAAAACATATTGTTTAAAACTAGGAAATGTATATACCTGATAATACACCTTGCACAGAATCGAGTGTGATGGAAATAACAAGGAACGGCGTCATTGAAGCAAACTCCGTTATTATATTAGGTATATCACTAAAAAGACCAGCCCAGTAATTATGACCAAAGACTAGAGCGACAACTAGTGCGAGAGCAAGAACAACGGAGAGCTTCAGACTCACAAACATGGCCTTCTTTGCTCTGTCAGTATTTCCTGCTCCTAATTCATTGGACACTCTTGTGCTGTCACGGTCAAATAATACTTTTTCTTATGTATACTTGCACAACATATAAACCGAGAAGCTGAATATAGTCTATATAGATAGATGATTAGTGACGTTTAAATAACTGACCTCGCAGCAGCACTGAGTCCATAGGTGAGCATATATGCGATAGTTTCTGTATTAACACTAAAGACATCGAAAACCAAAAATAAGCTTATGAGATCATTAAAAACAGAATCGAGAAGATGAACATCAATTGATTTACCACATTGCGACAAGGGATGTCGTTATAGTAGAGTTTGGCATGATTCCTGCTACGAACACAAGTATCTCGAATGCCCAATACTCTAAGCTAGTACAACCAGAAAACCACAATTCAAATAACTAATCTTTTCGGTTGATTTTACGGAAATTGTTGTTCTTGTATTAGTTACTTACCATACCATTGCGGCTGAAGGTAAACTTAATCTTAAGTTTACAAGAACATAACTGAATGATTCAGACGAAAACCCTTCCCATGTCTGGTTGAATTTCTTTGAAAAAACAACATATAATCCCAACAAAAGGAGTGATATCCACATTGAAACCGAAGCAGCCAAGGCAGCTCCTTTAAATCGAAGAGCTGTCCAATTAACCAAAGCATACACCACACCAAAATGAATCACCAACGAAATGGCAGAAAAAATCATTAAAGTTTTGACAATGGATTGCGTCTGAAGAAACCTCGAGATGTTTTGCACGAGCGCGTAAGCGAACAGACCCGGAATTAGATATTTTACGTATAGAGCAGCTGATTGAGAAACTAGAGGATCTTGATGGAGTAACAAGAGTATTTCTTCGGTGTAGAACCATAAAATAGACACAACCATAGAAAATACAAAAGATATGATGCAAGATGATTGCAAATAAATCCCTAACATCCTATACTGCTTTGCACCAAACCCTTGTCCACAAAGTGTTTCAAGTGATCCACTTAATCCTGTCTTAACACAAAAACACAAAAACTAAATATACACAAAAGACCTAACTTTTTTCTAAAACCCAGAAAGATTTAATCAAGATATAGATGGAAATTACCATGAAAGCAAAACCAGTGACGGTTGCCCAAGAATTGCCTAGGGTTGCACCGGCGAGCTCGATCTGGCCAAGGTGACCGGCGAACATGACAGAGACCAGAGGGATGCAGTAATAGAAAACATTAGTGAGAATCATTGGTAATGAAAAACCAATTTGATGTTTGGCTTCTTTGACATCAATCACTTTCTCCAACCAACTTTTCTTCAAGTTAGTTGATCCTTCTCCATTTGCAGATTCTAAGAGAGGACTGTTAGAAACAGAACTGGACATTATGGCTGATGATTTATAGTTGGAGACCTAGAGGGTTTCACTTGAGAAGAGCTCGATCATTTCTCGAGTTTGATTTCTCATTTTTGGATGGAATGATGAGATATTTATATTGACTTCTGCAGATTAATAATTGAACTAGCATGTTGTTTGAGGGGCTCTAAATGTTGTCTGAGAAAATGATGGTCTAGGAGTTGTAATTTTTTATCCAAAACTTGTAATATGCGAATGTATGACTAACCAGGACGAAAATATTGGTTAAAATTCGATAACAGACTAATAATGTTTTTATCAATAAGATTTGTTCAGTTCATTTATGTTTTGCTGTAGGGATTTAATAAATGTACCATATATTAGGTAGCTATAATATATCATTCCTCTTCGGACAATTAATGAGAGCAGTCATGGGCCAAAAACTAAATGCTGTCTGAACAAACTTGAATTTAAGGGTGTTTGTTAGATCTGACATTTTGAATGCCATATTAATTTGTTTTTCAGTTTTTGAGAACACATCTAGAAATACAAAGCTTTACTCTGTTACTACAGTGAAATCTTAGAATGGCCAAGAATACTCCTTCCTCTAATAAAGAACATTGAAAGACAACTTTAGAATTTGTTAGATTCATATGATTCTACATGCAGATAATGTATTAGTACTCAAGGGATCTAAAAAAACAATACAACCCCAAAAAGATTGACAGTCCATAAGATCCAAATATGAATAAATATAATTAATAATACAAAGTTTTTATTTTGGGTACAGAGCAAGAACTAAAAGCATAAGCATTTCATAGACTTAAGAGAAGCAGCAAAGAAAGCAAACATACAACTATTTAGGAGTCGGACCAATTCCTTTGTAAGATAAATGGACTGAGGTGAACATTTTGTTACTCAGCTTTCTCTGTTTTCTCTGGTTCTTTCTTCTTCTCTGGTTCTGTAACTTTCTTCTCTGGCTCTGTGACTTTCTTCGGCTCTGTCTTGGTGACCTTCTTCTCTTCTTTTGCTTCCTTCACTTTAGGTTGCCCTTTCTTTGGCTTCATGAAGCAGAAACAAGAGCAGCAAGGACACTGAAACAAGAACTTCATTCTTTTCTCTCTCACTACTTTTCTCGGTTCAACACTAGACTCTTCTGTTTAGAAGAAAAATATAAAAGAGAAAAGACTAAACTTTGCACATGCTTTCTCTCTCTGCTATCTTATCAAGAAACTTTCTAGTATGTATGTACGTAGTGTGCTTTCACTAATACTAAGATCACTCATTGTTTTCAAAATATAATGTAGTGTCGGCTTCAATAATTATATTAGTGTAGTAAAACAAATTCCAAGATATACCAAGATAAAAAGTGAATCGAAAACACTAAATTCCAAAAATAAAAAATGAATGCAACTTTGGATTCCTTTTCCATCCATCACTATCAAGTAACAATTTGTGACCAATAATGCAAGGTTTAGGGTAAGGCTATGGAGTATTATGGGTCATGTTGCCCACAATATCAGCAAAAAAAGTTGCTCTTTTTTTCATATCTTTGACCCCACATACGAGATTTCTAGGCTGGCTCGCATAAAAAAACTTTATCGTTTGTGTTTTATACTGAAACTTGTGATTTTAATCATAAAAAACGTAATAATAAAGTAGGAGAAAGACAGGATTAAAGTTTAATCATT
The DNA here is from genome assembly GCA_036936605.1 of Limnanthes douglasii subsp. nivea. Taxonomy (NCBI): domain Eukaryota; kingdom Viridiplantae; phylum Streptophyta; class Magnoliopsida; order Brassicales; family Limnanthaceae; genus Limnanthes; species Limnanthes douglasii. The sequence continues at coordinate 109,947,876 of JAUPFV010000003.1, read as the reverse complement.
TAACCTTATCTTTGCTGCACATTCATCAACATGACTGACCAATTTCAAGGTTATATTTGCATCCTAGACATATTCGATTGCATAATCTAATCGAATACTATAAGAAGGCTATCCGACTTTTTTAAAAAGCAGAAACATAGAACATAAAAACTCTAATTTCATTCCCCAAGTTTTCAAAATTCGGCAGCATATTCTACAACAGCAATCACATGTAGAGTTTGAAACGATATATTATCTAAACAACATATTTGTCGAAGATCATATCTTTATTTATAACCTATGTACTTGATATCATGAGTATGAAAAATGATTATTAGTTTAAAGACTAGACGGTGGATTTACTGGTTTCGACTTTTCGCTGTAGTCATATACCCCAACACCACGTTTTCTTCCAAGTCGACCAGCATCGACATATTGAACCAGAAGAGGGCAGGGTGCGTATTTATTATCACCAAGGCCAGCATGAAGGACTTTCATTATAGATAAACAAACATCCAACCCAATGAAATCTGCAAGCTCCAATGGACCCATTGGATGGTTAGTCCCCAACTTCATTCCTGTGTCAATATCCTCCTTTGATGCCACTCCAGTATAAAGTGTGAAAAAAGCTTCGTTTATCATTGGCATGAGGATTCGGTTTACGATGAAGCCAGAGTAATCCTGAGAGCATATGACTGTCTTGCCAAATCTGCAATTTAAAAAGTTAAAAAAACAGGAAATGAAATAAAGAAAAGACATTTTTTAAGCTACTGAACTGGATGTTAGAATCAGGTATCTGATTTAGTCACCTCTCTGCCAAGGCTTTTGTGGCACCAAAAGTCTCATCTGATGTGTCGGCACCTCGTACAATCTCAACCAACTTCATTATAGGAGGGGGATTCATGAAATGCATGCCAATTACCTATGAGGACTCGCATATTCATTGCCATATTAAAACGGAGTTCGTAATTACTAGTTATGCAGTCAAGCCAAAAAACAAATTACATTAAGTGTCTAACCTGGCATGGTCTGCTAGTTGCAGATGCTAGACGGGTTATTGAAATGGAACTTGTATTGGATGCTAAAATGGCAGAACCTTTTGCTATCTTATCCAGATCGCCAAACAACTTTTTCTTTATATCTTCAGATTCAACAATAGCTTCAATAATAATATCCGCAGAGTCCAGTTCTTCTATATTCGAAGTACATCGCAGCCGCCCCAAAGCATCGTCACCTACAGTCTGTCAAGTAAAAAGTTTGCAACTTTCTCAATACCACAGCAAAAACTTCCAAAAGTCTATAATGATTTTCTTTATCTTCTGCCTTATTACATTCGCAGCTTTGCACAAGACAATATCACAAAGACGGACTTAATCAGAGATGGTGAGGAATTCAAATGTTAAAACAAAGATATGAAAGCAGAACCACACATGGCTTGTACAATTTTAAGAAACCAAGCATCCACGAAAGATTACATTAAGACATCACATCCCTAGAGTATAACCCAACTCTTTAACATTCATGGATCATCAAAGAAGATTGATTGGAGGAACAAAAGAAATTCAAATGTTAAAACAAAGATACATGGCTCGTACAATTTTAAGAAACCAAGCATCCACGAAAGATTACATTAAGACATCACATCCCAAGAGTATAACCCAACACTTTAACACTCATGGATCATCAAAGAAGATTGATTGGAGGGACATAAGAAATTCAAATGTTACTTATATAATGTTGGGTTTTTGATTCAGTGATTTTAGCAGCTTCAACACTACTATATGAAGTGGTTAACTCTACCTTTTACATGCAAAAGCACTCGTTACCTTGCTAATGTAAACTAAATTCGCACAAATCTACAAGTGATTCGTTGTTGTCTGAACAGAACTATGGATATTGGCACACGAAAACCTAATTTCAAACCAAAATCATATACTGTAACTGAAAAGTCGCACGGGTATACCTTAGAGAGTTGTCCTTTGGAGACGAGGCGTTGGATGGAAGATGAGATGGATTTGATGGCTCTGGTCAGGGCGTCGGGGTCGGTGTCGACGAGCCAAGCGTCGAGGCCGTGAGTGATAGCGAGCTGTGCAATACCGGAGCCCATCTGGCCGCTTCCGATAACTCCGATGCTCTTCATCTCAGTCGACTTGCCTCTCTGATTGGTCTGTTCGTGTTTCAAATGAAATGAGTATGACTGTATGAGCATGAAAAGGAGGTAGATGAGTGTTATCACGCGCCAGCGAACCCACAAGCGTAGAAGGTGTTGGGCCGAAAAAAGATGATCCGCACCTTTGGTGTTTTCTCCTCTTTCTGTTTTTTTAGCATTTTTGGGTCCGTAGTCTAATATAACTTTGGGTAGGTGACCAATAACCCCAATAACATCTGAAAAGATTAAAGGTCGGCCCTCAATCAATAACTAAACTAAAAATAGTAAAAAAACTATTATTTTTGACGAATAATTCAACCGTAATTCTTTTTACAATAAAAATTGTATTTATTTTTTATGTAATAATATTTAGTTTGTAACTAAAAGTCCTATTTATTAACGATTATTTTTATTTTCTATCACCTATGCGTATGTAATTACGTAAATTACCTACTATTTTTTTTACAACCAAATTATATGTATTTTTGTATTTGGAATATAGTTAAAAAAAATTATTCAAAAATTCAACATAAATATGCACATATTTTTATAACTACAAAAGAGTTAGTTGTTTCACATTCTATCAAAGCTACTCTATCAACGCTTCTTTTCACAAAAATAAATTGTATATTGTTTTTTTACGCAAATTTATCTCGCAATAAAAATCATATTTATGCAGCTATTGTTTCTTATTTCTCAATCAAAAGTTCTATTTACGTTACATTGTTCTTCTTATTTTCGTAACACATTTGCATGTAATTACGTTAGTGAACAGACTTGATTCTTCTAGACTTATTTCGCAACCCAATTGTTCGCAATTACGCAACCAAAAAAATACTATAATTCAAAAACAAAAAAAGTCTTCAATGGATCTAGTTTTGTTTGTTTTAAAAAAAAACAAAATCAATGATATTTTGTATTGTTTAAAAAAGGGTTAAAGGGTATATTGGTATTTACCAAAAGTCCAAGTGGTTATCGTTATTTAAGTTTTAAAACACATGTTTATATGTTCTTTATCAAATATTGGATGGTAATTGGTAAATAGTTTTGATCTTTAGGTGGTTTTTTTTTCCAAGAAACTGATTTTATTGATGTTAAAGAAAGTATTACAACTTCTGTTTTATGGTTACATGTTATGAACTACATGTTGTACATATTACAGTTTTATCTACTTTGTTAAAGCTTCTTTCTTTTTACTGCTTCCTCTCGCATCTTCCCTCTTATCTTGTAGCATTTCTTCTTGCTTTGTACATGTTGTGGATTCTTAATGCTCCATTGCTATCTTACTTCACCTGCAAAACAGAGAGTCATCAGGTCAAGTTTTTCAAACTTGCTAAAGTGTTAGTTATCTTCAAAAAATCTAAAGTATCCCATGTTTAAGGATTATAGCAATATAATGGCGTGTAATTCACGCAAGGAATGATTATGCTCAACTGTGAATTCAGAGTGAATCTTAAGAGCATGTCTAGCTATCCAATCAGCAGCTAAATTTTGTTCTCTATATATGTGCCTAAGTGACATCTATGGTTTAAACATTTTTCTACACCATTGTAAGATTTCCTCTAAGTGCCAAGGGTACTTCCCTAGAGCTAGCATGTTAAATAAGCTAAGACAGTCTATTTCAACATCTACTAAGGTTAAATTCTGGCTGTTACATTACATTAGTCCATTAATAAGGCCTAAGATTTCAGCTGTTAGGGCATTACATTTTCCAGTTACATCACATTTGGCAATTAAAAGTGTTCCAAGGCTATTTCGTATAACAAATCCATAGCTAGATTCACCATTATATAAAGAAGATCCATCACAATTCATTTTGACTTTGTTATGTAATGGTAAAGGCCATGTAATGTACATGAAAGGTTTAGCTGATTTAACGTGATTAAAACAACCTAATTCCTTAGTTAAATGTTTATCTTTTAACCAATGTTTACTTGTTAAATGTGATGCTGAATCTAAGGATGAGAGTATAAATAAGATATGGTGAACAGTTTTCTTAGAAGATATGATTATGTTTTTATGTTTGATGCTGTTTATAGCAAACCAAATAGACCATATATTCAAAGCAGGCAGAATGGTACGTATATGAACTCTCTTAGAAGTAGATAATAACCAAAGATTTATAATATGATTCATTGTCATATATCTACATATATCTATGTTAAAATTAGTAGAAAAGAAAGACCATACATACCAAGTAGACTCACAAGATACAAAGACATGGTTAAGTGTTTCTAAGTTATGACATTGAGATTCAAATCCAAGTTTTAAGCAGGTTGGTATAATTTTATGAGCTGATATCATAGGATCTTGAAGAGCTATGATATCAACTGAAAACTTTTTAATCATGTTTTTTGTTCTTCTTAAGGTTTTCTGATTACCTATTCCTCTAATGTTCCAATTTAGTAAAGATATAGTTATTTTAAACATTGATTTGAGGTTCCTATGGAACCTTTAAGATTTCTTGTTCTTGATCTTACTTTACTTCTTACAGGTCTTCTAACATTAATATTAATATAATCTTTTTTAGCTTTTTTTTTGTTTTAGTGAGTTTGGTTCACTTAAACTTGATCTTACGAAAGGTATATGTTATGTTTCTACAATATCTTCTAGCTCTTCATCTGTTAAAACATTGAATGAGTTATTTAATTTTATAGTCTCAATTGCATTTAATATGTCCTTGTTGGATATTTCAACAGATTCTTCAAGTTGGTTAAAAAAAATACATTGCTACTTTGGTGCTCAGATGTGTTGAATGTTTGAAGTGACTCATTTACATTGTCTGTTTCTTTTATATTTGATTGTTGAGTGTCTACTTCCATACCAAGTGTATTGGTTACAATATTATTTTCAGATGCTGTCTTTGCTATTAAGTTTTTATCCCTTTCAATTGTTTGATTTTGATTATTTTCTTTATGGTTTTTATCATTAGTTTCATGATCAATTTCAGTGTGAATTCCAATATTAATTTCTATGTTTCCTTTTATATTTGATTGTTGAAGTGATTCCTTTACATTGTCTGTATCTTTTATGTTTGATTGTTGAATGTCTACTTCCATAGCAAGTGTATTGGTTACAATATTATTTTCAAGTGCTGTCTTTGCTATTAATTTTTTATCCCTTTCAACTGTTTGATTTTGATTATTTTCTTCAGGGTTTTTATCATTAGTTTCATGATAAATTTTAGTGTGAATTCTAGTATTAATTTATGCGTTTTCTTTTGGTATCCAAACTTCTTTTGAAGGAAGATTGGATAGATTTTTCTTGTAACCTTTAGTGTCTCTGTTATTTTTTAGGTTTTGTTCATACTCTTCTTTTTTTACAGTGATTTTCTTGATGCCCTATATGTTTACAAGTTTTACAATAGAAAGGCTTTTTCAGGTAAGTAATATTTTTCCAGAAACCATCCTCTTCTCCAAAGCATATCCAAATGCTTTGGGGAAGAGGCTTAGAAATATCAGTTAAAACCCAGGCTTTATAATTGTTGTGCACAGCAATGGTGTTTTTTGGAACCCATACTGTTAAAGGCAATCCAATTGCTTTAGCAATATGGGTTATGGAATCAGTATTGTAAACAAATTCAGGGAGTTTAGGTAATGAAATCCAAAGAGGAGTCACAGGTGACTCCTTTTTGGGGTTAAATTCTAGTGACCATTTGAGTATTCTAAAGGACAATTTACCTATAGTTCTAATATTTTTACTCCAGAAAGTTTTAACATCTTCAATTTGTTCAAGTTCTATAAAGAAGTGCCTGTAATCCCATTTATAATTGTTATATGATCCTATAAATCTAAATGCAGCAACATATGACTTGAACTCGTTGAGAATGGGACTCCCAAACGAGAACTTAGCAATTAACACAGTTTTTGAAAGATTAGTTAGAGCCAACTTATCTGTTTGTAGAAATGTCACCGACTTGTAGTCTTCATGCTCCTCATGTATGACTCCCTTGTGTATGAACTCCTTTCTGGCTCCAACCATTTCAGCGAATGATTTCTTGCTTCCATTTTGCTCGAACATCGGGTTCATGACCAGGTTTGGTGAGCTGGAACCCTTCAGTGGGGGAAACTCTTCCTTGTCCATCAGATTTGAACGATTTTTAACGAACCAGTAAGAAAATCCTTGATTTAGGGTTTTCTAGAGGGTATTCTTGACTCAAGATCTGACTTTGTGGTTATTGTTTTGATCGAACATTTGATGAAGAAACGAATTTGTGGCTGAAAATTCTTGATTTAGGGTTCTCTGGTGGGTTTTCTAAACGATTAGGGTTTGTGAGAGAGGTTAGAAGAGAGGACTGAGAGGAACGATCTCCTCGGGATAAGGAAACGTTCACAGATCTGATAAGCAAAGGGTGCTACTTGGGCGATATCTTGGGCTATCTTGAAAACCCACCTCGAATCTTGGAGCGACCCATCCTCCTCTCTCTTTTTCTACGATTGGGCTATCTTGATCTTTAGGTGGTTATTGATTAATTATTTTATATTTTTTATAAAATCATATTTTGGTATGGTGCGTGAATGAAAAAAAAAGTTTAATGTTTTGTGGTTTTACTTCGAATTTATTATGTGTGTGCCTATATTAATCTATGTTTTATAGATGCATTTTTTTATTCTCATCTACGTTAAAAATTATTGCGTGCGTAATTCAATTTAATGATTTCTTTTAAATAGAAAAATGAGATTTTTTACAATGTAGTATATGATTAATAAAATTTATCAATATATATTAAAAAATCTAGTTATCTTTCAATTTTGTAATATTTTTATTTTTTCAATTATTTAAAAATACTAACCTTGTATATTGTTGTTTGGAGTCTTATAATCCAATTCTTATTTTTTTAAATATAAAAAATAATTGTTAAATGTGTACACCATTGTTTATGAAATAGAGGTGAAAATAACAGACCGTCGCTAAATATTATCAAAAAAAAATCCGACAATGGTTATGTTTAGAAAAAACTAACAAGCATAGTCATTTTTTATCGTCGAATACCGTGATAATGAATATTTATTTTCAAATCTAAAGTCAAAATAATGTTCAATAATCGGGAAAGAAAAGTAATTTGATGATAATATTTTTTTTTTGTATTTCTAAGTTTTTAGTCTCAAAAAAGTGACTCGAGTTTTTACTTATACTATTTACAATATACTTTATATCAATCATTATTTTACACGTGTCATAACGGCTTAACAAACTTTCTTGATAACTTGTTATATGATTACACATGTTGTTCAGTGTAACTGCTTGAACGGCGCTTCTATTTGTCCGCCTCGTCTTCTCTTACAGTCATTTTACGACCATTATCTAACATTTTCTTGATAACCTTCGTATAAAAACTTCTTCAAGATCCTCATCTATTTTTTTTAATGACCCTTATCTAATTGCTTTCTTGCATCCCTCGTCTTATCTTCTTTTGTGGTCCTGTTTTATGTAACCTTTCTATAATAACATATTCACGATATTTGTATATGATGTTCTTTTATGGCTCATTTCTATTTACTTCTTTACAATCTTCGTATAACATATTCTTGATATCCTTCTTCTAATCGCTTCTTTAGGTCCATCGTCTTATCTTTTTTACGAACCTCGCCTATTTACTTCATTGTTACATGCATCTTATCAATTTTTTAGCTTCTAATATAATATTACATCGTTATTACGCGGAATATATAATATATCCTTATCAGGACTCCCCATAGTCCTTATAGTAATATTTAAAAAAACAATTGAGAACAACTAAAGATTACTTAGACGAGATATCATTATTAATCTATTAATTTTACTTTATTCTTTTAAAAAAAATGGCACGTATTAAAATTCTTTACTCGTCGGATTTATTTTGCTACGTATAAAGATTTAAACGTCTAGACTCCATAAATTATGACAAGTTCTTTAAACATTGTTCTAGATCTTCAAAATATAATCATATTCCCTTTATTATTATATATTGTTATATATGTTTTTTCAATAGCCTTCATCTTAGCCGCTGATCCTTTTTCAATACACCGTTAAGATCATTTATCATACCTCTTATTTATACCAAGAAATCTAGCTCTTTTATGATTTTTCTTCTTCTAAATTGGTCGAATTTATGCATATCCTTCGTTAAAACTTTAAAATCTTAGATTCACCTCTATCTCTAATTCTTCTAATCATGTATTTTCTACACTAACTTTTTTCCTTTCTATTTTTTTATATTCTCTTATTTTTGTTAGAAGTGACATACTGATTCTACTTCTCTCTCTCTTCTTTAACAACCAATATAAAAATAGAAAGTACTTAAATTGGAAACCGTGTTAATATCATTTTTTTACCCATAAATAGTTCGAAAAAGGAAAAACCATTCACCAGTAGTAGCTATGAACCAACTCCCTCATATAGATGAAGCAGAAAAATCCAAATATATATATATATATATATATATATATATATATATATATATAATTTTAAAAAATTACATACAAAAATATATTTAATAAATAACATCGATTTTGACGTGATTACGGTTTTCTTGATGACGTTGTTACTTACCTTTCAAACTTAGTGAATTGTCCTATCATAGTGAAGAATATTAAACATGTTTCTTTACTTCCTTATTTCACTAGGGTCTTAGATTCGTTATTCCCCATAATATTCTAAAATATTTTAGACATATTTGTATATGTTTTACTCAACTAGTTTTTAATAGTTGGAATACCATGCTCAGCATGCTACTTAGCTCAAAATTATTGAAAAGACCTATTCATATTTTAGATTTCTTACTAATGTTGAAATTTTAAAATATAAGAATATCGTTTTCTATTGTATAAATATCAGATATTTAAATAAAATAGGCAACCTACCCACTTCTATTCATGATTGGAAAATCTTTTATTTTCAAAACTGGAAACTGGGAATATCGAAATGTTAATCGGGAATATGGTCAAGTTGAAATGCGATAGATGAATACACGTACCATGGGATTTGTTTATTATTTTTTCCGTTTTCTTTTCCTATTTGTTTCACCCTCGTAAATATATTGTTCTTTTGTAGATTATGGTCAGTATCAACAACGTTTCAAAAAGGTTTACGATAAAATTAATATAAATCCTTCCCCATAATTACATGATGCAGTCTATTCGATTTAGTCTTTGGATTTTTACTATATTTTTTCAATCAAAATTGTTATGTTAGCTAGTCGTTGGCCTATTAATGAGCTTATTATGACGGTTGATGGGAAGATTATTTTGACTAAAATTAGAGAAGAAGTTATGCCTCAAAACATTGAAAGTGTTATTTTTGAATGATTGCATAACCAAAACAAAATTGTACTTGGTTTAAAAGAGTCTGGAAACAAAGTGTCAAAATAGGTCGATGGTGCCTCTCCTAGAAAACAAAGTCATTAGGAAGATCAACATGAACTTGCCGCAAGGTCCTCTCTGATAGTTCTAAATATTTCTGGTAGAGAGTATGAGTCTAATATATTTTTGGTGGAGATTATCGAGAGAGAAAAAAGCTAGAGGGAGAAGTTGTCAAAATTAATAATAAAGTAATAATTGTTCACCCTTCTCAAAAAAAGAATATTACTTTATATAGTAACTGTAATGGGCCCTAAACCCACATTATTAACCCATTTAAGGTTATTCCATCCTACTATTTTACTAATCTCAAGCATAATTACTACTTATTACATAAAGTACCCTCAATGTTAAACATTTGTTTGGCCTATTATACAAGACTTTCATAAAGCCAAATTAACCTCATATTTAACCGATCCAACTCGTAGTCTAGATAATTCTCACCCTTATCAGTAGCCCCCTAGTCATTGCGAAGATAATTTAGTGAGGACTAATTTTGGAAGGCGCATCGGAGATGTCCGACTTTCTCTTCCACGTGCCCTTCATCGGATTGGTGGCGTCATAAATCAAATTGCTGACTTGGTAGCCATATATCGCATGCTTCGTTATATATCCACGTGTCACTAAATCTTTGAAATTGACATGTATGCGTTCAAGATTGACTTATGGGTGACTTGATGTGTCAGAATACTCTTACACTTTTCTATACCATGCTCTTCAAATTATTGGTGGAAGAGATTTGGGACTTTTTATCTCCTATAAGCACTCAACGGTTAAAAAGACCTTTCGTCTGCTTGGGATTTCATGACCATTTGGGAGTCCAGATATCTTCTTATAAATACCCTAACACTCTTTATGATTTGAAGTTGTTCGTTTCATAATATAGAGAGAGAAAGAGACATCTTGTAGAGAGAGAAAGTATTGCATGTGGCTTGTTAAGGTATCTCTCAAAAGGTTTTTCTTCCACCTCTTTTACTCTGCGCGTATTCCTTGTTCATACCTAAAATGTTTACCACTTTAGAATGGTTTTCCATAAATAATCGAGCCCATGAGAGAAAGGAAACCGGGTTAGATGAGGAGCCAAGACTATTGACTATAACTCAAACTTGTTCATCGCACGACAAGGGTAAGCTTGGAACTTCAAAAAAAAGCACCCCTTAAATCTTCATACATTCCAATATATGACAAACAAAAAGAAGTTGAGAAAAGTGAAGGATGATAGGTCGAATATGAAAAGGTCCCCAAAGCCTCCAAAAAGAGGTACGTAAAAGTTAGACCAATTTTAGAAGCCCCTACTTCTAAAGACACTCCCACTAACGCCTCTAAGCATAGTGCGGATATTCGTAGAGACGCGACCCCTTGAACCAGTGAAGGGATTAAGACCAATGCAGTTGGTTGATGAGCGTAAAGAGGACCAAAGTCAAGTTATTGTTGAAGTTAATTTAATAAAGACCAGACTATTGCCTCGCCTGCCTCGGTTGATACTCATGTTCAAACCAAAGCGCCAATCCCATATGATAAAGTTGGTGATAGTATCCCTGCAAAAAGAAAGAATTAAAAGTCGAAAAAGAAAAGGATCGACATCGAGATAACCTCGAATATTATTGCTATTACTGGAAAACATCTTTGGGAGGTCAAGAGTAGTCATATACAAAGTAAATTATCATTACTATAATCTTTCCGAGGAGGAGAAACTTCAAGACCGATGGGGAATCCCGAGCTCAGTCATGATTCGATTTCCTACTGCTGAAGAAAATCCTCTGTCCGTTAGGGATGACGAGCTAGTTTTCTATCCGGAGATACCCAACTAGGGTCTTTGGTTCCCTCTTGATCCTGTTTTGGTTAAGTTTTACGAGTTGGTGAAACTCTGACCTAGTCAAGCAGGACCAAAGATGTGGTTCATGTTGATGACTTGCATAATGGCATTCAAAATATTCGAGGACAAATTTTCGATAGAGAAATTTACTATACTAACCATTTTTGCAAAAGAATCCTTACATTTCTTTTTTATTATCTAACTCTATGAATATATTTAAGATAGTCGATGATCTTCAAGAAGCTGACAAGAAATGGAAGCAAAATATTTTTCTTTGTGTCAGGATTCGGAAGACCGGGTTCGAAGCGTCTGTTGAAAGACCGCATCAGTTGTCCTTAAATGGACTATCAAAAGTATGTTCTTATCCGGACTGTTTTCACTCCGTATGTTTAATTTACTTGTTTTATATTTTGATAATTTTTGTTGGGAAAATAAGGATGCCAGGGTCGCTGGGGTGTTTGAGGAGCATTGAGGCAATACAGAGCGAATATTTGGGCTAGAACTTCATGGTTTAATGACTTACACCATTATTTCACTTCATTTAATCTCGGTAAAAACCATCTTTAGAGGTGTGACTTATCGAAAACTATGTCGTTAGAAGAGCTCATAGTGCCTCCCTCGGAGTACGATGTGCTGAAGCGACTGGAAGCCACAAACGTGCTCGTCTTCTTGCCATCGAGGTCCAGGGCCCCTAGCCACTGAATCCCAAAAAAGATGAAAGTATTGCAGTAATCTCAGAGGTAGCAAAGTAACAAGATGCCGAGGATGGGGTCGAGAGGGTTGCTCTAATATAAGAAGGTATAAATGATAAAGAGGGTGGCTTCAAGAATCCATCAAAAGGACAACTCTCCAAGACAAAACGCAAACGCATAATTATTGATGAAAGTCATCAAGGGGGTGATTCTAGTTGGGCGTCTCAATTATTATTGTTATCAACTCATACTTTCCTCGGGTGTCGAACGAGGAGCCTGCCAAGTCGGATGATTCTAGCTGGGCATCTCAAGAAATACGAGGAGATGATACCCAAATTCCCAAATAACCCGAATTTGGCTCTTCGTCTAATACTCTCATTCCTAACTTATATAATTTATATTTCTACACTGATAATGTGATGGTCATTAAGCTTAATGATCTCATAGCTCTCGTGGCCTTACTGAAAAAGAAAGTTAAAACTTTGATCGCTCGGAAATATTTCTACAAAGGGGAAGCCCTCAAGTAAAATTCTGAGATAAAAAGATTGGAAAATGAAGTCACCCATCTTAGGGAGATTTCCATTGAGCAACTCAAGCGGGCCGAAGAGACAGAGAGGCGCTTCAAAGTGTAAAAATAAGCATTCAACCGTGAACGAGAACAAGACATGGTGTTGTATCTTCAGAATGATGCACTCATTAGTGCCCTCATCGAAGGGTATGAAAAAGACCAAAAGCTACTTCAAACGGGAAGTTATTGACTTGGAAAAAATCAAGGTTCATGTTGAAGTTGATACGAAGGCCTCTCTTAATGTGTGTATGTTGCTGATCGCACTTCTAAGTTAGCAGCTATGGATGCTAAGGTCAAATTTTTCCATGGTGTTGTATTTGCATGAATGTTTCCCAAATTTAAAGTTAGGTAGCTTTTGGGAGCTTGTGCCGGAGAAGTACCGCCCGGAGGGTGTTTCTTTGGAAGATGACGATGGGTTATCTGAAAGCTCTGATGTGACAGCAAGCTCTTCGTAAGCCTTGTAAGAAGATGGTTATGAAAGTATTCATTTAGAGTATGAAACACTTGTGTGATTTATTGACTTTGTTTTTATAAGCCTTATTGTGCTTATGGTATTTTTTGTAAAGTCCTTGCTTTATCGAGGCGTTTTGTATATATGTGTTTATCAATGGAGCTACTTCTCTTCGAATAATTTGTGTTAATCAAATTTAAATAAATAAATAAAAACCTTCGAACGCGAGATAAAAACTAAATTCTTGTGGACCAAATTTCGTTGGAAGACCTTTATGATCCAAAAATAAATTATTGTTGACTAACTTTTCGTTGGAAGATCCTTCCGGTCAAAAAATAAATGGTTGTTGAACAACTTTCATTGAAAGATCCTTCAAGTCCAAAAATAGATGATTGTTGAACAACTTTCATTGGAAGACCCTTCTGATCCAAAATTAAATGATTGTAGAAATGTTAAAATTGGCAAAGAGATTTTATATTATAAATTGGATATTAAGGCACCTCACTAAAACCTTCATGTACCACCAGGGTAGGAAAGAGTGTGGCATCTACCTTTACACAAGTTAAACATATATACAAACTTGTACTATTCATTCCAAATACAACTTAACATGTTCGATGTTTCATGGGTGCCGAACAACCCTTCTTTTTTTATTATTTGAGCTAATATGTCCCCGATTTCACCTTCTCAGTTACCATGTACGGGCCTTCCCAACTAAGTCTCAATTTTACCGAGCAAATTATTTTTTCTATGAAAAAATACTTTCCTTAGGACCATGTCTCATATATTTAACTCTCATTGTCTAATTATAGACGCGTACTTTCTATTCATTAACGTTTGATAATTTAAGTATTTCAATTACGCTCACTTTTTTTCTTTTTTTTAATCAAGTCTAACTCAGCATGCTTCCCTTCATCGTTACCTTCCTCAGATACTTACTAACACAAAACAAAAGAAAATTTTCCTATAATAGAGCTACATCATCCATTCCATAGACTAATGCAAATGGAGATTCCTGCGTTGCTGTTCAGAGAGTCGTTGGTATGCCCATAATACTTCTCGCAAGTAATCTGGCAATTTCTCAGCGTTACTTTCTGATAAGTATGAATATTTTTAGGAGAGAAAAAAGGTCTAATGAAAATTGTTGAGAGAGTTTTTAGAAAGATAAAGTAGTTCTAACTTTTAGAGAGATAAAGTAACTAAAAGTTCCAAGTGTTTAAAGTGTCAATCTCTCTTATTCCCAAAATAAGTCCACCTATTAATAGGTGAGGTGGTTACATGTAAATGAATTCGTTTCTGGTCTGAGTACTTCACCCCACTGTACTACCTAGTACGAACATAGTTATTTCGTTACATATTTAGTCCTTTACATTTACATTTTATTCCAAATCTCTCTTTCACCTAAAACATACTTAATTAAATAACTTTCAAGTAATTATTTTTACTCCTCAACTATTTATATCATTATCAGTAGCCCTCCTAGTCCTTGTGAAGAATCTTGAGGAAAGACTAAAAATTGTTGTGTATGAGTTCATATTTATCTTCTTCTTGTAAAAAAGGCTCTAAAAAACTCTTAGGAATCACTTTAAGACGTTGTTTATACAATATTAATTATGCATTTTCAGTTTGTGCATCATTTCTCGTCGAAAATTACTCTAAATTAGTAAGCCCTCAAAATTTACACGGACTATAAAAATAAAGTTCTTAGAATGAAGTAAAATGTAACATAAGCTTCTAGGTACGTTTACCATTTTATTCTGACACATTACACCAATCAACCTACTTCGAATTATATTTACTAGGCACCCATTATCTGTTAAATCAAATTCCATCTAATAAACACATATCAAATCTTTCAAAAACCCCATACCTATCTTCACAACTATACCTATAAATATACATTCATTACATATTTTGTATATTCCATTAAGTTCTAAAGATAGAGAGATAAAGTTCACTGATTTATTTGCTCTTCCACAGTCACCACCGTACTCAAGCCACGTAGATCGTATCTGATCTGCTTCCGATCCACTTTTATTTTGCCTATGTTTAGCTTAGCCAATTGTTAGAATTGTCTTACCAACTCAAAGAGCCGCTGAAAGAGACTTTGTCAATATTATTGATGATAAATCCCGTTAAATTACTTAAACCCTTACATACGGTCCCTGCCCCTTACCAGGAAGTCATCACCCTCTATAGCCCTCATAAACTCTTCAAATAATCCATCTGATCTAACTCACAAAGCTTGTTCACAAAAACTACCTCGAACAAAGCAAAATCAATTGCCTCGAACAAACAAAGAAATACCTCCTCGTAAAATTTGTTTCATTGTTATGAGAGACTTCGAAGAGCCAACACTTCAACATATCCTAAAACAAAAACACTACAAGACCTTATCCTTCAAAGGGAACGACTGTGACAAACAAGAAATCATAGGTGAACCTTTTAGAAAACACCCAAAGAGAAGCCTCGAACACACATATTAATTTACAAAATATGCCTATAACATCAAATTCACCCTCTTATTATCAAGAGAAATGCACCACCATAACTTCTTTTCCCCAACTTCGTGACAAAATATCTGAGGAGGCTTCCGAATCAAAACTCAAGATCATAACTGATTCAAAAATCCAAAACCTTTGATAATGCTCCTCTGTCTGATTCCGAGGGAGATGTTGTAAAAAAGAAGATTCTTTCGAAGAAAAAGAAAAAGAAGACCAAAAAGTTTTTCACACTGCTCGAGGAACTGCCAATTTGAGTATCAATCTCAAATACGTCCTCCCCGAATATATTATTGAACATAACAATGTGGAATATGATTTTTTCAACCAATCAGAGTCTGAGGTTCTTAGTAGGCAATAGGGGTTTCCTGAGAATGCTACCCTTCGGTTGACATCGGTAGGAGAGATCCGATTTTTATGTGGTGAAAACGAACTGGTAGTCTACCTAGATATTATAAATCGGGGTCTTCGGTTTCCGTTGGACCAATTTATGGTAGAATACTTTGAAATAATCGACATATACCCAACCTAAGCAAGTCACAACCTTTGGTTTACCTAGATGTCCAGTATCATGGCATCAAAACTTGCCAAAATTATTGTACCCATAAAACATTTCCTAGCCAAAACTGATCTTTCGAAAAACCCTATTCTTTTATTCTATTAGTTGACCCTCGGAAACTCTTTGAAGATAATCGATGATCTCCTCGAGGCAGACAAAACATGGATGCAGAAATTCTTTTTTATTTGTGGATGTTGCGAAAATATTAAGAAGATTTCGTTAGAGAATCCCTCAAGACTATATCTCAAATGGAAGATTACAAGTAAGTTTCATGATTCTCTAATTTACTATTTCATCAATCATTTCTAACTTAAGTTGCATTGTGCAAAAAAATTGAGGTGATATAAATACACTGAGTTGTTGCCGAGGAGAGGTTTGCTAAGCTGAGTAAATGGGCTGAACAAAAATGGTCAAATGAGTTTCGTAAGGCTTTTAACCCTATGAACTTTGTCCAGAGTCATCTATGGAAGATCTCCCAAGACTCTTTTGCGGCTGAAAATCAATTAATGGAACCCATTGATGAACTTCATGCTCAGAATATAATCTCAAGACATAAAGCAAAGAATGATAGAAGATACAATCTCAAGATGTTGCGTTAAAAGAGAAAAATAATGTGAGCCTAATGAAGAAATCATAGAAGAATGATGCATAAGCTATAACCCTGATACTGAGCAATCCTAAACAAAGGCATCCAAAAAGAGAAAAAAAGGTAGCTGTCTCAAAGAAAAACAAAAGTTGCTTTAAGAAAATTCCTCATGTAACTTATTCAGAGGATGTTGTTATGTATTCTCCCAAAATCCTACACCGGATACATAGGGGAATAAAAAGGAAAATGAAGATCAAGACTTCTTCTATAGAGAGCCCAAACTTCAAGAAATTGGACATTATGTTGCTGATATGGGAAATGAGGCTGCTAAAATTTCCCCAGAGAATGTAGGATATAATCTTGTAGAGAATGAACAAGCATTGGTTGACACTCAACCTACATTACGTCAAACACACGGTCAAATTTGTCCTTTAGACACTCATTTTGATGCTTTGTCTTGAGAAAATATTTTCTTCCATACCTCTCCAATGAACCATCTGAAGCGGTTCAAAACTTACTTCATCCTTTTACGAACCTCAAAATGCTACCATAACGATAAGTGAAGAAGTTTATCCGCTCAAAATCGATTGGTGCAATTGGTAAAGGATGTGATATGGTGTAAAAATGAAGCTACCCATAACAAAAAAAAATGGGTTGAGATTTCTAATAGGAATCTAATTGAACAATTTCAAGCCCTTCAAGAGGACAAGTTGAAGTTTCATAGTAAGACTATCTAGATAAAAAATCACTTGAACGCTAGGCATGAAAAAGAAGTGGAGCAATTAACTTTGAAGCACATAGCAGAATTAGACAAAAAATATGACAACCATATAGCACTTAACAAACTGTACGAAGAAAGTGAAGAAGGGAACAAGAAAGCCCTTCAAGACTTAGAATCGTACAAATCTGAATCTGAATAGGAGAAATCTGTTGCTATAAATTCTGTTGTGAATGCCAATGCAAGTTATTGTCTTAAATTTTTAAAGACCCGTGAAGAGGAAACAAAATTTTTGATGATCCTTGACTTTCACTTAAAGTGTCTGAGGTCAAACACGAAAGACTATTGGTACTTAGTGCCAGAAAATAGACGCCCTAAAGAAGTCTGTGTTACTAATACAAGTGATTCAGATGAGTCTGAGTACGAAGAAAACAGAGACAACAAATCTACCTCGTCAAATAAGGAGGGTCTAGAGAGTGACGGTAGCTTCTCATAAGGAAACTTGGATGGCTCGCCAAGTGATAATCAGAGAAAAATAGGAATAAGCTATATCTTTGTGTTTGTAACTTTTATTTTTTTTGTATTGATGAATACCATATGGCATCCTCAAAATTTATGTATGCGTTTATCTTGTTGACAACTTTTCTTTTACTTGTAAGTGCTTACCAGATAACACGGTTTGTGTTCGTAAGTGCTCATTACATAAAACTTTGTTTTTAAATGTTAAGTGTTGTTTCCATTTTTCAACTTGTCTTAAAGAATTATCTTGCCACCCATATTGGCACTTTGAAATATGCTTAAATATATATTAAAACTTTGAATTATATTTCCACATTGGCTTTTTGAAATATACTTTTAAAGACGTTAGCACTTCGAATTATACTTCCGCTCACATTAGCACTTCGAAATATCATTTTAAAGATGTTAGAACTTCGAATTATATTGCCACTCACATTGGCACTTTGAAATATGCTTTAAAAGACGTTAACACTTCAAATTATATTGTCACTCACATTTGCACTTTGAAATATTCTTTTAAAGACGTTAGCACTTTGAATTATATTGCCACTCACATTGGCACTTCGAAATATACTTTTAAAAACGTCAAAACTTCAAATTATACTTTTTTGTAAATTATCTCAAGGGTGATCAGTCTGTGTTTATTTTACAAAATGAAACTTTATTTTCTTTCAGTAACCTTGTAAGTTCATAGATCAAATAAATTCTCATACATACAATGTTATACTTATAAAAAAAATTGGTCAACAAAAACAACTGTATTTATAACTCCAGCTATACGAGCACCTCATTGAAACCTTCATGAGCCACCAAGAGAGGAAATAGTATGTCATCGTTCAAATATACAAGTAAGAAAATAAAAATGTCATAAATGTGTAAATAAATTACTTACAATACAATCTTAAATGCTCAATGTTCCAAGGGTGCTGAAAAAATATTCCTTCTTGATCTTGGAGGCGATATGTCCCTGACTTAACCTTTTAGACCATTGAATACGGTCCTTCCCAATTTGGTACCATCTTATCCAATCTCTTATCTTTTGTATGTAAAAAGACCTTATTCAACACGTTATCTCATGCATTAAAGTCCTTTCGCTTCACCCTCAAAGTATAATAACTTCTCATTAAAGTTTGATAATGGATCATATTTAAATTCCCTATAACCCGTATTTTCTCAATAAAATCAAACTCCATTCGTCTAACCTCCTCGTTATCATTCTCGAAATAATTAAGTACCACGTAAGATGCAAGTGTCGACTTCACTAGGCTTACTGCATTTATCACGTATACTAAAGCAAAAGGAGTTTCTAGAGTCACAATTCGAGGTGTTGTTTTATAGGCCCATAATACTTCTTGAAGATAACTATGCCAGTTTCCATATGCTTCTGTCAAGTTTTTCTTAAGACCACCCAAAATATTTCTATTAGTAACCTCTACTTGACCATTTGCTTGCGGGTGGAATGGTGTTGAAAAGTATTGTGTAATTCCCTTTGAATTACAAAAAGATGTCATCTCTCTGTTATTAAACTGTTGTCCATTATCCGTATTAATTCTCTGAGGAACTCCAAATCTATAAAAAAAATTGATCACAATTAATCTGATTACATCTTTAGCTCTTGTCCATGATAAAGGTTCGACTGTAGCCCATTTTGAAAAGTAATCCACTGTAACTATAATCATTTGTCGTTATCCCAATTTCATAGGTAATGGTCGTACTAAATCCAGACCTCACCTGTCAAAAGAAATCGCTTCGAAAACTAAAGTTAGAGGCACAAATGGTTTATGAATGGAATCTGCAAATCTTTGACAAATGTCACAACTTTGAATTAGATTTTTAGCATCACTAATTATAGATAGCCAATAATATCCTGCTAACAACACTCTTCTTGTTAAAGCCTTAAACCCACAATGAGTTGAGCCTCCCCATCATGCTTTTTGGACGAAATTATTTATGATTTAACTTTGCCTAATCATCTTAACAACGGTCGTTTAAAAGACTTTTTATACAATATTCCATCAAATATTATTTACCTATGCATTTTGAATCTAAATCTATGAGCTAATTTGTGTCAAAGGGTAATGTACCTTCAAGTAAAAACTCTTTTAAATCAGATATCCAATCTTTTAGGCATTCCTTAGTAACCACAAATACTTTTTTGAAATATTTACATTTCCTAGATTTTTTAAGTATGAATGAACTCTCTTATAGTAAGATCCACAGATTCTCTTCAGAATAAGAAATACTCGCCAAAGAATCTGCAACAGTATTTTCCCATTCGTTAATATGTTCGACTGTCACTTCATTAAACAATATAGCCAACCCCCATAATTCTCGTATGTACTTGACAAGTTGATATGTTGCACCTCTTTAATTGACCAAGGAGGGGTCATTGATATCAAAGTTTTCAGCTGATCAGGATCAGCTCCTATTTCTTTTTCACTTATAATATATCCAAACAATTTCCCTAACCTGACGTCAATGGTACACTTATCCAGATTTAACTTTAAGTGAATGGCTCTCGGATTTGAGAAAATTTCCTCCATGTCATGAAGGTGTTCGTCATCTACCAAAATCTTGAATAACATATCATCAATATAAACCTCTATATTTCTTCGAGTTTGATTGGCAAAAGCTTTACTTACTATTCTTTGATATATAGCTCCAGGATTTTAGGGCCAAAAAGCATAACCCAATAACAATGCAGTCCTCTGTCACTAATAAAAGTAGTACTATATTAATCTTTAGGATTCATCTTAATTTGATTATACCCTGCGAAAGCATCCATAAAATAAAGTATCTTATTTCTCGATGTCGAATCAAGAAACTGATCAGTCCTTGGCAAATGAAATGGATCATTTGGACATGCTCAATTTAAATTGGTAAAATCGACACCCATTCTTTATCTCTCGTTCTTTTTTTTCACAAGCATTTGATTTCCATTCCACAACGGATAATATGCTTCTCGGATATGTTCTACCTTTGATAACCGATCCACTTATGTCAGGATTGCCTCAAAATTCTCTACGGAAAAAGTCTTCCGCTTTTGAATGATTGGTCAATTTTTTGGATTAATGGTCAAACTATGGCATATCACCTCAGAGGGAACCCCGACTGCATCTTTGGTTTTCCAAGCGAAAACCTTTAAATTATTAGAAAAGTACCTTAGAAATTGATAACGTAAACTAGGTGACAACAACGCCCTTATTCGTAAAACCTTTCCATTAGGAAACTCATATATCTCCACATTTTCATCAGCCACCAATGAACTCGGGATCTCCCTCGGATCATCCACATTGTCAACGTCTGAGGATGATCTTTCTAATTTCTATTCTATCATTTGGTCAATAGAAACACTGTTTTTGGTGTCTAGAGCTGTCGT
Source organism: Limnanthes douglasii subsp. nivea (assembly GCA_036936605.1). Classification (NCBI taxonomy): domain Eukaryota; kingdom Viridiplantae; phylum Streptophyta; class Magnoliopsida; order Brassicales; family Limnanthaceae; genus Limnanthes; species Limnanthes douglasii. Next base: position 109,926,622 of record JAUPFV010000003.1, on the reverse strand, counting down.
ATCACTATCTAGCAAGTTGTTGATCACTTCGAACTAATCCGATGTGATCCCTAGTCACAAACTTCAAACATTGATGGACTGTGGAAGCTACAACATGCATTCTGAGTAACCACGATCTTCCAAGAATAGATTTGTAAATGGTCGGACAATCCACCATCATAAGTAAGACTTGAACTCTTTTCTAGAACGGACCATGGCCTTGTAAAACTTCACCCTTGAAATCTTTAATGACTTACAATGTTACCCCCGTAAAACCTACCATGGTAAATTCAGATCAGAGAATTGCATGTGAGTCATGCATCTTCTTATATGTTGACATAAACAACACATTTGCTGAACTACCCGTATCAATGAGTATCCTTCGGATCTTAGTACCTGTTATTTATGCACCAATAACCACTGCATCTTTATGTGGACTAGCTATACCCTTCAAATCATCCTCATAAAACAAGATGAAAGGTGTGATATTCTTCTCATACAAATGAGTTGACATTTTTCTATATAATTGAGTTGTTGAACTTACTACATGTCTTTTCCAAGATCTATTGGTGTTTCCATCCACTGTGTCTCTTTTAAATATTGCTAAGGACTAAAAGTACTCGCATAAGCTACGAACCCTTAATTGTACCACTAGTTCATTCACAATCATCATCATTCTCCAATTTGGATCTGGGTCTAAGTATTATGAAGACACATCAAATCCCTCATTAGAATCAACAATCATTAATTTATTCTCCTACTTTAAAGACACATTCACAACATGATGCACATGTGTACTCAGATTATCTCGACCATTCCCTTGTCCTTCAACAAAAAGTTGTCAGCTTTCCATTCTCTATCTAAATTTGGATTTTATTATTTAAAGCTATGTAGTATGCTATATCATGTCCCGTCTTATTATGGTACTTACAAAACTTGTTATTCTGCTCCTCTCTTGGTCTAATTATCGGTGTTGGTTTTCAAAAATTAACATGATTTTTAGTTTTTTTAAAAAATAGTTGTCACACTCTCAATTAATGCTGCAAAATATTATAGCTTTACGCACTGATTTGATTTAACCCGAGGTGGTTGATAGCTTGAATGCTGAAATAGTCCTAATCAATTTGGTGAATTAGCAGGAACCTTTGATCATGATGACCTTTAAGAATTCGAAGTATTTCCTTGATAACCTTGTCCAATAGAGGTATTTTCTTTCCTCAAATTCCTATTGGATGAACTAGGTCCAATCCAAACCCTTGTAATTCATCTATTTTAATATGCTCATCAACTTAAGTCATTAAATCCCTAAAATATAATTTCCTCCTCCTCTTAGTTTCATTTTCTAAATCACCAGAAAATGAATCTTGTCTAAAAGCTGCACATGCTACATGGTCATCATAATCGTCCAACTCTGTATTTGTCAACACAAAGCATCTAGTATAGTCTTTTAATTTTTCTCCAACAACTTGTTTACATTGAATTATAGTAACACCATTGGCTCGCATTTCCTTCCTCCACATAATATGTCTTCGAAAAGTTGTATAGGAAATTTCAAAGTTGGTTATTGAACCCCTCAGAATTCTATTGTATCATTTTAAGGCTGTACTATTGAAAATTTGCAAAAATAATCTACACACCAACTTATCATCATCCTCAAAATTCATCACGTAGTTCTTAAATTGTTCAATATGGTCATTAGGATTTTGTGTACCATCAAAAGTTTCTACCTTCAAAATATCAAAACGTCTCAGAAGATGTATTTGATAAGGATATAAATAATTGTGAAGTTAAAATATTTACTTAAAAGTTATTAAATTGAGCATTTCATGGGTGAAAGAGAGATTTGAAATAAAATATAAACGTAAAGGACTAAATATATAATTTGCAATAACTATATTTGTACTAAGTAGTAAAGTGGTGTGAAGTACTCACATCGCAAACTAATTCAGTTGCATGTAACAAACTCACCTAAATAAGTGGAGTTGTTTTGGGAATAAAGAAGATTGACACTTTGAATACTTGTTACTTCTAATTACTTTCTCTCTCTAAAACTTAGAATTACTTTATCTTTCTAGAAACTCTCTCAATAATTATTGTCGAACCTCTTTTCCCCTTTAAAAATATTCATAATTTTTAATATTGACCGGATTTTAAATGACAACAGAGAAGTTCTCTAGTCTAATCCTTGCATACACTGATTAGCTCTAGTTTCACTTGCCATTATTGCATATAGGCTTTGGTCCACAAGATTGACGTACTAATTAGCTGCATTTCCTTCAAAAAGAGGATTCTTTATTATAAATCGAGATTTATCCTCTTTATTAGACTTATGCAACCTTTAAGATTTATGAGGTCGACTATCTTTCCTCCTCGAAGAATGCTTGTCCTTCTTTCGCCTAAATGGATCACATTTCTCGTGATTTTGAGAAAAATCTTTGGAGTCTGACTCTTGGTTGGTGCATATCGATGTTTATCCTTCTTCTCATTCTTAGAGGAACAATATCCTTTTTTTTTATTGAAATTGTATTTTTTTTAATGATTACCTCATGGTTGGTGAATGTTTTGAGACTCTTTAGAAGGATTTTTAAAACTCTTTTCATTTACTCGTCGTACTTCGGATCGTATCCTACCAGATTGGAGCTATTGTTCCATCTGATCAAGCTAATCGTTCAAGTCAGTTATTCTTTCCAGTAATTGATTTATTTGATCTTCCATGTTGGACTGCTTGCATTACTCATTTCCTTACATTTCACCTCGATTTTCCTCTCTAACCAACCCTGACTCGAGCACCTCGTTTTCTGCCAATATTTTTTTTATCAATTCAGATTTCAAGATCCATTTTACTTCTATTATTCAATCACGTATCTTTAAGGTTTTCGACATGATATCTAGGTACGAAATATGCTCCCACTATGGTCGTCAATGATAAGTATGGATACTTTTAAGGGAGACAAATAGGTCTAACAAGAATTGTTGATAAAGTTTTTAAAAATAGAAGATGGTTCTAACTTTTAGTGAGAGAAAGTAACTAAAAATTCCAAGTGTTCAAAGTGTCAATATCTCTTATCCTCAAAATAGGTCCACTTATTTATAGATGAGGTGGTTACATGTAGTTGAATTAGTTTGTGGTGTACCTACTTCACCCGACTTTACTACTTAATACAAACATAGTTATTACATATTTAGTCCTTTTACATTTACATTTTATTTTAAATTTTTATTTACTCGCAACCACTATTTTCTATCGTCCCCTAGATGTCATCGGCAATGGTCTGACCATGACGTTACCTCATCAATCGAAATATAGTGTCTCATATATATAGTCTCAAGAGGTACCCCTAGCATGTGGATGGTATTAGCAAATCTTTGGCAAGTGTCACACCTTCTAATCAATTATTTGTCATCAGAATTAATTGTGGGTTAGTAATAACCTGCCATAAGAACTCTTCGCATTAAGGTCTTGTACCCACACTGCGCTGACCCTTCACCGTCATATAGTTAAGAAAAATATCATATGTGATTCATTTCCCCAAGATATCGAAGAAAATGTCTGCTAAACGAGTTTTTATACAAGATATATTTGATTACCACATAACCGTGGGTTTTAAATCATATCTTCTTGGCCATTGCTTTATCAATTGGCAAAGCGTAGTTGGCTAGAAACTCCTTGATATTATGCCTCTAGTCATTTTTAGCGCTTGTGGAGGTCTGAAAATCTTTATCTGACCCTTCAATAAGTTTGGATATTTTTACGATCGAAGGACTCTCCTGTGTGAGAACCCAGGAGTGTTCTTCAAAATATGCAGTGGTAGCCAAAATCAGCTACATAAGTTTCAACTATGTGGACGTGCTCATACTTTATGCTTTCAAATACGACTGCTAAGATTTTCAATGCCCCAAAATATTGCACTATAAGTGATTTTTCCTAGCTTCGGACTGGCCAAACGTGTGATTTATGAGAAGTTGCGAATCGCTCACCAATCGAACCTTTTTGGCTCCGCGGATGTGGTCAAGTCTTTACCCTTCCAAAGCAACCTCATATTCCGCTTTATTATTCGATACTAGAAACCTGAATGTATGGCTTGGTATATTGTAATCCCTTTCAGGGAGACCAACAAAACCCCTTCCCCATATCTCAAAGTGCTAGAACGCCCATCTGTTCGGACGGTCCATTTGACCTCTGTTTTTTCTTCGTTTATTTCTATATTTTTTCAGTCATAGTGGATCTCAACCAAAATATCTTGCCAATGATTGAGCTTTGATTACCGTTCGAGGCTCAAAATCAATCAGAAAAGATGTTTCAACTATGATTGAGTGGGTCTAAAAGTAAAGTCTCATCTTCCAAGTTGTGATAACCAAATCCAGGATTAGTTTCTCCAACTTCAAATATTATTTTATAACATCCAAAAGGCTTTTACTGACATAATATACTATTCATGTGCAATTATCAACTTCTCGAATCAATACATCGTTCATGACATACTTTGATATTGTTATGTATACGAATAGATTTTTCCTTGTGCTATTCTTTGTCAAGATTTTAAGGTAAGAGAGATATTATATGATTCATGCAAAGAATTTGGATCATTCCTCAGTCCAGTTAAAGATTTCACGTGTCTTAATACTTGGAAGAACGAGTCGCATTTATCTGAGGACATGATTATGAACTTGTTCAAGGTTGTTAACCTCCTTGTCAGTATTTTCACTTCTTCGATTGTCCGAGAATGAGCTGTGATGCTCAAAGAATTCAGTTGTATTGGGTCGGCTTCTATCCCTTGCTCATCAAATATGTATCCAAGAAATTTCCCATATCGTACTCAGAATGTGCATTTCTTCGGATTTATCTTTAAGTTTATATTTTTTATGTTTGCGAACATCTCTTCCAGATCTGTAAAATGGTCTTCGTCCTTGGTGTTTTTTACCAGCATACCGTCAATATATACATTGACACTTCGTACGATCTGAGCCTCAAAAGCATTGTTCACCAACCGTTGGTAAATCGCCCAGCATTTTTCAATCCAAAACTGTATGCTGATATTCTATTGCCATTTTTGGTTGCTTCTAATTGTTCCGACATTAGTTCATACGACATACTTCTACATTGAAGGAAAACACGTTCATTCTCGATAACCAAGATCCCTCGAATATTGTATTGTACGACGTAGGAACATCTGCAATGATGAATAACACAATCACCTCTTTCCTAGATGGTCCATGGCCCAGCTCCATCATGACTTCGAATTTCCCTACCATCTCGATGGTTACCCTTGGTTAAACCCACAATCGTTTAATCTGCCTAGAGAATTATCGGGGTTTCTTATATTCTTGTAAGTTTTCTTGAATAATATATTGGCAGAGCTACCAGTTCCTAGCAAGACCCTTCAAATTTCGTCTCGAGTAATCCTTGCGACAATTACCACAAGATTTTCGTGTAGTTCTGCAACTTCTCTCATGTCATCATCATCAAGACAAAACAATAGAGATGGACTTCAATATCAATATGGTGAAATGCTCGCCTTCAACTATGTAGCAACGCTTACAATGTGCTTTTTAGAGAAATTCGTCATTCCTGAAATTGGATCACCCCCAAAGATTGTCAAAAAATCAAAGAAAACATACAGTTCACTAACATTTCCTTTTGTTGTGGGTTCATAAACTATTATGAAATTGTTCCTGCCCGACTTGTGATCCAGGTATTCTGATGAGATGTCAAAAGAATCAACAGGCTCCGAAATCATCAAGGTATCTTCCTATTTTGGAACTGTAACAAATTCTTTTCCCATCAGATCACGCTGAGAATGATTCTTTACAAACGTTTACAATTTACAATTTTCAATCAACATTTGGATCTATTTTTTCGATGTTATACAAATTTTGTATCGTGTATAATGTCATCATGGTACTTGAAACTACCCACTGCTCCTCCCTTCCCTTGAGGTTTGTAACGAAGTAGGTTTTCGGAACAATATCTGATTCTGAGCCTTATCGATGATCGTAGCCACACACTCGGTTAGTTTGGCGAAATGAACTGGGTGGACCCTTGTCTAATATTTTTCTGCCAACCTACTGTGTGTTCATTATCTATAGATTCACCATCGAACTCAGGTTAGCTGATGTCGGATATTGGTCGATGAAGGGTAATTCAGAGAGATTTGTGCAGGTGTTTTGTGGTAGACTACCACCGAAGATTATTGCAACTGGTTATGCTCAATTTGTACCACTGAGGTCACTTCTGACGCTTGCATTTCTTCCACCAAAATTCGCTTCTCAACTTGAACAAACAACGCTCCAAACATCATAGCCCATTTCTTTGCAACTTTGTCTTTCAAAATGTTGGGGAAATATCATTCAAAAAGCTGTTAATCCTATCTTATCTTCGCAACCTTCCAACTCAGTCTTAGTTTTGACGAACCTCCTGGTATACTCTCTAATAATTTCCCCGATTTTTTGTCTGTAATAAATTATCGAGTCGTCATTCACATGGAACTTCTTGCTTCCCACAAAGTGTTGTCGGAAAATATTCAAAAATATGTCGAAATTCTTGATACAACCATATGGTAAACGGTTATACCATTTCGAGGCACCACCCTTTAATGTTTGGGAGAACGCCATACACAATAATTTATCGTCGTCATCGTAGTTAATAATGAAAGTTTTAATTCTCTATATGGTTGTCTGGGTCCTAAGTCCCGTCGAAATTTTCTAATCTTGAAATGTCAAATCGCTTTGGCATATGCCCTGAAAAAGTTTCCGTAAAAATAGGAGAGGACCTACTATTGTGCATGGCTTTATACATGCTGCCCTACGGGCATTCTGTCGTAACAATATATAAACTACATTCGGATAGGTTTGCAAATTAGTTACTCACACGGTACTCAAAGCTTTGGCTTCCTGATGGGAACTGGACATGAGGTGTAGTTTTCTCCCCTCTAGCGATGATTACTACTTTATCCCGTTCTTCGGACCCATGTGTCTTTTTTTTCTTGATTATTTATTTCTTTTTTTCGAGCCCCTAACTCGGTGAGACGTTCAATGGATGTCTTTATGCATCTTCAAATAATTTCTCTTGCTATTCTTATCACGTCGGTCATCCCTCTCCAGAGAAGATGACTTCTCTGAATCGTACATGGAGTAGTCACTAGACTCAATAGAGTCGTAAAAATTCCTGCGCTTTGTTTCCCTCCTCGAAGAATAACGTTTCGACGCCTGCGTGTATCGTGCTTATCACCAGTCCAATGAGTATCCCCTATCTCATTTTCCTTGGATAAATGTTCTCTGTGAATCTCTGACCTAAACCTCTTGACAATCAGCGCCAACGTCTTTCTCCGAGTTCAACTTAGATATGTCATCCCAAAGTTCCTTTCTTCGAGCCACCAAGGCATACTCTTTGAGCTGCTCCTCAGTGTATTGATCAATTTAATGTCTTTCTTCTATCATATTCTCTTCAAGGCGGTGCTCCTCAGTAGTTTTGAAAAAATGAATATGGGTACCAATCAGATTAACAAAAATGACGACAATTATACTTCGAAATATTTCTGGTAAGAGTATGAGTCTAAGATATTTTTGGGGGAGATTATCTAGAGAGATAAACATGGGAAATCTAGAGAGAGAAGTTAACAAAATAGTAATAAAGTAATAATTGTTCACCCTTTCGTAAAAAAGGAATGTTTCTCTATATAGTACAAGTGGTGGTCCATAAAAACATATGATTAACCCATTTAAGGCCATTCCACCCCACTATTTTACTAATCTTAACCACATGATTAACTCATTTAAGCACATTCGAATAAAACATTTTCTCCTAATATAATTCTTGTCAATACTAAGAGGAAACATCATGCTTCTCATGATGTCTCTTTCTTATAAAAAAAATTATGCACTTGTGGTCAAGATCCTTCCATTAAGAAGAATTTTGCCATTCCCAATCAGGTTCCTGTTACCATAGAAAAATCTCATGTCGTACCCTTTTCTTAGCAAAAAGGAAAAAAAATTTATCGAACCCAATGTACTTCCAAACCTAACTTATGTCCAAAATAAAGAAAAACTTATTCAGGTGTTTCAACTTAAAACACGAATCCACATAGCACTTGTATTGCTACTTCACCACATGTTAAAGAAGCAACTTCTACAAAGAACCAACTAATACTTCATGTAGGTCCTATATGATGGCCTGGATCTATAAGAATTCCATGTCTAGTACTATTGATGACTCGTCAACTCAAATATTTCCTCAATTTGTCATGTTACAACAAGATGAGTATGGCCAGCATCTTGAAATGGAAACTTGATATTCAAATAGAGATTTGTTTGTATCATTACACTTTCTCTAATTTATTGGTGATAAATACTTTATTTATCTCCTTTTTTTATCTTTTATAGTTATTACAACTCAATTATGCTTGCATATCGATCAATGACTTCGTCAGATATTGAGATAATGCAAAACTTCAAACTATGGCATGTGCTGTTTTGATGTATTAGAAAACTTACCGATGACTTTGAAAATTTTAAAAGAGGGTATTTAGTTTCAAAACAACAAATTGACTAGCTATTGAAAATTAAACTTGAGAAAGACAACTCGATTTCCAAACTAAGCATTGATAAAGATGTTTTGAAGAAGGAAAATTGAGAGTTTATTTCTAAAAAATACTCAAAATACTGAGAAACTTACTTTGAATAACAACTGATTTCTTATAATGTTGAGTTGGAAGCCTTGAGGGCGGCTAAAAGGGTGGAGATGTGTGTAAAAGAAAAATCAAAAGTGTCAATCGTTCACCATACTGAAAATCCAAGGGAACATGGCCCATCAAAGACCCATGTGAGCACTAAAAAGACTCATGCTAGTTCAAAAAAATCTCACCAGTCTAAACCGGTGGAGAGCTCAGATTCAGATTCAGAGTCCTCCAGTAGCTCCTCGAATGAAGATGGAGTTGAGGAGTCCCTGTCATCCAACAACGATGAAGGCCGTTCTAAAAAGAAGTAGAGGTTGGTCAAGAAGTATTCAAGATAGAGGGACAGGCATGGAAGGTTGAAAAGGCATCTAGGGAAAGGGTCATCTCATGGTCACAACCATGGCCGGAGACATGTAGACCGACTGTTGATGGATCCTTTCGTCTTTCATGATGAACCAGGTATCTTTGCAACACCCAATGAAGATACTGTATTTAGTCGTGGCCGGAATTGGAGACAATCTCCATTATCTTCCAAGATACTGTTTGGAAACCTTTCTAAGAGGTTTGACAACACAAAGATGGAAAAATACGATGGGAGTAAAGATCCATATAATCATCTGGAGCAATTCAAAAACTTTATGATGAATTTTGACGATGATGACAAGTTGCTCTGTAGAGCGTTCTTCCAATATTTTACGGGGAGTGCTCTGAAGTGGTACAATAGTCTGCCACAAGGTTGCATCAGAAATTTTGATACTTTTTGGGTGGCCTTGCGGAGGCGGTTCGTTAGAAGTAAGGAAGTAAAGGGCAATGGAGGCACAATTATCCATTGTGCTCAAGAACCGAATGAATCTATGAAGGAATATATAAGTCGCTTTGTGAACACCAAGAATGGATTAGCTGATTGCTTTGAGTAAGTAGCAATAGCTTCTCTAAGACTGGGGCTGAACCCTGGAAATTTGGTTGATTCAGTAACCAGGAAGAAGGCCATGACGTGGGGTAGTTTACTGAATCAGGTCGGCAAACAGATTAATGTGGATGAAACAAAGAAAACTAGGGTGCACTGGCAAGTGAGGTCTGCCCCAGCTGCACCAAATCAAAACCAGAATTAGTCCGGGTACAAGGCCAAGGAAGCCGGACAGGGTCATAATAAGGCCAAGGCTCAATCCCACCCAGCACCAGCTCAGAGCCAGCAATCTAGAAATAAGCGAGGACCTTGGGTTCAACCGGAATGGTTTGTTGAGCTGAAAGAAAATATAGCCACCATTTATGATAGAACAAAATACGAAGTACATTTCAGAAAGCCGGCTGCATTACAATCTCCTAGGGAAAGTCGTAATAATTGTTTATGTCAGTATCATCATGATACTAGCCATAACACTGAAGACTGCATCGCGTTGAAACAAGAGATGCAGAATTTGATTGAGAGAGGGAAGTTGGGAGCTTATGTAAAAAGAAGAAGTGGGAATAGGCCTGATACTGCTCACCAGACTGGCCCAACAAACAACGCAGGGACTTCGGCTCTAGACGGGGCTATGGTGATAATTGAAAGATTCGATGTAAAGTCAGAATATTTGGATCCTCATCCAACCCGGAATAAGGTGGATGTGATAATAGAACACAGCAAGACAGTGTCCGGGCTCATCAGCTTTTTTGAGTCACCTACCATATTTGGAGGGGACACCATGACTGCACCGACTGCTTCTTCAAGAAAGAGGCATGTCCATACACTGGCTACTCAACTGGAAGGATGCATGACTTCCTATCAATCGCAAATTCATTTTCCCTTCATTGTTTTTGATGAAGATGATTTGAGAGATATAGTTGGTCCCCATGAAGATGCTGTTGTAATAGGAGCATCCATTGGGGGCAATGACATTAGACGAATTTTGGTGGACACCGGCAGTTCGACCAATATCCTCTTTTTAACTTCCTATAAACAAATGAAGAATCCAGCAGTGATTCAGCGTTCGAACAGGTCAATTGTGGGTTTCACTAGAAGCTCAGCTGATGTGATCGAGGAGTTTGAAGAGGAGGTTTTGTTGGGCAAGGGCCCTTTTAAGAAGATGGTCATAATACTTTTCATTATCGTGGATTGTCCCACATGTTAAAAAGCCATTTTGGGGAGATCTTGGCTCTCCAAGATGCATGTTGTGGCTTCAATAGTCCACCAATGTTTGAAATACGCTGTGCAAGGACAAGTGGGAGTTGTCCAAAGTAGTCAAAAGATAGCAAGGGAAAGTTATGCAACAGCACTAGCCCCTCGGACTTTGGGGGCAGTTCGGATCAGTGAGGATTAGCAATTTGAGGGGCCCTCTGGGGGAGAAGGTGAAATTGATGACCCCAGAGAGACCCCGGGTGTTTTAATACCAATTGAAGAAGTTGAAACTCACTCTCTGGCTGAAGGAAGAAACATCAAGATCGGGTCCAAGATGACATCAGAATCAAAGATTAAAGTGTTAGCTTTTTTGAAAGACCATCAGCATGTTTTCGCTTGGTGAAATATTGATGTAACCGGAGTACCAGCAGATATTATATCACTCTAACTATCCATCCGGAGGGATATAGCATCTGTTGTACAAAAGAGGAGAGCTTTTTCTAAGGAGAAATCTGATGTCATAGTTCAAGAGGTTGATCGGCTTACTAAGATGGGGCACATAAAGGAATCTTAGTACCCTTTATGGACAACCAATCCGGTGTTAGTAAAGAATAAAAATGGAAAGTGGCGTATGTGCATCGATTTTACTGATCTCAATAGAGCTTGCCCAAAAGACCTATATCTGGTCCCCTGAATTGATCAGTTGGTGGACTCCACATCTGGGAACAAGCTATTGTCTTTTATGGATGCCTTCTCTGGGTATAATCAGATTCAAGTGGATCCGAAGGATCAAGAACACACTAAATTTGTTACTGATATAGGCCTCTATTGTTACAAGGTGATGACATTCGGGTTTAAAAATGCTGGGGCTACTTATCAGAGGTTAGTAAACAAAGCTTTTGCTAATCAGATTGGAAGAAACATGGAAGTTTACATCGATAACATGATGGTAAAGAGTGTGGAAGAAGAACTACACTTAGCAGATCTTCAAGAAACTTTTACCAACTTGATGAAGGTGAATTTAAAGCTGAATCCAGAAAAGTGTGTTTTCGGAGTAAAGTCCGGAAATGTTTTAGGGTATGTGATAAGTGAGAAAGGGATACAGCCTGATCCAGACCAACTTAGTGCTTTATTGCAGATGGAGCCTTCCCTGAATATTAAAGAAGTACAGAGATTGACAGGGAGGTTAGCTGCTCTAAACCGTTTTATCTCGAGGTCTTCGGATAGGTGTTCCCCGTTTTTTCAAAATTTAAAAGGTGCAAAAGAATTTAACTGGTCTCCATAGTGCGACCAGGTTTTTGATAAAATTAAGAAGCACTTATCCTCCCTTAAAACTTTGTTTAAACCTGTTGATGAAAAGACACTCTACATATACTTAGCAGTTTCTGATTGTGCCATAAGTGCAGTGCTAGTAAGGGAGGTGGATAATTATCCTCATCCAGTGTACTATATCAGCAAGAGCTTAATAGATGCAGAAAAAGGTATTTAAATCTTGAAAAATTAGCATTCGCCTTAGTAATTGCTGCTAGGAAAATGAGACCCTACTTTCAGTCTCATTCTATCATTATCCGGACGTCTTTTCCTTTAAAAACGTTCTTCAAAAGGCAGACGTTTCAAGCAGAATGACCAAATGGTCAGTGGAGTTGGGAGACTATGATATTGATTTTGCCTCTCGAACCGCGGTCAAGGCTCAGACTGTTGCTAATTTCCTAGTTGAATTTCATTCGGACAGATACACTAAGCAAGCAACAGGTGAAACAACTAAAAAAGTATGGGTTGTCCGGATTGATGGTGGATCAAGTACCATGGGTTGTGGTGCTGGGATATGTTTAACCTCTCCGTACGGCGACAAAATGTACCAGACTATATGTTTTGCTTTCATGGCTTCCAATAATGAGTCTGAATATGAAGCTGCTACAGCTGGCTTGAAATTAGCCCTAATTTGTGGAGCCAAAAGGGTTAGGTTAATGAGAAATTCTCAGCTTCTTATCCATCATGCACAAGGTCAATCTGAGGCCAAAAAGGAGCAGTTGGTTAAATACTTATTCGTTCTTAAAGAAGTGGCACTTAATTTCAAAAACATCACCTATGAGCACATACCCCGAACAGAAAATACGCTAGCAGACTCCTTGGCAACCATAGCCTATTCTGAGTCCTACCCATGGATTCATGTGCAAGAGTGCCCATCCATTCAACTCAATCAAAACAAATAAGAAGAAAGTTTAAATATACAAGTAAATCAGCCTCAAGACTGGAGATATCCTCTTTTTCAATACATCTCACATGACATCTTGCCTCCGGAAAAAGAAGTGGCAAGGAAAGTAAAGTATAAGGCTCGTGGGTTTGTCATCCTAAGAGACGTTTTTTATAAGAAGTCTTTTAGTATACCTCTTTTGCGATGTTTGAGGATCGAAGAGTCCCAAATAGTGCTGTCCGAACTACATGATGGCGAGGGATCAGCGCACTGTGGATTTAAGGCTCTAACCAGAAGAGTTTTGTTGGCTGGATACTACTGGCCCTCCATAATGCAAGATGCCAAGGAGTTGGTGAAGAAATGTGATCCATGCCAAAGATACAGTAATGAAATTCATATCCTAGTTGTCCCTTTAGAGTCAATTTCGGAGCCAATACATTTTGCTCGTTGAGGGCTGGATTTGGTGGGACCTCTACCCATGGCGTTCAGAGGGTGCAGAACTATAATTGTTGCTATTGATTACTTCTCGAAGTGAGTAGAAGCAACCCCATTGGCAGGAACTACTTCGAAAGCTGTTATAAAATTTATCCTATCTAATATTTGCTGCAGGTTTGGGGTTCCCCAAAAGATAACTACAGACAATGGGCCACAATTTGATAACAAGGATGTGGAGAATTTATGTGCCTCTAGAGGCATCCAACATTGTTTCTCGTCTCCTTTCCACCCACAGGAAAATGGTCAAGTTGAAGTAGTTAACAGGATCATCCTGTCCGGTCTTAAAAAGAATCTAGAAAGGACTGTTGAAAAGTGGCCAAGCTATCTACAAGAAGTACTATGGGCCTACCAGACTACTCCCTGGGCTGGAACAAAAGAATCCCCATTTTCCTTGGTATATGGTATGGATGCAGTAGCTCCCATAGAGGCAACTCTCCCTTAGTTCAGGGTCCACAATTTCTCCTAACAGACTAATGAAGTCACGATCAGAAGTCAACTTGACTTGATAGAAGAAAAAAGAGTTAAGGCTCACCTCAGAGCCACACACTATCAGGGTTTGATGAGAAGCAAGTTTGCTTCTAGAGTCAAAAGGAGGGATTTTCAACCAGGGGATAAAGTGTTGAGAAATTTGTTTCTATATATTAAGGAGAAGCAGTTCGGCAAGCTAGCTCTAACTTGGGAAGGACCCTATATGGTCAGTGAAAAGCTTAAGCCTGGGACATATAGGCTTCAAGATAAAGATGGAAGGATTTTGAATCACCCCTGGAACATTGAACACCTCCGGTTATATTTAGAATGAAAATTATGTAAATATTTACTTGTTTAAAGTCCATGTAAATATTATGGGGCATACTCTTTCCTACCCTGGTGGCGCGGGGAGGTTTTAATGAGGTGTCCGGGTTTTTTAATAAAATTTGATGCCTTCTTGAAAATTTCAGAGTGATTTGATTGATAGCTTCTTTGACTGACAGACCAAAGTGATTAGGTGGAGTGATGACCATTTAAACATTTGTCATCGTAGAATTTAAACACTCTCACTTTAAAATACTTGTAAAATAGCTAAAGGCCATTTAAATACTAGCCATCAAAATTGGGTAACTATAAAACAATGTAAGAGTTGTGTAAAATAAAATTGTCCGGCTAATACCGGAGAGTGATATTAAAATATGTAAAATGCCTTGGCCATCCAAGGACTTTGAAGTTTTAAAAGAAAAGGTTTATCCGGATAAGGCCCGGAAACTGTTACAAAAATGCCTTGGCCATCAAAGGACATTAGTTTAACACAAAAATTAAAGAAAAATAAAAGATAGTTAAAAACTTCAGGGATGAGCTTCCTTGGATGCTCCAGATTCATATGGTTTCTTCTTGGGGTCTTTGTTTTCCTCATTAGGGCTCTCTCCGGTCCCTTCTTCCTGATCAGTAGTGTTATCCCAACCACTGGAATAGTTATGCTTATCGCCATCGGCCATGGTGTGGTGCGGAAGGTCTTCGTATTCCACAAACCGCCACAAGTATTCGAGTGTCCTCTTCAGAAATTGTTGATGAAAGAGCAAAACCATGTCTGATTTGACTTTTGCATACCTTTCCTCTTGGGAATCTATCACCTGGTTGGTGTATGCATCAATCTTCGCTTGAATTATCTTCTCCTGCTCCTTTATCAAATCATCTTTTTCCTGGGTAACTCTAGACACATCATTTTCAAGCAAAATTTTGTCATTGGTTAGCGTCTGGATGATATTGTCTTTGATCTTCACTTTCTCTTTCGAAGTGGAGAGGTCTTTCTCCAAATCAGAACACTTAAGTTGGAGTTCCTTGTTAGCCCCCTCCGAAGCGGCCAGTTTGGTGGCCAAATCCTCTTTCCCCTTCTTCAACTCCTCGATTTCTCTCCTTAAGGCCTCAACATTCTGATTGGCGGTAAGGAGATTGTTAGCCAGAGTCTCTTTATCTGAGTTGAGTGTGCTGATGAGGGTGGATTGATTTAGCACTTGTCTCTCCAAGTTGAGCACTGGTTGAATATTGCTCAACAAGGAGTGGGTCATTATGTCTTTCTCTCCTAAAACTGAAAAGACTTACCGTTGAAAGTAACGATGTTCAAAGAGCTCGGAGGGAGGTAATGGCCAGCAAATTCGTCATTCTCGAGGTCTTCGAAGTAAAGGCCAATCCCTTGAAGGCCACTGATGTCTACTACATCAATGTTAATATCCCCTCCGGCCCCCTCTCCGGTGTGAAAGTCACTTGGGATTTCACTGCCTGTGTTGGGTCTGTTGGGTCGATTGGAGGAAGAGACTCTGAAGGTCGGACAACTACTTCATCTCCCTTGGAGATTTTCTTCTTCTTGGCTTCCCTATCCTCACCATCTGCTCCCCGTTTTCGGTCTTTTTTGGGAGCCTTTGGGGGTTTTAGATGTCCAACTGCCTCTTTGGTACTCTCATCTTCCATCACTTGAAGCAGAGCAACATCAATTCCTCCTTGGTCCTGCACCTCCTGGTTTGCTGGGACAATCTCTTTAACACCACCTTGGTTCACCTCAACTACATCTGGCTTTTTCTTTCCTTTCTTGCCCTTCATTTTGATTGGGGCTTTAGCTCTGCCCGGCAAGGCCAGCTTCTCATCCTTCTCATCTGTCCTCTGTAGGATGACACCCGGAGGAGGTGGTGTGGTTAATTCTTCCCAAGATAAATCTCTCCGGCCGGTTTTGTTCGAGAGGTGGGACCTCACCAGGTTGCCAGCAATAAAACAATTGTGGAAGCGGTTTCCCCACTTGTCAGCAGCCCAAGCATTAAGCTTGGCACAAGTTGTCTGCCCCTCCTCTATGTAGTCGGAGAACTCCTTCGGCAGCACTACCCAAAAAAGAATAAGAGCATTTAAGTAAACAAACTTTTTATAAGGAAATATAGATAAACATGACGAAATATTTACATGTGCTATTCCATCTGCTGGTAAGCATGCTTGGGTTGTCACCAGCTTTAATCTTTCTCCCATTTTCCCAAGCTCCACTAATAAACAAGAATTGGGTCTTCTAATTCTTTTCCGATTCAAGCAAGTCATCTACCACTTTAAAATTGTCACCCATGTTGTAATGGTAGGAAGGGGATGACATGATTTTTGCAGAGGCTGGCTACAACAGCAAATTGCTCCATCGGAAGCAGGATTTCGGAGAGCCTAGAGGCCATGATACAAGACATGAGGGTGAACCAAGTGTTAGGACTCAGTTGTCGTAGACAGATCTTTATCAGATGGAAATATCTGACGATCTCCGGGTCCAAGGGAAATCTAAGCCCCCAGCTAAACAACTCTGTGTAGAAAACTATCTCACTTAGCTTGCAATCCATTGGTGTCTTCGGATCAAATTGTATCCTCACTTTAACAGATTCTGGGATCCCCCACTTCGTCCGGATCTGGCCTAGCTCAGCTATATGAATGAAGGCATAATTAATATTCTGCATGGCTAGCACATACTTTACACTCACCTTGTGGAAGCAAGGTCCTACTCTTTCTTCAAGGCACTCCGGCGAGTCTGGATGTTAAAAACACATCTTCTCTTTACCCTTGCTTTTCTTAACAATGGCAGTCTCACCCATCTGCCCGGAGACATCAGTCTCAAAAGGGGTTTCTTCAACACTGTCCTCCATCACCTCTTCCATCACTTTGGAAGGATGGTCAGTTGTTTTTGGTGCGGGAGTGTTGGTGGTTGGTTCTGAAAGCTGTCCGGATGGTTGAGCATCACTTTCCCTTTGTGGTCTGGTGTCTGGCTAGGGCTCAGATCCGGAGGGTTCATTTCGGAGGCTTGTTCCAGTAGCCTCTGGACCAGATGATTTATCCTTAGGAACTTTGATGGGTGCCTTTGACCCTGTAGCTTTGTTTTTGGATTCAGACTTAGGGGGGCCTGATTTTGGAGATTTGGACTGTGGAACGACAGTTTGGCCCTTTACTAAGCGGCCTCTTCGTCGAAGTGACAGTTTTTCTGGGGAAATGTCAGCATCCGATCCCATGGCTATGAATGGAGAGGGTCTCTTGGTACTCGTAACAGCTTGCTCCCGTTCGATAGTGGGCTGTGACTCTTGAACCGATGAGCCTGAGACGATGGGTGAAAGACTTGGCTGAAATAACCTTCTAGGTTTGGAACTTCGACTAGAAGATGAACCTTGATTAGGCTCTGAGTTTGGTATTTTAGACTTGTCGATTGGAGAAACTGGAAGACCAGCAGCAATGCGCCTTTCTCGCTCGACTCTTTGTGCTTTCTCTAACTCCGAAAGATTAAGCCACCCACCTTTTACAAGTGCGTTTCTTGCTGTAAACATAAACTTACAAAAAAGGGATTTTGAGAAAAGAGATGAAAGTTTTGAAGTAAAGCAATGAAAGAGTAATAAAGATGGTAAAACAATGAAAAATGAGGTGATTTATACTAAAGAAACTTAAAGATACTCAGAAACTTAGGAGAATACGAAAAGATGAAAGTAATGATTGAAAACGGCGCTGACGTCACAAGCATTAAATGAAGAGGTTACGTTTTGGGATTAGTGGAAGCGGCGTTCTAGGAGAAAAACGGCTGGTGAGTCAAATCAGAAGGTGACACGTATCCCACGATCCATAGCAGAACCTTTGAACTTCTGAAGAGTTTTTCATTCTGGACAAGTCCTTTACTGAAAGCTTAATCCGTCCGGAAATTGTCACAAGTGTCCAAAGATGATTTTTTAGGTTTTGCCAAAGGCCTTCGAACAAAACCTAAAAAAAAGGCTATTGATGAGTCCGGATTTTCTCACCACTCACTGTAGAAACCGGATAGGGGAAATTCGGACAAAAGCCACCCACTGAACTATCCAAACTGGACAAACGTACTAAAAACTAATCACTTATTGACATTATGCTAAAAGTAACAATTTGGAAAAATAACCTTCATATTGTTTAGGTGATTTTAAGTTTGAAGTACATGAAGATGAATTTTTATTCGTCAATTGATGAAGATGATATTGATAACGACCAAGCTAACAAAGTCATTGTTATTGCAGACTATCGTACTACTATTCAAAATGAAGATTACTCCACCAACATGAACCCCCATTCTCCAATCAAGTTGGCAATATTGTTAAAGAAATAATTTTCCACCTCAAGTTGTTTTATTTTTACTATACTCATTGGATGGGACATGCATGTTTTATATTCCTAATTTAATTTTTAATTAATTTATGTTTAAATTTTAATTATTTTATTTTGAAAATATATTTCGACCTTTACTTTTGTTGTGGGGGTCGATATGCATCTTTATATCTTGAGTGAGGGTACATCAGTATGCATATTTGAATCTTGAGTGAAGGTACATCGATATGCACTTTGAATCTTGAGTGAGGGTACATCGGTATGCATCTTTGAATCTTTAGTGAAGGTACAGTATGTCCATTTACGTTTAAAAAAAATACAATCTTAGGTTTTGTTTATTAACCAATTTTGCTACTTTGACATTGTAAGTCAATATACGGTATGTCAACTTGCGTATCTAGCAATCTTCTAACCCTATGTTTGGTTTATTAACCATTTTTCTACTTTGGCATTTTAAGTCAGAGCATAATATGGACATTTTCTTTCCTAATGATTTTTTAACCTTAGGTTTCGTTGTTTTAACTATTTTAACTATTTTGACATTTTAAGTTAGGGAACAGTATGTCCACTTGTGTTCCTAACGGTCTTTCGACCTTATGCTTGGTTTATTAGCCATTTTTGCTCACTTATCAATATACATGACTCACTTCGTATAACTTTATTACTTGCTTTATTGAATTTTATGACTAAAATAATTATCTTCAGTATTTAATTTGTTAACAAAATATTTATCAAACTTAAATTATTACACAACCCGCCTTCGTATAAATTTATTGGTTTATTTGTTGAATTTTATAACTGAAATAACTATCTTCAATATCTAACTTCTTATTTTTTAATATCTGCCACACCTATATGCTTAACTTTTCCTCGAGCTTCTTCTTTTTTTTAAATAAATAACACTTTCTTTTTCTAAAGGCAACATTTTATTAAATGAATTGGCTTATAATGCGTTTCATTAGGAAAAAACCCTCCCACACTACCACGAAGGAAAAAGAATGCGCAATCATATTATAAATTTCTCATATACATATCCAAATGACTAATCTTCCAAGGTTGCTTTAATGTATTTCCATTTAAATCTTCTAGCTGATATGCCCCATGATGTCCTCTAGAAATAACTCTATATGGTTCATCCTAGTTTGGAGCTAATTTTTCAGTATTTTTATCGTTCGACCCTTTGAATATTTTCTTCATAACCAAATTTTAAATCGAATATGTTATTTGTTAATCTCTTATAGTGTTATTCCCTAACACGAGCTTGATCTCGTCGTGCTTCAATCAAATTGATAGAAACTTATCTTATTTCACTATTATCTTCCTCTGAATAATGTTGTATCTTGTTACTAAGGATGATAATCTCTCCTGGAGTACCGCGTCCATCCCATAGACCAATAAAAAATAAGTTTCTCGTAGTCGACGTGACAGTTTTTATATATGCCCGCAACACCTCTGCTAATTTATCGGGTCATTTTCCCTAAGCTCCCTCAATCGTTTCTATATTCCATCCACAACTGTTATATTTGTCACTTCATTTGCCTATTTGCTTGGGGGTAATATGAAGTCAAGAAATATTATTATATTTCATACATAATACAAAACACCATCATCCTATCATATTAAAATTCTAAAATTGAGGCCCATTATCCATTATTAGAATTTTTGGAATCACATACCTACATAGAATCTATTTTTTTTAAAATTACAAATCTCATCAGGCCTCGTCTTATATAAATTTTTTGCTTTGACCTACTTTCTGAAATAATCAACAGCTACAACCAAATATTGTATTTTCCCCTGTAGCCATCGGTAAAGGTCTCATTAAAATATATTTCATACCTATCAAATGGATAGGGTACATGGACTATGCTCATTGGCTTGCTTGGTAGATGGCTTGTATTAGCATATTTCTGGCAGGCGTTACAACTTTGTATTATAACATCGGCATCTGCTGCTAGTTTTGGCCAATAGAAACCTACAAGAAAAAAGTGCATGACCAAGATTTTGTATCCATAATGTGCCACTAACACCCTTATGGAAATATTTAAGGATAAATATAGTTCAATCTTTATTCAAACATATTATTATCGGTATTGTTGCATTTTCCTGTAAAAGACATTGTCAATGATTGTATATTTAACAACTCGTATTCTCAAAGCACGAATCTCATCATTTTCTTTAAAGAGAGTTATATCTCTCAAATATAAAAAATATTCTTGCCTCTAATCCTCAAAAGTCTCTATTGTTAGGACCTTAAATCCATGTTCATTATTATCTTTAGATGGATTTTGTTGGAGAATAACTAGTGAATTATATCATGATACTAATGTTTTTTCTTAGGAATCTGCAATTGAATTATTTATATAAGGCATATGTTCGTATTCTACTCTTTCAAATTTATTTTTTATTCTTTTAATGTTCGCATATTCGTTGCTTAGCTTCATATACTCATTTTTTTTGAATTACCACCAACTAAGAATATGATCTTACTCGTATAATCTTCGCTCTACATATACCATCCGGTTTCAAACTAATCAAGCAGTCACGTACTCTGTTATATTATTGTTACTTCAAAATCGAACTTTACAGATTTTCCGACTTCTTCACCAAATGGTGCTATCAAGACAACCCCAATAACTCATCCATTAGGACCTGACGCTCCATCAACTTTTGTTATCCATTCCAAATCATTACCTACTTTAGACTGTATATCTTTGTCACAATCAACTTTTTCTTCATTTAACTCACTAATTATTCAGTAACTACTTGAGCTTTTATTGCAGTACATGGTTGATATTAAATCATATACTCTCTTGATTTTACCGAACATCGCATAAGCCTTCCTGAAATATCTGATTTTTATAGCACACTTCTTAAAGAAAATGAAGTTTACGAGACTATAGTTTAACTCTAAAAGTATAGTACTTTCTTTTGGGTAGCTACTACCAATGCTAAAGCCAATTTCTCTAGATTTTAATACTTTTTTCAGTATCAATCAGGCTTTTACTTATATAGTAAATTGATCTCTGCACTCTTCCATATTCTCTGACCAATACATCACTTACAACAAATTTATACACAAATAAATACAAGTATAGCCGTTCACCTCGTATAAGAGTTGATAAAAAAATTTGTTGAAGTTAAATACTTTTTTGACGCGTGGAAAGCCTTGTCACAATCATCATTCCAACGGATTGTTTTCTCATTTAAGTACTTAAAATAAAAAAATAACTCTTATCGGAAACTTTAAAAATAAACCATGACAATGCTGCCAAACGACATGTTTATCGTTAAAATTTTGTGATCATCTTTGATCATCTTTCGTGGCTTCATGTTCAATAATTCTTTCAACTGTTCTGGATCGACTTCAATATCATTCTTATTAACAATATATTCAAGAAACTTTCCACTTTGAACTTCAACGGAACACTTCAAAAGATTCGGCTTAAGATTGAATTCTCTTAGTCTTCCAAATATCTCGGAGAAAACTTCAACTTGTTGATCCTCGATGTTGCTGCAAACAATCATATCATCTATATAAGCCTCAATGTATTTTCCCAATTACTTTTCAAAAATTCTCTTGACTAATCTTTTGGTAAGTTGACCCTGTATTTTTAAAACCCAAAGGCGTAATCTTATAACAATACAAACCTCTTTCAGTTTGAAAAGAAATGTCTTCTTCATCGTTAGATTGAATTCAAATTTAATAGGATCCTGAGTATGCATCTATAAATGACAAGAAATCATAACCTAAGGAAACGTCTACTAACTTGTCAATTTGAAGCAGAGAAAAAACATCATTTGGACATGCTTTATTGAGATCACTGAAGTCTGCATACATCATTCACTTTTCATTCTTCTTCATAACTAATACTGGATTAGCAACCCAAGACGGATATCTTGAATTCTTGATATGTCCCAACTTCAAAAGTTTCTCCACCTCTTTAACAACGACTTTTGGTTTCTCATGAGAAAAAACCCTTATTTTTTTGACGAACCGACCTCATCATTTTATCAATTGATAGCTCATTTCAAATAACAGATGAGCTAACCCCAGACATATCACTAGTGGTCCAAGCAAAAACATTTGAGTTGCTTTTCAACAAATATATCAACTTAATATTGAAATCCAGATTTAACAAATTCTCAATCTTCACTATCAGCCCAACTTCTATTGTTTCTTCAAAATTTACATCTAATGGCTCTTTGCATTGAATATCTTTCTTGGAGTTATCAACTCAATTTTCAAATTTACTATTCCCATCCAAGATGTGATCTTCCTTCGCAATCTTTAACCGTTATTCTATTAATTTCTTAGGATTTAATGATATTGTGTAACAACTCCTCGTTGTCCATTGGTTATCTCTGACTATTCCAACTAGATTTCCTCCAGTGTATTTGAGATATTAACTAAATGTACATGATGTTTCCTCTATCTTATGTAACCATGGTCTTCTCACAATCGCATGATACAAAATAGGCGCATCAAAAATAATGAAAATAGTCTTCACATTGTTTTGTACTGCCATAACCTATGAGAACTAAAATCACAATCTCAACGATACATCTTAAAGTCGTTCCTTCGTAACCAATTAGTTTTCTATCAATTGGTTTATATGAAGGTACCCTGAACATCTAATCATAACATCTTTTAAACATCACATCAGTTGAGTTACCATTGTTTATAAAACACTGGGGATACTATCACTCCTCAAAATTTTAGATCAATTGTTAATCCATCCTCATATGGGGTAAAAACCCCTTTCAAATTATCCTCTTTAAATGTCAAATTTACAACTGGATTTTGATTATGATGATACGACGATTCCTTAACTAAATGAACCTCTATATTTTTTTGTTATTTTTCCTACAAGTTGGGTCAGTTACTGAAGTTATATATCCACCAAAGATAGTGAACAAATATTATCGTTTTACTTTTGGTGTGGATAATTATCGCCTGAGGGTATGCTTGTAATTTGTTTGGTGTTTAATAGTATTATGTGGGTGTTATGTATTTAGTGTAGAGAGTAGAGAGATAATTAAGTTGGCTGGTTGCAGTTAATTCTCATTCCCCACACTTAATGCAGGTGGTTGGGTATTTATACCCTTATGTTTGGGCCCTTATGGGCTTTCGGGTCATGTTTAATGGACCCGGGTCATGTTCAAAGACCCATGAGCTCTAAGTAGGAGAGAAAGTAGCTTAGTCAAGTAGTGTTTAGGTTTTTTAGTACTTTTGTCATAGTTCGAACAATCATATGGGCTAAGTGTTCGAAGTGATCTGTCCGGTCCGGAGGCCTTGGACCGATCTGTCCTTGTCCGGGGAGCATGCAGAATTCGGACTCATCAACTTTATCATCTTTCTCTTTTTCCACCTTTTCGTCATTCTATTTTTATTTGTTTTTTTCTTCACTTCTTTCACATTCTCTACTTTTAAAAAATTAGAATAGATCACCACTGTTGGTTAGTCTTTCGATTTCATCGCGTAACTACCAACCATCAATGATTGTATGACCATGATCATTGTGATAAACGTAAAAATATCTACTAACACTACCGATTCTCGAAGCTAACATACAACACGAAGTTTGATACTTTGCCTTTGCTTTTGTCTTATAAAAATGAATGTAATATTATTAGTTAAATGAGTGAACCTTCGACCCGGATTATCATAGTTCTAAACTCTTGGCATGTTGATCAAACATCTCATCCATTCATCACATTTAATTTCATCAGTTCTTCTTCAATCAGTGCCACCATTTTAGATACTTGAAATTTAAACCATAATTAAGTTAACTGATCTTGTTAAAATATCATCTAAACCATCCACAGGAAACCTGACAAGATCCTAATATAACTTTCCCTATCTATCCAATTATCTTTTAAAGGTTGTTACAATGATATCTTCCTTGAACGTCACTAAAGTATCCATTTCACGAACGAACCTTTAAACACGAAACTTTAAATATTCTCATTTTTTATATACATGTTTATAATAGACCCATCATCTTTTTATATGCTCTGTTACCTACAAAACAATTTCTAAGTGTCATCCATAAACCTTTAAAATCGTGAACCTATCCCTTATGTAAACTATTGAACCAATCTAAAGTGTTTCTATAAAATGTAATAAACAGAGCTATTACACAGAAACATAACATCGAGAATAAACCCCATCATTGTAATCTTAAACTGCTCTAGATTATTCTTACGATCTTAGAGACATCATAGGTTGTCATCTTAAAAGGATCAAATTTTCTTAGATTTTTTACCTAAAGAATATTCTTAAAAAAGAAGATTCTTGAAGTATATAGGCTGTCATTTTTAACCTCTCCATATTGGTGCTCTGATTGGTTGATTATCATCTGCCAGGGTAAGTATTGGAAGCTGCTTTGATTGGTTGATTATCATCTGCCATGGTAAGTACTAGAGTCTTCTATTCCTAACCGATTGCTTTACATGTACCAGCTGCTATTCCAAAGGGTTGATTTTGACTATGATTGCTTCCATTAGTTGGCAAGTTAATTACGATTCCAAGAACAAGTACCAAAATACCTTGAATCGAATGAACTCTTGGATTTTCCCTTTCGATTCTTAACCTAGTCATCACTATTGGAAATTTGTTAAAATCTTGAACTTTGAAAAGAAAATTTTCTCAAATTTCATAAGAGAAATTTATTCTCAAATTTAAAGCCAAGATATTGTTCAATAATCAGGAATGAAAAGTAATTTGATGATATAATTTTTTTATTTCAATTCTAAGTGCTTAGTCTCCAAATAAAGACTCGAGACTTTATTTATACTACTTACAATATAATTTCTACCAATCAATATATTACATGTGTTATAATAGTTGAACAAACTTTCTTGACAACCTATTAAATGATGACACGTGTTATTTAGCTGTAACTGCTCGAACGATCCTTCCAGTATTCTGCCTCGTCTTCTCTTACGATCATTTTTATGAACCTTGTCTAATATTTTCTTGATAACATTGATATAAAAAATTCTTCATGACCCTCCTCTAACATATTTTTAGTGAGTCTCGTCTAATCGTTTTTTACATCTCTCAATTTATCCTCTTTTGTGACCCTTGTCTAATATATGTTTTGTAATCTTCATCTAACAACTTCTTCACAACCCTCTTTTATCATATTATTTTATGACCCTAGTTTATTTAATTCCTTATAATCCTCGTCCAAGATCTTATTAATACCTTTCGCATAATCTCCTCGTTTGATCTCTTGTCTTATTTTCTTTTATGACCCTCGTCTATTTACTTTTTTTTGTTACATGTATTTTATCCATTTGTTAGTTTCTAATATAACTTTACCTCATAAATATAAATAATGTATACTATGAATAGATTATATATTTATCACACAACATTCAAGACATGAGAAAATAATTTGTTCCACGATAATCCATTTATTTTAGTCTTAGTTATTTTTATATGTCGTGTTACTAATAATTATGGTTAATTTTATAAAAATACCACTACTAACGTGTTGCAAATATTGATTAAATTTAGACACTCGGTAGAATACTTCTGATCATATGAGGAGTTGGGGAAGCAAATAAAGTAGACAAAGTTGGAAGACATGACACAAGGGAAACTTTATCGTAATCGGCACAAGGCTAATCGAGGCAAAGGGAAAGACATAGGCCTTATATAACTTTGTGTGCAACCAACTTTGCTTTACATTAGTTATTCTTCGAATACCTTATAAAAATTGACTTTTTCAGTAACAAGAAACATAGATGATTGCGTCAAAGACCCCAAACATTATGTTCCAAGAAATTTAAGTTTTCCAAAAATGCATTTTTGAAAGGTCATGACTTTACGTATGAATATATGAACCATTATAAACTTTAGGAAATCGTTTAAATATATTTAGAAATAGTTAATATCTTCAAAAAGAAACATATAATCTTAATAAATCTCTAAAATAAAGCAATAACATCTAGAGATTTTGCATTTTGGCAAGAGGTCATAAATGATAAAATGGGTTTAGTAATATCAAATCAAACTTGAGAGTTAGTGGACTTACCATCAGGTTCAAGAAAAATTGGTTGTAAATGGATATTTAGAAAGATGTGACATAGTGATGAAAACATTCAAGCTTTCAAAGTAAGATTGGTAGCAAAAGATTTTCAGCAAAAAGAGGGAATATATTATTTTGACGTTTATGCTCCAGTAGCAAGAACAGCAAGCACTATGACGCAAAGAGCATCGGTATATGATTTTAAAACTTACCAAATTGATGTCAAAATGGTGTTTCTAAATGAAATTCTCGATAAACAGGTTTATATTGAGCAACCTGAGGGTTTTATACTTTCAAGAAATGAGTCTAAGGTATGTAAGCTTGTTAAGTCATTAGATGATGTTAAACAAATACCTAAGAAGTAGCATTAAAAGTTTGATCATGTTATTATATATGATGGGTTAGACATAATATGGTGGAAAAATTTGATAGACTAAAGTTTATGGTGATGTAATAGTCGTTGTATATCTATATGTAGATAATTTGCTGAGAATAGTATGGGTTATGCCTTAAAGTAATCCCATTATGCTGAGAAGGTACCTAATAAGTTCAAATATCTAAAATTTAACGAATTACAAACATCATTTGATCTTAGTTTAAAGCTTGAAAAAAGAAAAAAAAACAGTGACTCAACTAGAATATGCCAATACAGTATGAGTCTTAATGTATACGACTTTATGCGCTAGAGGAGATATATATTTTGCGGTAAGTAAACTACGTCAGTGTCTAAGTAATCCAAGTATGAAACATTGGAATGCAATTAGAAGGGTCCGGGGGTACTTGAAAAAGACTAAAAACATGTATTTCCACTATTCTAACTTTCATGTACTTGCGGGATACACATATGCAAGTCAGATCACTAGTCTATGGGATAACAAATCGACTATGGGGTAGGTGTGGTGATGGGCGGATCAAAGAAACATACGTGTATATCACATTCTATTATGTAGTATAAGTTTATAGCATTAGCGACAACGGGTAATGAGGTTGAATGGTTATAATATATTTTGTTGAAGATATCATTCACTTCAAAAGGTAATATGACAATACAAATACATTGTGATAGTCAAACAAAATTTGGTAGAGCATATACTACAATCTACAATGGGATATTTGGATATATAAGTCTGAGACCTGAGTATGTTAGACAACTAATACAAAGTGGAATTATATCGGTCTCATACGTACGTTCTAATGAGAGATTAGCGGATCCATTTATCAAAGCCTTAGCTCGAGAATTGGTAAACTCTACATCTAGAGGGATGGTACTAAGACTCTTGAAATAATTATTTTGCAAATAACGGTAACCCATTTGGATATATAGAATATAAATATCAAATTTACAATGGGTAACAACAAGTTATTTGTGAAAGGTTCAACATATAATTAAATTATAGTTTCATCTGTGATGAGTGTGAGATATGTTGGTCGTTACTGTTGAGGGAAAAATTAATATGAACTTTTAATATAATTTTGTTATGTTTGACATGGGTTTCTAAAGGCAACGAAAATACTAAAAGAATTGTAAATTTGAAAATCTAGAGGTGGTCTTGCCTCTCATGAGAATATGAATTCCACTTAGGTTATGATTCTTGAAATGGATAGAGCACATAACCAAAATAGTGCTAAAGTATAATTTGGAGAAATGCTTGATAAAAATAATTGCATGTGTAAGACCGCCGGCTAAGTCATACGAGAGGTTGGTTTAAAGTTACAACTACCAAAGTTTTCCGACTTAAATTTGTTATCTTTGCACTATGGTAAAATTTAAATCGAAATATATTTTATTTAATATGCAAGAGTTATCTAAAAATAATTAAAAATAGGATATTTAATATGGTGGGGGATTTTTAGAAATACAAATGATCTTAAGAAGAGTTATGATCATTGGAGGAGTTGGTAAAACAAACAAAGTATGCATAGGTAGCAAACCTGATACAAGAGACTTTTTTCACGCGGTCAACACAAGGCTAATCGCAACAAATGGATATACATGCGCTTTATGTAACTTTGTGCGTGACCTTGGTCGCAATCAGCCAATGGCTGATCGTAGCAAAGACCTCAAATGTTGTGTTCTCGGAAAGTAATTTTTCAGAAAATGTGATTTTGAAGTATCGTAAATTTATCTATTGGTTTCTGAATCATTATAACCTTTAGGAAAGGATTTTACTATATCTATAAATATGTAATCTCTTCAAAAACAAAAACACAATCTTAACAAATCTCTCAAAAAACCTCTTTTACGTGAAATCTATTTTTTTATATTAAAAAATTGTCAGCTTGATTCAAATTTTTTCGTTACTTCTATTCTAAATAAAAAAATCTTGTTATATCCCAACACACCTTCCCAAAAAGATATTAACAATAAATAATATCATAATAATGTTTTTGGAATGTGTGTTCATTCGTGTCACAAGCTTCCGTACTTTCCGTCGACTTTTTTGGTAAATCTCTAATGAATTTGTGTTGCTCAAATAATGTAAGTGTTGTTTCTATATCTCTATTTTTTCTAACCAAAAAAATAAAATTAATAGTCCTCTAAAATATATATTTCAATTATCATTTCAATTATATAAAAATAAGAAGCTTGTTTTTTTTCATCGAACACTGCCGCCAAGAATGAGAAAATAAATTGTTGAATCACAATCTATCTATATTGGTTATGGTTGTTATCATATACCATGATGGTTGGTTTTATAAATACTAGTACTAACATCTCTTCTTATCGTTATTGTCGAGTGACATTTGGTTTTGATCACTAGTCATATTTCTATTCTTAAGATTTTTACGGTGAAATATGTTTGCAAACTTAAGATAAAAGAAGAATGTATTTTGAGAATATATGTATTTAATAATATATTTCTCTTACTTTTATGTATGATATTAAGTCTCAATAAATATATTTGTAGATTTGATTTACATTGAGAAGTGAGTTGTTGTTTTCAAAGGCTATGTAAAATATGTCCAATTTATATTCCTTCTTATCATATTTTATCCGTTTAAGATTTTGGTACAAGTGTAAGTGTGAGTAATTTTGGGCTTGTGATATGTTTGTTAGTGGTTGGGATGTGATATGTTTGTTAGTGGTTTGGATTGGTCTAGTAAAGAAGCCCAACCCATTTACCTTGTGAGCTATTCTAATTACTAATGTTATGTATTCTAATTACTAATGTTATGTGATTTTGAGTTTGAGTGTAGTGTGCTCTAATTTATCTTTTTCTTTCTCGTGATTGTGGTTTTTTATTGGCGACCTTTCATAATTTTTCATACCTTTGTTCAAACAAAAGACAAATTATTGGATCCAATTTTTTTAATGAAGAATATTAATTTGTAATGAGATGTGAGTTTAGTTAGGGTATCTATTATATGCTCATGGGAAGACATAAAACGGATGTTCAGATAACCTTCTAATATTTGGTCTAATAAAATGAATATTGATCTCTAAATGCTTCATTCAAGTAAGACCAAGTCTATGAATTCTTTATATGTATTTCATGATTCATTTTACATATAGTTTATCAAATTATCAAAGGAATTTATTCAAATGACTGAGCTTGTTTACTAGAAAAGTAAAGTCTGGTTGAGTGTGCAATTGATATTGCAAATACTATAATGTGCTTTTGTACTGTGTAAGGTTTTTCCGTGCAGTACCATCATGGATTAAAAGAGGTGGATCAACTATAATAGAAATGGCACAGACCTGAGAATATGATAAGCTTTCACGCTTCAATAAGTTATCTATAATCTTAGTTTAAGTGGGATAGAAAGTCATGTTATCTACGTGAACCTCTTTGCCTAGAAATATAATAATATGACCCATGTCCTTCCATGAAAATGTAGCATTTAAGTCTTTATTCTTATGGTAGAAGCCTTGATGACAAGGTTATAGATTTTAATAAAGTCAACACCGTGACTTTGGTGAAATTATTTAGTTATTAGTATAGCCTTAAGACGTTATAGTGACCCATCTATGTTGTATTTTAACTTGAAAATCCACTTACAACCTACAACATTCATAGTAAGGGCCCAAATAACTAGGGCCCACGTGTGGTTAACATGAAGTGTCTTGTATTCTTCCTATATTTCTTAGACCATTTAGGACCATTCAAAGCCTCATATGATTTAATAGGAACTGTAGGTAGATTTGAGTAGGTTGTGGCTAGGTTAAAATATATTGGATTAAATTTAACTATACTATTTTTTTATCTAGTTTGCATAAAATGTTGGGTTTGTTTATGAATTTTTTTGTGTATTACTCTGGTTATTTTTTATGATGTGTTGTGGTTTTTATGTATATTACTTGATTGAGAAGTTCATTAGGATTAAGTTCATATGTGTTGTGTTGTGTATTGATGACATACTGATGGCCACGAATAATAAGGAAATATTACATACTACAAAGATATTTATGTAAAATAAAGTTTGATATGAAATATCTTGCTAGTGCGACTTTTGTATTAGAAATCTAGATTTATTGTGAACGTTTTTGTGGAATCATGGGGTTGTCACAAAAAACATATATATAAAGTATGTTACAACTTTATGAAATGGAAAATAGTAAGCTCTTTAATAACCATATTACGAAATGGGATAAAATTAAGTTTAAACCAGTATCCAACGATAAACTTTGAGATTGTGAAAATGAAAATATCACATATGCTTTGATATTTGAGAGTCTGATGTATTCTTAAGTTTGTATAAAGTTGGATATTATGTTTGTTTTCATGTTAATGGGAAGGTATCTAAGTAATCAATAAATTAACCATTATAAATTATCCAAAATCTTCTTTGTTATTTGTAAAAATTAAAATAACATATGTTGAGATATAAGAATTCGAATAATTTGGAGATGAATGAGTATTTCGACTCACATTTAGGTACTTAACTGTAGAATTTTATCACAATAAAGGGATATAAAATCTCGTAAGGCTATATCGTGATAACAATTATAGAGATTGGTAGTCAAACAATAACACAAACTCGGTTAAATTCATATATTTAAATATAAAATTCATATTTATTAAAAAAGAGAGGAGATAACCATCAAAACAACATATATCATTTTAGGACAAACTCAAGTGTGGCAGATCCTCGTACTGAAGCAATGGTACTTGTAGTTTTTTAGAAACATACCATTAGAATGAGTATTGTTTGTTTAGGAGATCATGATTTTAGTGGGAGTTTGTGATAGGTCATAGTATATGTTTTTCAGTTGGTTGTGTACACATAAATTTTAGAGGAATATATATATATATATATATATAGGTATGCTCATATAAGTTTTATTGACTTCTCTTGCTCATTAACTAGATGTTCACTTAATTTGGGAACATGTAATTCTTACGTTACGCACTATAATATATATATATATATATACATATAATTGATTGTTGGCGATAGTTTGATTAATGTTACGTTCATTTGTGCATATTAATTTAATGGATATGTCTTAAGTCATTTTTTTTGTTAATCGTCATGTACAAGATTGTTTAGTTTATATATGAATAATACAATCATAAAAATTTAATTATAGATTCATCATTTGGAAGTATATGATGATCCAAGTGGGATATTGTTGAAATTTCTCTACTAGGATAGATTGACATATACTTATCAATGCATTGGGTAATAGACTTGACGTTTTAGTCAATTCACTGGTATGAGCTATATAGCTCGGGCTCAGTATGGCCCCTAGCGTAGCTTTCACGACTTGGGTTATACATTAGTTCTCTTTTATTGATTTTTTTTCAAGTCTTAATACGACCTGTTGCGTAGCCAATCAAGTGTGGCCAATTTTATCCCTTCTGCTTATATGTTAATCGGTCGACCTCCCCCCTACCTCTCCTTTTTTTTCCATTTTTCTTTCTGCTTGTGCTAATTGTACTTGTTACTTATTATCGAATTTAAAAAATGGTAAAAAATAACTTCATTAATAAATTTTGGCACAACCGCTCTTAAGTAGCATGATGATACATGTTTAAATGATTAACATTTCATGGATGTTTCAATGCATTCCTATTTAAGTCTTCCAGTATGTATACCCCGTGGTGATCTTTGGAAATTAATTTCTATGAACCATCCCAATCTGGAGCCAGTTTTCCTGCAATTTTATCTTGCACTCACTGGAAAATCTTTTTTAATACTAAGTTACTTACTTGAAAACTTCGAGGTTTCAAATTTAAATTGAATATGCTTCTCATTAAACTATTGTAATGCTCAGATCAAACCCTTGCATGATACCTTCTTTCTTCAATCATATTAATTGATGATTGTCGCTCTTGGTTGTACTCCCGAATAGTTTGTTATTCGATGACTCAGGATTATTATTTCCGCAGGTGTAGAAAAATGCTGGTTGAGGTCAGGAGTATACTGTAGAAAAATGATGGTTGATTTCATGCCTTTGGCAAAATGTTTCTATTATTATATTATAGAATTGAGGTCTGTTGTTGGTCATGAGGATTCGTGGGATTCTAAATCGTGAAAGAATTTGATTTTGAAGGAAATGACAAATCTCTGTGCTTGTGTCTTTGTCAGCGCCTTGGCTTCAACCCATTTTGTAAAATAGTCAACTTCCATAATATGTACTTGTCGTTTTCCTATAACCATTTAGTCAGAGATGTCGCTATTTGAAAATTGTTGGTAATGGTGGCATATTTCGACCAAGGCCCGCGCGTCCACATAATTTTTTGTCTAATAAAATCGTGTGAGTATGAATCTTCTTATTAAACTCTGATATCTGCAGTGGACGTCAACTTCCCTTTCATGCATGTTTGTAAGAATTTTTACTGCTTCATCTTTGTTAACACCTAAAAATAATGGTTGGGTTACACTTTTCCTATATAGACTATATTTGATTATTGGGTAAAGTTTGTTACCTATTCAGACGAACTTGACCTCTTCCAATGCAACACTAATTTTTTCCCATAGGGGATCATCCTCATTCTCGTTATCTTTATGGTCATCAATCTCTAAATTTATACTATCTATCTGTTCGTGATGGTCCCAAACCCCAGAGCTTGTTAATTGCTATTGGGCCGCTTTAGATGAGTCGAATGTTATAGCGTAGCCCTACCTTATGGTATGCTGATTTCCTCTGATTATTCCCACTAGATTACCTACATGGTACTTGATGCATTGTCTGAATGAGCATGCAGTGACATCGAGCTTGTATAGCCACGACCTTCCCAATATGACGTGGTAAGAACTTGGGGCTTCAGCAATCATAAATAATATTTTGACCACTTTCATGGTGTTGTCGTGCCCTACTGTAACTAGGAGCTCCATCTCCCCAATGCATTTAGTCGATTTTCCCTCATAACTAACGAGTTACCTGTTTGTTTCTTTAAACGAGGGTACCTGAATTATCTGCTCATAGCTTGCCTTAAATATTACATTAGTCGAGCTACCATTGTATATAAGTAATCTAGTAACCGTTACCTTTGAGATGTTGGCGTTAATCGTCAGGGAATATTCATGAGGGGGGGGGGGGATAATACCCTTCAAATTATTATCATTGAACGTGAGGTTTGTGACTGGCTCCTGAAAATTATGATACGAAGAGTTGCCCACCAGGTGGATGTCTAGGTATTTAAGATGTCGTTTCTGTGCAGCTGGATCAGTCCCCGAGAGGGTATCCCCTCCAAAAATAG
The DNA here is from genome assembly GCA_036936605.1 of Limnanthes douglasii subsp. nivea. NCBI lineage: Eukaryota > Viridiplantae > Streptophyta > Magnoliopsida > Brassicales > Limnanthaceae > Limnanthes > Limnanthes douglasii. The sequence continues at coordinate 109,892,396 of JAUPFV010000003.1, read as the reverse complement.
TGCATAACCACTGTTGTTTTTCTTCATATCTGTCAGGTGCCTTAGTGGCCGTCGCGGTGGTTTCCCCATCTTTTACTACTGAACTCTCTCTTTGCTTAATAAACTCGACGAGGTCGCCATTTTCAATCAACCGTTGAATATATTCTTTCAATTAACAATATTGGGTGGCTATGGTCATTGTTGTTAGGCTAACGACCAAAGTTCCACATCCCACATCGGTAATACATGGGAAGAATTAGTGGTATATAAGTAAGAATATACCTCAACTAGTATGAGGCCTTTTGGTAGTGGACCAAATGCAAAGTCGTGAGGGCCTTCAGGTGCCAAAGCGGACAATATCATACTAGTGTGGAGATCATACAATGGTGGAATATACGGACCCAATATTCCCAACATGTGGTATCAGAGCTCCAGGCCCAGACAGTACGCGATGTGGTGGGTGATGTGGGTGAAATTCTCATTAGTCGAACATGATGAATTAGTAGCCATGCTCAAGGTGATCTTCTCTAGAGATCCTTGTTTGGAGTTCCCGTGGCTTATCAAGCAGTGTGGCTTGATTGGAGAGATCCTCGTTTGGAGTGCCCGTTGCTCATCAAGTAGTGTGGCTTGATTGGAGTGTATCAAGATGGTGGTACTTGTTTGGAGTGGCGCTAAGGAACAAGGCAGGATGGTTGATTGGAGTGTATCAAGACGGTGGTACTTGTTTGGAATGGCGTTAAGGAACAAAGGCATGATGGTCGAGATCAAATAGATCCGCTGTAAAGGCTCTAGAGATCAGGAAGCCCCAACCTGATTAGAGTGAGCGGATGAATGTCAATTGAGAGGAGGCTAAAGTGGTACTTTGTTTGAGAGGAGGATTTGTTAGGGTAGCGACCAAAGTTCCACATCCCACATCGGTAATACATGGGAAGAATTAGTGGTATATAAGTAAGAATATACCCAACTAGTATAAGGCCTTTTGGTAGTGGACCAAATGCAAAGCCGTGAGGGCCTTCGGGTGCCAAAGCGGACAATATCATACTAGTGTTGAGATCAGGTTGTTTTTACTTATATACGGAGGTAGAATATATGGACCGAACACGCATATTCCCAACAATTGTGATACACACATAAATAGTAAGGAGATCTCATGCATGGTGCTTCCAACATACCTCTCGGCGCCTGGTAATTGGTTTTTCTTTTTGTCTTCTCATAAATAGTAGTTATGTTCTCGATCAGGGTGTGAAATTCATTGCGAGATTGTCATAATATGATGGGTGAGGCTGACTTACTTAGGGTCGAGATGAATCTGACATACATGCATCCTTGTAGCATTTCTTGTCCATATTTGATGGTTTGAGCTATTGAGGTTTTTGTTGAGAAGTTGTTGTGGGTCTCTCTTATTTTAGTTATTCACTCAAATAAACAGATCTTAACTGATGATGATATCTCCTATCGTTTTTACTGGGAATCTGATAAGGTTTATAAAAAGGGGGGTCTCGCGGTCCAATCCTCTTTTGAAGGCGGCTACAGACACTGGCTCGGCGCAAGACGAAAGATAGTTTATTTCTCGCGCAAACGTTTGCACATAGCTCTTGAATGTTTCACCTCTTTGCTGGTATAGGTCCATCATAGCGCCAGCCTCACGCTTGTGCTCTTTGTATCTCACAAAGAAATTTCTAAACGCGACCATAAGCCTTCGAAGTTGTTGATCGAGCCATTTTGGAGGCTGTTAAAACAGTCGAGTCTGTTTCCCTTAAATGTCATGGAAAAATCTTTGCAAAGCCATACAGCATTAGGGTTGTATGTCATCATCATGTTCTTAAATTATTCCAGGTTGTGTCCAGGGTTCGCATATCCGTCGTACAAGTCCATCTTGTGCGTATTAAATTTTCAAGGGAGCCTTCCTTCGAGAATGTTTGGAAAATGAAGATTCTTACAAAATATAAGCAGCCACAGTAGGCCTTACTTCATCATAATCCACCACCTGTGTTCATTTTTCGTCACGAGGTATCTCGTTGTTGGATAAGTTATCCGGGTTAGAGTTCATCATCATTTTCATTCTTTATTTCTTACATTTTTTATCGCTGGTGCGTTCGCCGCCATGGGTGCGATATCTATTCATATCAATGAAATCGATCCCACCTGCTTCTTGGTGAGTATCCTGCTTGATTGCGTTTTTAGAAAGGACTTTATTTCTCAATCGTCGCAAGGTATCAGTGATCACATCGAAACGCTATTTAGCCTTCTCGTTCCTATCCTACTGTCGATGGGCAACCTTGTATTGTTCATGCTTAATTTCTTATATTTGAGTTTTGCAGAATATGCATGTTATAGGGGATGGACGACTAACCTAGGTTTTGAGATTTTTCCTCCCTGACCACTCCACTAGTGTTAGCATCAACGTTCATCTTAGACTGGTTGTCATTCTTGTTTTCCGTTACGTAAGCCACTTGATGTCCTGTTTGATTGGCCCCCAAGATTCATTCGCTCTTAAGGGAGTTTTATAGGATTCCTTGAGTTTCTACTTGGTTGTCTTGTCCATCATCACGTGTTTTACCTCTTTATTCTAGATCTAGTTAACATCATCATGAATGTGCTAAGAGAAACGCGTCTTGTGTTCCCACACACGACACCAAAATATGGTGAGGGTATTTATTGACAACAATACTAGTTTTCTAAGAATATAAATACGCAATATTCTTATTGCTTTAATTGGAAAATCTTACCTTGTTTTGGGGGTTCTAGTCCTTTTATATACAATATACTTTAAACACTATACCAATATCTCATAATAATTATCCACTTTCAATTATGCTTGATCGCGAGTCAATGCTTCGTTCTCACATGCCTTATGTTGTCTTGTTACTGCTTTTAGTGGCTTCACTTGATTTAAGAACTTCTCTTTAATCAGAGGTGGTATAGGTCGACCTTTGTATGAATGACGTTAAGGAATGCGTTTTGATAAAGGTCCTCTAAGTAACCAATCATTTCTCATTCTATCTGTTGGGCCTATTTCATAGTTTATCTCTTACTAGCTGATCCATCTCCAGCTCCGCTATATGATCGGCGTGGCTTGTCCAGACCGAATGGGGTAATATGATGGAGGGTGGTGCCTTAGTAGATACTCATCTACTTATGCTTCATAGTCGAAGGTGCCGCATCCTGGCCGATGGGTATAAACCGGTTACAGGCTTATGCATTATCAAATATGTTCCAAGAGGAGACGAGGTACTTTCGTTTTGATAATTATTTTTACAGCGAGATAAATAAAATCTCATATGTTTCCACCTTATAGTTATAGTACTAAATAACATTAATTTGAATGAGAAATTTAAAGTATTCAATATGATAATGGAAATTAATATGTATCTCGGGTTTTGTGTAAATCAAATGAGATTTATTTTTACATTTCGCGTCCATATATGTCTTCCCAAAATAGGAGAGCTAAAAGTAAAAATAAGTCTATTAACAATATCGTCTGAATTCTTTTAACTTATGTTTTTGTGCACTCTCCTTGCGGCATCATGCCTTATAATGACTACTCATTTTCTCAATATTATTCTTCACTCTCCTTGCGGTATCATGCCTTATAATGACTACTCATTTTCTCAATATTATTCTTCTAAGAATAGAAATATCCATCTTACTATCATTTACAGATATCTAGATGTATATGTTATCCATTATTTTCATCTAGTATGATAAATAAGCTTAAACCCATAACTATACTACACATACTTTTGAGATATCCTTGTAATTATAATGGTTATAACTGTTATAAGTTATCATCACATAAATCATCATTAGTCATATCATTTTATATAGCACCCTTTTTTTGCTAAGTTTATTCCCTTCAATTTTCCATCAATACTTTTTTAGATGATGGTACGTGCTCCAATAATTAGCCTTTCAATCAGAACTACTTGTGCCTATTGAATCACGACTTCCACCATTTACTCATATGGTACCTAGTCTCCCCCCTCATAGTCCCCACAGTTAGGCCTCAAACTCACTCCACCATCCACAATCAAATCATTAGAAATTTCCCACCAACCTTATATTTCCATTTCACCTATACTGGTTACATATAGTCAAATAAAGATCTTTAAATCATAGTGGTTGTCCAATTTTCACATACACTTTCTGATTTCCTTTAGCTTATTACCATATGTCCGAAATTTGAGAATGGATTTGGAAAAGAGCTACAGATGGCGTATATAATGCACTTATTAAAAAAAGATATGATAGTTGGCGCAGTGTCTATTTACTGTTGATATTATTCGATTTATATGAAATTATATTCATACAAAGAAATATGATGGCTCTTTTGAGTGACATAAATCCAGAATTATATGTGATGGTGCAAGTTAATATGTTATTATAGAATGTGGATATACTATTAGTTAGTGGTTAAATCGATAATCATTCGTAAGCTTCTTAGTCCGACGCCCTTAATATCATAACCCATTTACCAACTTGATCTGAAAAATACCTTTCTATATTGACAACTCAAAAAAACTGTGTATGCATCAAATATGAGGGTACAAAAATCCAGATCGACTATTCTATGTTTGGTTCTTAATGAAGTCTTTGTATGAGGTCAAGCAAGTGCCTCAAACTTGGTACCCGTTTGTTAACTATTTATATAGTATTGGATTTTATAGCATATTAGGTGAATCTCTCTTCATCTTGCACTAAAGTACAATTATGACTTATATTATTTTATATGCGAATGATATTGTTTCAGGACCTTCTTCCGATGTTATGTATAAGTCTGCAATATCTCATTTAGCAATGAGTTTGTTATGAAATACTTTGGCATTGTTGTCACCCGTTATGCATATGGTTTTTTTTCATGGCAACAAATATACAATATTGAAATAATTGATCAATCACGCATATCCTCCTGTAAGTTATCACTCACTCCAGTTAATACTACACCCAAGTTCAATGTTTACTCTAATACCCCATAACCCCACTATTTATTAGAGTCTTGTAGGGGCCCTCTAATACCACGCATTTACACGAACCGACATCAGATATGTCATGCAACAAGTGTGTTTATTTATGTATGATCCGCATAAGAGTATATGTATGCATTCAAATAGATTCTCCACTATTTTCAGGGTACTATTAACCATGAATTAACTTTTTACCACTGTAAGACTTCCACTTTTCGTTTTTATACTTATGCTGATTGGGGTGGCTATCTAGATATTAGACGACCCACATTGGACTATTGTGTACTTTTTGGTAATATTTGGTCATTTGGTCGGCGTAATAGCGACTGACGTTATTATATTCTAATATTGAGGGTTGCCTATGCAATTTATGAGTATCTATCGGTTACAAAATCTTCTTTTGAAGTTGCATTCTATATTCTAAATTTACATTGGCTATTGCAATAATGTTAATGAGATATAGTTATCTGATAATCGGGTTAAACATTAACGCGCTAAATATATATATATTCATTTTGTTTGCAAATTCTTTTGGATAAAAAACAGTTTTGCTTTTTTAATATTTGGTCACGTTACCAAATTGCAGATATTTTATAATAAAATTTCTTTTATTTTAATTAGAAGGATTTTGGATAAACATTCATATTCTCATATTTTGACCGGTTTTTTAATATACTAATCAATATTATTTACATAATTAGACTAAATTAATCTTATAAAATGATCAAAACATTATATATAATTGGACTAGATTGTAAACTAATTATATACGAATCCACTGTTGAATTGTCAGATCGAGGTATTTGTTCATATTAGACATGATTAAACTTGCCTTCCCACTCTTTTGAGGCTTTGAGGTGCCCCTGGGTGATTTTTTGCTTAGCCTCGAAGGACCTCGTAGTTTGGCGGATCACCAGTTGTGAATACAAGCAAACTAACAGTTGTTTAGCTCCGTATATGTGGGCCAACTTCAGGTGTGCATATAGTGCTTCATATTCTGCTGCATTATTGGTTGCTTTGAAAGCAAATCTTAGCGTCTGTCGAATTTCTTCCTTGAAAGGTGTCTTTAATATAATTCTGGCCTCTATCGTTTTTTTTTCACTAACGATGAAACCTAAAAACTTTCAATTACGCACACCAAAAGAAAATTTAAGAGGGTTAATTTTAGATGATGACTCTGCAGCATTTGGAATACTATCTCGAGGACTTCAAGTTGCCGCTCCCCATAGTCACTTTTCACAATCATATCATTGATGTAAGCTTCCATATGCTTTCCAATTTGTCCCTCAAATATCTTATTGATTAATATTTGATACGTTGAACCCGTATTTTTCAATCCAAATGGAATGACCTTATAACAATAGAGCGCTCTATTTGGAATGTTGTATGCTCCTCGTTCGCGGGGTTCATAGGTATCTGGCTGTATTCAAAGTATGCATCTATAAATGATAAAAACTCTTCTTCGAAGGAGATATCGACCAACTGGTCAATTCTCAAGAGAGGAAATGCGTCATTTGGGCATGCTCGATTGAGATATGTGAAGTCAACATACATACACCATAATATGTTTTTATTTTTTACTAACACTGGGTTACTATCCATGTCGGGTAGTTGGCATGCCTGATGTGTCCCAGCTTAACTAGCATGTCTAGCTCTTTGAATACTGCCTCTGACTTTTCTAGGAGAAGATTCTTCGTTTTGTCGTATTGGCTGCTAAAAGCTAACGGATGACAAATGACATTTGGATCAAATCCTATTACTTGTTCAACATTTCATGCAAACACGTCTTCATTTTGCTGCAATAAAGCTATTAGACTATCTTTGATTATTGGGTTAAGCTTGTTACTTATTCATACGACCTCGTCCTCTTTAATGTAATACTATTTTTTTCTCATAGGGCCTCCTTCTCGTTCTCTCTAGGGTCATCAACCTCTAAATTTATATTATCTATCTGCTCGCGATGTTCCAAACCCCATAGCTTATTAATTGTTATTAAGTCGTGTTAGATGGGTCGACTGTTATGACATATCACTATCTTACGGTCCGCTGATTTACTCTGATTTATCCCACTAGATTACTTACATGGTACTTAATACACTGTCTGAATGAGCATATAGTGATATCGAGCTTGTATAGCCAAGGTCTTCCTAATATGACGTGGTAAGAACTTGGGGCTTCAACAATCACAAATAAGATTGGACCACTTTCGTGGTGTTGTCATTCCCTATTGTAACTGGGACTTCGATCTCCCCAATGCATTTAGTCGATTTACCCTCATAACTAACGAGTTACATGTTTGTCTCTTGAACGAGGGTACCCCAATCATATGCTCATAACTTGCCTTAAAAATGATATTAGTCGAGCTGTCATTGTCTACAAGTACTATGGTAACCATTACCCTTGACATGTTGGCGTTAATCGTCAATGCATCTTCTAGGGGGTGATAATACCCCTCAAATTATTATCATTGAACGTGAAGTCCTTGACTGGCTCTCGAAAATTATGATACGAAGAGTTGTCCACCAGGTGGATGACTATGTATTTAAGATGTCGTCTATGTGCTGCTGGATCAGTCCCCGAGAGGGTGTCCCCTCCAAAAATAGTGAACAACCACTGTTGTTTTTCTCTATATCTGTCAGGTGTCTTAATGGTCGTCGCGATGGTTCCCTTAAACTCTACTACTGCACTCTCTTTTTTCTTAACAAATTGGACAAGGTCACCATTGTCAAAATTCATTATTTGGATTACTATGGTCATTGTGATACACACATAAATAGCAAGGAGATCTCTTGTATGATGCTGCTAACATACCCATCGACATATGAGATTTGGTTTTTCATTTCCTCTTCTCATAAAAAGTAGTTATGTTCTCGGTCAGGGTGTAAACTTCATTGGGGTATTGTCATAATAGGATGGGTGCGGTTAATTTACTTGAGGTTGAGATGAATCTGGCCTAGGGTCATCCTTGTAGCATTTCCTGTCCACATTTGATGGTTTGAGCTATTGAGGTTTAAGTTGTAAAGTTGTTGTGGGTCTCTCTTCTTTTTGTTATCCACACAAATAAACTGATCTGACCTGATGAAGATATCTCCCATCATTTTTACTAGGAATCTGATGAGGTATATAAAGATATGGGGCTTCCCGGTCCAATCTTATTTTAAAGGAAATTACAGAAATTGACTCGGCACATGACGAAATAGAGTTCATTTCTTGCACAAACCTTTGCACATAGCTCTTTAACGTTTCACCTCTTCGCTGGTATAGGTCCATAATATCGCCGCCCTCCCGTTTGTGCTATTTGTTTCTCACAAAGATATTTCTAAACGCGATCATAAGACTTCGAAGTCATTGACCAAGCCATTTTGGAGGCTGTTAAAACGGTTAAGTGTGTTTCCCTTAAATGTCATGGAAAAATATCTGCAAAGCAATACGCCATTAGGGTTGTATGCTATCATCATGTTCTTAAATTATTCCAGGTTGTGTTCAGTGTCCCCAGACCCGTCGTACGAGTCCATCTTGCGTGGATTAAATTTTCGGGGGAGCCTTTGTTTGAGAATGCTTGGCGAATAGAGATTCCTGCAAAATATAAGCAACTACAGTGGGCCTTACCTAATCGTACTCCACCACCCCTGGTCATTTGTCGTCGCGAGGTACCCCATTGCTAGATAAGTTATCCCGGTTAAAGTTCATCACCTTTTTCATTCTTTATTTCTTACATTTGCTCTCACCGGTGCGTTCGCCGCCATGGGTGCGATATCTATTCCTACCGATACTCTTGATCCCACTCACTTCTTGGTGAGTATCTTGGTTGATTGAATTTTCAGAAATGAATTTCTTGCTCAATCGTCGCAGAGTATCAACGATCGTAACGAAGCACTACTTAGCTTCCTCATTCCTATTATGCTGCTGATGGGCAGCCTTGTGATGTTCACGCTTGATTTCTTATATTTGAGTTTCCAGAATATGCACGTTAGAAGGGGTGGACGACATACATAGGTTTTGAGGATTTTCCTCCCTAACCATACTAGTGTTAGTATCGGCATTCATCTGAGACTGGTTGTCATTCTTGTTTGCCGTTACATAAGCCACTTGATGTCATGTTTGATCGGCTCCCAAGATTCCTTTGCCGCTAAAGGAGTTTTATAGGGTTTTTAAGTATCTACTAGGTCGTCTCCTCCACCAATCCCGTGAATGGATCCCGTGTTTATCCTTTTTATTCTTGATCTAGTTAACACCTTCACAAATATTCTTATCAAATATGTTCCAGGAGCAGACGAGGTACCTTCATTTTGATAATTATTTTTATAGCGAGATAAAATAATATCTCATATGTTTCCACCTTATAGTTATAGTACTAAATAACATTAATTTCAACGAGATGTTTAAAGTATTCAATATGATAATGAGAATTAATATATATTTCGGGGATTGTGTAAATCGAATGAGATTTATTTTTACCTTTCGTGCCCATATACGCCTTCCCAAAATAGGAGAGGTAAAAGAAAAAATTAGTCTATTAACAATATCGTCTGAACTCTTTTAACTTATGTTTTATGCACTCATTGTGGCATCATGCCTTATAATGAATGTCTATTTTCTCAATATTATTCTTATTAGATTATTAACTTATCGGTCTATTTTTATATTTTTTATTAGAAATATACATCTTACTATCATTTACTAATATTTAGATGTATATGTTATCCATTATTTTTATCTAGTATGATGAATAAGCTTAAATCCAAAACTACACTACACATACTTTTGAGATATATTCATAATTATAATGGTTATAATTCTTATAAGTTATTGTCACATAAAATTATCATTAGTCATATCATTTTATATAGAACCCAAATTGTTTTCTAAGTTTATTCCCTTCAATTGTTCATCTATTCTTTTTTAGATAATGGTATGTTCCCTTACGTGCTCCAATAATTGGCCTTTCAATCGGATCTACTTGTGCCTACTGAATCATGACTTCCACAATTTACTCATATGGTACATAGTCTCCCCCGCATAGTCCCCACTAGTTAGGCCTCAAACTCACTCCATCATCCATAATCAATTCATTAGAACTTTCCCAACAACCCTATATTTCCACCTAAATTGGTTATATGTAGTCAAAGAAAGATCTTTATAACAAAATGGTAGTCTAATTTAACATACACTTTCTAAATCCCTTTAGCTTATTACCATATGTCCAAAATTTGAGAATGGATTTGGAAAAGAGCTACGGACGACGCATATCATGCATTTATTAAAAAAAGATATGAGAGTCGATGTAATGTCTATTTACTATTAATATTATTCGATTTATATGAAATTCTATTCATACAAAGAAATGTAATGGATCTTTTGAGTGACATAAATCCAGACTTGTATGTGATGGTGCAAGTTAACATGTTATCGTAAAATATGGATATACTATTAGCTAGTGGTTAAATCGACAATCATTTGTAAGGTTCATAGTCTAACGCTCTTAATATCATAACCCATTTACCAACTTAATCTGAAAAATACCTTTCTATATTGAGAACTCAAGAAACCTGTATATGCATCAAATATGGGGGTACAAAAATCCAGATCGCATGTTCTATGTTTGGTTATTAATGACGTATTTGTATGAGCTCAAACAAAAACCTCGAACTTGGTACTGGTTTGTTAACTATTTATATACTATTGGGTTTTATAGTATATTAGGTGACTCTCTCTTAATCTTTTACTAAAGTACGATTATGACTTATATTATTTTATATGCAGATGATATTATATCAACAACTTCTTACGATGATCTGTGTACGTCTACAATATCTTATTTAAAAATGAGTTTGTTATGAAATATTTGGGCATTTCTGTCACTCATTATGCATATGGTTAGTTTTTATGGCAACAAATATACACTGTTGAAATAATTGATCGATCACACATATCATCTTGTAAGTTATCACTCACTCCAGTTAATACTACATCCAAGTTCAATGCTCACTATAGTACCCCATAACCCTACTATTTATTAGAGTCTTGTAAGGGCCCTCTATACCACGTAATTACACGAACCGACATCACATATGTCGTGAAACAAATGTGTTTGTTTATGCATGATTCGTAGAAGAGTATATGTATGCATTCAAATGGATTCTCAACTATTTTCAGGGCACTGTTAACCATGAATTAAGTTTTTTTCACTCTACGACTTTCAATTTTTATTTTTATACTTATGCTGATTAGGGTGGCTATCTAGATATTAGATGACCTATATTGGACTATTGTGTATTTTTTTGGTAATATTTGGTCTCCTGGTCGACCAAATAGCGACTGACGTTATCTTATTCTAATATGAGACTAAATATTGAGGGGCTTCCTATGTAATTTATGAGAATCTATCGGCTACAAAATATTCTTTTAAAGTTTCATTCTATATTCAGAAATTTACATTGTTTATTGCAATAATGTTAATGAGATATACTTATTTGATAATATGGTTAAACATTAACGCGCTAGACATATATATTCATTTTGTTTGCATATTGTTGTTTTGGATAAAAAAAACATTTTTACTTTCTTAATATTTCGTCACGTTACCCAATTGCAGATATTTTATAATAAATTGTCTTTTATTTTAATTTGAAGGATATCATATCAACAACCATATTCTCATATTTTGACCGTTTTGTTTTAAATATACTAATCACTATTGTTTTATATAATTAGACTAAATTAATCTTATTAAATGATAAAAATATTATATATGATTAGAGTAGGTTGATAACTAATTATTAGTTTTTTTTCTTTCAAAAAATGATATTTATTGCCAAAATTAGACAAAAAACCTTGAGTTACATATAATTACATCAGTGTGATCCAGTTACTTGATTACATAACTAAATTTGAGAAGTATTACAAATTTTATTAAAATATTAAAGTTTAACCATTGGAGCCATTGCACAATATAGTCGATGATGCTTCTGATTTAAGCAGCTCTGATTCTGTTGATTATGAGTTCCTTGCTTCTAGAATTTACTTTTCTTCTTTTATAGTCTTTAACTCAGCTTCTTCATCTCATAGCTTTCCATCTCAGTTTTTGTTCAAGTTTTATACAGTTCTTGAAATTGATAAAGAGGATTGTATATGCCAGGTTGTAACTTGTTTACAAATGTTAGTAAATACACATTGAAAATTACTCAAAGATAAGTTAAATCAAATTGAGGTATTTCTATTGTTAAGTCTTAAATAACCCAAACCAAGGCTATCCAAGATCATGATAGCTCTTAATTGAGCAGGGGCATCCACAAGAATAATGTTAGAGTTGGATTTTCTCTTAAGAGGTAATCCAATCAGCTACATAGATTTGTTCTTTATAAATGAGCTTTAAAATCATTGATGAGTTCAGAATTTTTATGTAGCATATAACATTTAGAGATATAAACCAAGGTGTATTTTTATTTGCTAATCACTCAAACATAAGTTTTCAATCAATTTCAACATCAACACGTATATAACCAAGTTTTTTTCATCGGGTTAGGCCATCTAATACTGCCTTGGTTTCAACAGTGATAGAGTTTTGTTTTCCATACAACTTACTGCTTGATGATATCATGTCACCTTTAGAGTTTCTAATTATAACCCATCTCTACTTGATCACGAGTGTGTGAGCAAGAGCCATCAGAGTTTAGCTTTAGTTTATTTTCAAGATGTGGGTTCCATTTTACATATAGAGCTTTTGTGTTGTTCAAAAATGGTGAAAGCACTTTAGATAAATAACAATTTTTTGATCACCAGTCCATAATTTATTTGTTTAAAGGTTTGCACAATCGAGCCTAAATATCATATTATTTATCTTTTCCTTAATGTGATTGGAGTCAAAGATGTCAAAAACCCTAAAACCCCCAAACCATAGTTTTCGCTCAAGATTATCCAACTCCTCAATCTCAGAGGAAAGCCCCCAAATCTGCATAAATGAAGCAAGGGAAATTGCAAGAATTTGATACTCATTAACAACAACTCAAGATCTCAACACCAGATGAAACAAAAAAGAATATTTCTGATTCGATAACAATATAAATCAAATATGATGGTAAAAAAACGACAAATGAAACTTCGGAGAACAATTTTCTTCTCTCCATCCATAAAAACCCATCTACAATGAGCCATGAAGATAATGAGAGTAAAAAAAGTCTTTCTAAACCCTATGTTTGAGAAAGAATCCTCAAATCTGAATTAAGAAAACCACATAACAATCATTTTTCAAAATTCTCATTCAATAGACTTAGTTTAAACTAATTTCATGCATTTTTAGATAGTTATAAGTGCTCGAACCTGGTGTGGAAAATAATCGCCTGAGGGTAGGCTAGTAATTTTAAGTGGAGTTTCAAGGTTATGTAAGGGTGTTTAACGGTGGTGTAAGGGTGTTTAACGGTGGTGTAAGGGTGTTTAATGGTGGAGAGATAATTAAGCAGCTTGGTAGCAGTTAATTTTCATTACCCATAGTTAATGCTGGTGGTTGGGTATTTATAGTGTGATGTTTGGGCCCTTATGGGCTTTCGGGTCATGTTTAAAGACCCATGAGTTCTAAGCAGGAGGGCAGGTAGCTTAGTCAAGAAGTGTTTAAGTTTTTTAGTACTTTAGTCATAGTTCGAACAGCCTTAAGTTTACAGTGTTCAAAGTGATCTGTCCGGTCCGAATGATCTGTCCGATTTATGTGCTTGTAGCCTGTCCGGTATTCGGAGAGACTTAGGCTGATTTGCCCTTCCGGGGAGCGTGTTAAATTCGGACTCATCAGGAGCCCCTTTTTTAGGTGTTTGAACAAGTGTCCTTGTCAAAGAACTGAAAACAGTCTGATTGCATGAAGTGGTTCTTAATCCGGACAGAGTTGTGGGTATACCCGGACAGATTAAACGTTACGAATTCCAAACGGTTTTTGCCAGAGTTAGTGGGACACGTGTCGCTTTCTGATTGGCCACTCCAGCCGTTTTTTCACCTTGAATTTCGCACCACCTTCTTTAACAAGTAACCTCTTTAATTGCCAATAGTGACATCAGCGCCGTCTTTTAATCATTACCCAACTTTTCGGATTCTCCTAGGAATCAACTCCTTTTTCTTCAAATCTACTATAAATTCACATTCATTTTTCACTGTTTTACTATCTCTCTCAAATCTTACTCTGCAATTTTACTCAGAGCTTTCTCTCTCTAGAACAAAAATTCCCTTGGCTGTTTTATGTTTACAGCAAGAACAGCATTGATCAAAGGCGGTTGGCTCAACCTTTCGGAGTTGGAGAAAGCACAAAGGGTCGAGAAAGAAAAGCGAATAGCAGTAGGGCTACCATCGTCACCTGTTGAGAAACCAGCCTCCTCTGTTGCAGAATCTGATAGAGGCTCATCTTCTTCCAAAGGTACCAAGCCCAAAAAGCTCTTTCAATCCACCCTTTCTCCCATAGTATCTGGATCCTCAGTTCAGGAGTCAAGACCTGCTGTTGAACCAGGAGTCACCGCTACAAGTGTTAGGAAAAAATCATCTTTTATTGCCATGGGGTCTGACTCTGACCACTCTCCGAAGAAATTAGTCATCAAGAGGCCAAGCCGGTTAGTCAAAGGGACTAACCTCGAAGAGTACTCCCTCGAAATCGGGGGCAAAAAATAGTGACTCTGGGTCTGGAGTGCCCTTTAGAGCTCCCCGGGAGAGGCTTTCTGGTCCGGAGGCCAGCAGCCCAGTACCCCCTAGAGAATCTTCCGCCTCAGAAACCCAACTCGAGGTGAGAAGTCAGATGAATATGGGCACGCAACAATCCGGAGGGCAGGCTATGCCAAGCTTCAATCCTCCCCGAACCACTTCCACAGAAGTCCCTCCAACAATTATGGAGGAGAGAATGGAGGACTCTACTGAAGAGGTCCCCTTTGAGTCCGAGTCCTCCGGACAGGCTGATACCACTGCTGCTGCTTCCAAAAAGGGCAAAGAGAATTTGTACCTAAGGCGTCCGGACCTGCCGGAGTGCCTTGAGGGGAGAGTGGGGCCGTGCTTCCACAAAGTTGAGTTTAAGTACCTCTTGGCCTTGCATAAGACCAAGTATGCATTCATCCATACCTCTGATTTGGGTAGAATGCGCACCAAATGGGGGATCCCTGAAAACGTGAAGATAAGGATCCCCATTGATCCGGAGACCCCAATGGACTGTAAACGAAACGAGATAGTCTTCTTTATGGAGCTATTTAACTGGGGGCTCAGGTTCCCACTAGACCCGGAGATCGTGCGCTACTTCCACCTGGTCAAGCTCTGCCCAACACAGCTAAGCCCCAATGGTTGGTTCACCTTAATGTCATGTATTATGGCATCTAGGTTATCTGGGATCCCTCTTCCTATGGAAGAGTTCGGCAGTGGCCAACCTGTGCAAGCATCATCAGTTCCCCTTCTACCATTTCAACATAGGGAACGATCTCAAGGCTGTTGATGATCTCCTGGAATCGGAGAGTAAGTGGAGAAGCCAATTTCTGTTCGTTAGTGGTGCCTGGGAAAACGGCAGGAAAATCAAGGCCGGAGAGAACCCAAGCCTCCTCAGGAGTAGGTGGAGGAGTGACCATAAGTTTCTCAACTTGAGCCTCTGTCCGTTTTTCTTTCTTTCTTTTTTAAGTTAAGTTTTTATTAACCAATTTCTCTTCTGTTCTATCAGAGCTGCCAAAGGAGTTCGGGGACTACCTGAAGGCCGGACAGACTACTTGTGGCAAAATCAATGCTTGGGCCGCAGAGAATTGGGAGAATCGATTCCATAAGGCCTTCACCCCTGGGAATCTAGCAAGGTCTCACCTGTGGAACACCACATGCCGAAGAGACCTAACTTGGGAGGAGTTCACCACCCAGCCTGATGAAGACATTGTGCTGAGAAGGTCCCACGAGTTGGATGGGACACTCTACCTACCTGCCCGAGCCAAAGCCCCAAACAAAATGAAGGGTAGAAGAAAAGGCAAGAAGGTAGATGAGGGTGAGCCATCTTCAAAGGCTCAAGCTTAATTTATTGTGTACTTTACTTATCCTTTACTCAAACTAAAGTCCTTGGAAGGCCAAGGCACTTATTTTTGTTGTGGTGTCCGGTATTATTCGGACAGATTTTTTGTACTGTGCCCAAACTTGTTTAAAAAGTCCTTGGAAGGCCAAGGCAATTTTAAGTTGTTGAATGAATGTTTCTATTTTGCTCAACCATCATCTTCTTTCATTATTTGTTTTAGTTTAGATAGCTGGAATTTAAGTAGCTTTGAGTTATTGCATTGTGAGAGTGTTAAAATTCTCCGGCTAGAGTTTAAATAGCCCTTAGACCTTTTAGTCCGGGTAGTATGACAATAGATAAAATTTTGAAAATACTTAGAGAATTTTGAAGAAGGCACCAAATTTCATTGAAAGCTCTTCGTGCCACCGAAGAGGGGAAGGTATGCCCCCAAATATTTACATGGATGTTTAAACAAGTAAATATTTACACAAGTGTTATTCCAAGTACATTCGAAGGTGTTCAATATTCCAAGGGTGAGTTAAAACCCTGCCATCTTTGTATTCCAACCAATAAGTCCCAGGCTTGATTCTTTCAACCACAGTATAGGGACCCTCCCAAGTTGGGGCCAACTTTCCGAAGAGCTTTTCCTTAGTATGCAAGAAGACCTTCCTTAATACTTTATCCCCTGGTTGGAAATCTCTTCTTTTAACCTTAGAAGCAAACCTGCTTCTCATCAAGCCCTGATAGTGTGCCACTCTAAGATGAGCTTTAACCCGTCTTTCTTCTATCAAATCAAGTTGATTTCTAATTGCCATTTCATTAGCGTGTCCGGAGAAGTTGTGAATACGAAAGGAAGGGAGTGTCTTCTCTATGGGGGCTACTGCATCCATTCCATAGACCAAGGCAAAGGGAGATTCTTGTGTTGCAGCCCCAGGCGTTGTTCGGTAGGCCCACAAGACCTCTTGTAGATAACTAGGCCACTTCCCAGCAACCCCTTCTAGATTCTTCCTTAAACCGGACAGTATAGTTCTATTAGCCACTTCAACCTGCCCATTGGCTTGTGGGTGGAAAGGTGAAGAAAAGCAGTGCTGTATACCCCTTGAGGCACAAAAGCTTTCCATTTCTCTATTGTCAAACTGTGGCCCATTGTCTGTTGTTATCTTCTGTGGGACACCGAATCTGCAACATATGTTGGACAGAATGAATTTTATGACAGCTTTCGATGTTGTCCCTGCCAGGGGAGCTGCTTCTATCCACTTTGAGAAATAGTCAATAGCCACAATCATAGTCTTACGCCCTCCGGACGCCACAGGGAGAGGCCCAACCAAGTCCAATCCCCATCGAGCAAAAGGGATGGGCTCAGAAATTGACTCCAAAGGAATGGCTGGTACATGAATTTCATTGCTGTACCTCTGGCATGGGTCACACCTTCTTACCAGCTCCTTAGCATCTTTTATGATTGATGGCCAATAGTATCCGGAGAGTAATACTCTTCTTGTTAAAGCTCTGAATCCACAATTGGCTGATCCCTCACCATCATGCAATTCGGAGAGGACCACTTGTGACTCATGATCCCCTAAACAACGTAGGAGAAGTTTACTATAGGATTTTTTGTACAACACTTCTCTCAACATAATGAAACCACGAGCCTTGTGTTTCAATGTTCTGGCTTGTGACTTATCTGAGGGCAGAATACCATCGGACAGATATTGTATGAGAGGAGATCTCCAATCTTGAGGGTGGCTCACTTGTATTTCAAAAACTTCCTCTTTTCCACCCTTACTAAGTTGAATAGAAGGGCTTTCAAGCACATGGATCCATGGGTAGGACTCCGTATATGCTATTGTTGCCAATGAGTCTGCTAATTCATTTTCTGCCCGGGGAATGTGCTCACAGACAACAGCTTTAAACTTTAGCGCTTCATTTTTGAGGAGGAGTAAATATTTTACCAACTGCTCCTTTCTAGCCTCAGATTGGCCTAAGGCATGGTGGACAAGTAACTGGGAGTCACTTAGAAGCTTGACCCTTTTAGCCCCACGGATGTGGGCCAACTTTAACCCAGCTATAGCTGCTTCATATTCGGACTCGTTATTAGACGCCCTGAAAGAAAAACAAATAGCATGGTACATGCTGTCCCCATATGGGGAAGTGAGACATATTCCTGCCCCACATCCCATGGTGCTAGACCCTCCGTCTGTTCGGACAATCCACACTTTCTTGTCTTTTGAATCAGTAGGTTGCTCTGAATCCCTATCGGAGTGGAATTCAACCAAAAAATCAGCCACAGCTTGGGCTTTTACTGCTGTTCGGGGAGCAAAGTCTATGTCGAAGTCCCCCAACTTCACTGACCACTTCGTCATTCTGCTTGAAATGTCTGCTTTTTGAAGGACATTCTTCAAAGGGAAAGATGTCCGGACGACGATAGGATGAGCCTGGAAGTAAGGCCTCATTTTTCTTGCAGCTATCACCAAAGCTAATGCCAGTTTTTCGAGTTTCAAGTAACGCCTCTCAGCATCAATCAAGCTTTTGCTGATGTAGTACACTGGGTAGGGACAACCTTCGACCTCTCTTACCAACACAGCATTGATGGCACAACTTGAAACGGCCAGATACACAATAAGAGTCTCCCCGTCAACTGGTTTGAACAAAGTTTTAGGAGAGGAGAGATGTTTCTTGATTTCATTGAATGCCTCACCACACTGCGGGGTCCATTCGAACCCTTTTGCACCCTTTAAAGTTTGAAAGAATGGAGCACACCTGTCCAAAGTCCTGGAGAAGGCAGCTAATCTCCCCGTCAATTGTTGTACTTCTTTAATGTTTCGAGGGGGCTCCATCTGGAATAAGGCATTGAGTTGGTCCGGGTCGGGCTGTATTCCATGCTCACTTATGATATACCCTAAGAACTTCCCGGACTGCACTCCGAACACACACTTTTCAGGGTTTAGTTTTAAATTCACTTTTGCCAAGTTGGCAAAAGTTTCTTGGAGATCGGACAAGTGCAACTGCTCATCCACGCTTTTCACCATCATATCGTCAATGTAAACCTCCATATTTCTTCCAATTTGATCAGCAAATGCCTTGTTGACTAACCTTTGATAAGTAGCCCCAGCATTTTTCAAGCCAAAAGGCATCACCTTGTAGCAATGTAGACCCCTATCAGTGACAAACGTGGTATGTTCTTGATCTTTTGGATCTACTTGGATCTGGTTGTACCCGGAGAAGGCATCCATGAAGGAGAGCAGTTTGTTCCCAGAAGTAGAGTACTAACTGATCTATCCGGGGAACCGGATACAAATCTTTTGGGCAAGCTTTATTAAGATCTGTGAAGTCAATGCACATGTGCCACTTGCCATTTTTCTTCTTTACCAGGACAGGATTTGCAGTCCACAAAGGATATTGAGATTCTTTAATATGCCCCATCTTTGTGAGTCTGTCAACCTCTTGTACTATGACATCAGCCTTTTCTTTCGAGAAAGCTCTTCTCTTTTGAACCACTGGTGCCACATCTCTCCGGACAGATAGGTGATGGGATATCACCTCTGATGGAACTCCAGTAACATCAGCATTGCACCAAGCAAAAACGTGCTGATGGTCTTTCAAAAATTTCAACATCTCTTGTTTCGATATTGGTGGCATCTTGGACCCTATCTTGACACTTTTGCCTTCTTCCAAACAGTGTGTTTCAACCTCTTCAATTGGGATCAACACTCCGGGGGTCTCCCTGGGGTCATCAATCTCACCCTCACCCCAGAAAGGCCCTCAAACTGCTATTGATCATTTATTCGGACTGCCCCCAGCGTTCGTGGAGCCAAGGCAGTGGCATAACATTCTCTTGCAACCTTTTGGCTGCTCCGGACAACCCCAACTTGTCCCTGAACAACATACTTTAAACACTGATGGACTGTTGAAGCCACTGCATGCATCCTAGAGAGCCAAGATCTCCCTAGAATAGCATTATAGCAAGTGGGACAATCCACCACGATGAAGAGAATTCTAACCATTTTCTTGAAAGATCCCCTGCCCAATAACACTTCTTCTTCAAACTCCCCGATCACATCGGCTGAGCTGCCCGTGAAGCCCACGATCGATCTGTCTGACTTCTGAATCACAGCTGGATTTTTCATTTTCTTGTAAGTGGTTAGGAAAAGGATATTGGCAGAGCTTCCAGTATCCACCATAATTTGCGTTATCTCATTGCCCCCTATAGATGCTCCTATGACAACAGCATCCTCATGAGGGCCAGCAATATCTCTCAAATCATCCTCATCGAAGACTATGAATGGGAATGAGTTTAGTGATTGATAAGATGTCATGCATCCTTCTAGCTGGGAGGCTAAATTATGAACATGCCTCTTTCTTGAAGAAGCAGTAAGAGCAGTCATTGTGTTCCCTCCGAAAATTGTCAGTGACTCGAAGAACTTAATGAGCCCGGAGACCGTCCTAGAACACTCCTCTATAGCACCTACCCTATTTCGTGTTGGATCAGGATCCAAGTATTCAGATTCCACATCAAACCTTTCAACTATTACCATGGCCCCCTCCGGGGCAGCATTACTTGGACCAACCCGGTGAGTGTTGTCAGGCCTGTTGCCTCCTCTTCTTTTAACGTATGCACCCAACTTTCCCCTTTCAATCAAGTTTTGAACCTCTTGCTTCAACGCTATGCAATCATTAGTGGTATGGCCAATATCATTGTGGTATTGGCAAAAGGAGTTGTTACGATGCTCTCTGCGAGACTGCAAGGTTGCTGGTCTCCGGTAGTGCACCTCATCTTTTGTTTTATCGAAAATGGTGGCCACGCTTTCTTTGAGCTCTACGAACCACTCCGGTTGGACCCATGGCCCTCTTTTGTTTCTGGATTGTTGACTTTGAGCAGGAGCAGCTGGCTGAGACTGAGCTTTTGCTCTACCATGCCCCTGTCCGGTTTCTCTTGCTTTGTTCCCGGACTAGTTTTGATTTGGAGTTGGTGCCACTGGGTGGATCTCACCTGTCTGTGCACCCTGGTTTTCTTTGTTTCATCAACGTTTATTTGCTTGCCAACCTGATTTCGCAATCCCCCTAGGTCGTGGCCTTCTTTCTGGTCACCGAATCAGCCAGGTTGCCTGGGTTCAAACCTTGTCT
The DNA here is from genome assembly GCA_036936605.1 of Limnanthes douglasii subsp. nivea. Taxonomy (NCBI): domain Eukaryota; kingdom Viridiplantae; phylum Streptophyta; class Magnoliopsida; order Brassicales; family Limnanthaceae; genus Limnanthes; species Limnanthes douglasii. The sequence continues at coordinate 109,871,354 of JAUPFV010000003.1, read as the reverse complement.
TAGGGATGCTATTGCCACCTGTTCGAAGCAATCAGCCAACCCATTCTTTGTATTCACAAAACGACTTATGTACTACTTCAATGACTCATTTGGCTCCTGGGCACAATGGATTATTGTGTCTCCATTGCCCTTCAGCTCCTTACTCCCCACAAACTGCCTTCGAAAGGCTACCCAAAACGTATCAAAATCTTTAATACAACCCTGAGGCAGGCTGTTGTACCATTTCAGAGCACTCCCCGTAAAGGATTGGGAGAATGCCCTACAGAGTAGTTTATCATCATCATCAAAGTTCATCATGAAGTTCTTGAATTGCTCTAGATGATTGTCCGGATCAGTACTGCCATCGTACTTCTCCATCTTAGTACTGTCAAACCTCTTGGGGAGGTTTCCGGACAGGATTTTAGAAGACAGTGGAGACTGCCTCCAATTCCTTCCACGACTGAACACGGTATCCTCATTGGGAGTTGCAAAGATACCTGGCTCATCGTGGAAAGCAAAGGGATCCATCAGCATCTTGCCCGTATACCTCCGGTGGTGAGATGACCCCTTTCCAATATGCCTCTTCATTCTTCCATGGTGATCTCTTTTTCTTTAATATTTCTTAACCTGCTTTTGCTTTTTCTTGGTTCGACCCTCATCGCTGCTAGAGGACAAGGATTTTTCATTTCCCTCACTGTCCGAAGAGCTGCCCGAAGATTCTGAGCTTGAGTTAGAGCTCTCCACAGGCTTGGACCGGTGAGACTTTTTAGAACTAGCATGTGTCTTTTTGGTACTCACATGAGTTTTCGAAGCCTCAGGCTCTCTAGGGTTGTCGGTGTGATGAACAACCGATGCCTTGGATTTTTCTTTCACGCCCATTTTGGCCTTTTCAGCCCTCAGAGCTTCTATTTCAAGCTTTAACCTGTCGCGCTCTTGGACAGTATACTCATCGTTTTCTTCCACCACTTCGAGCAAAGCTGGTGGAAGCTCTGGATTGTCCGGATTCATACGGACAGAATTTCTTGGCAGGTTTCGAATGCTTGATTCAGGCACCTCTCTCCTCCCACTGTGGTCGCCAATTTGGTGTGGAAAATAATCGCCTGAGGGTAGGCTAGTAATTTTAAGTGGAGTTTCAAGGTGGTGTAAGGGTGTTTAACGGTGGTGTAAGGGTGTTTAACGGTGGTGTAAGGGTGTTTAATGGTGGAGAGATAATTAAGCAGCTTGGTAGCAGTTAATTTTCATTACCCATAGTTAATGCTGGTGGTTGGGTATTTATAGTGTGATGTTTGGGCCCTTATGGGCTTTCAGGTCATGTTTAATGGACCCGGGTCATGTTTAAAGACCCATGAGTTCTAAGCAGGAGGGCAGGTAGCTTAGTCAAGAAGTGTTTAGGTTTTTAGTACTTTAGTCATAGTTCGAACAGCCTTAAGTTTACAGTGTTCAAAGTGATCTGTCCGGTCCGAATGATCTGTCCGATTTATGTGCTTGTAGCCTGTCCGGTATTCGGAGAGACTTAGGCTGATTTGCCCTTCCGGGGAGCGTTCTAAATTCGGACTCATCATAACCAATATAATATAATATAATATAATATAAGACAGTGGATTATAAATACTATTTTATAAAATTAGAATAATTGAATATATATATATATATATATATATATATATATATATATATTGTTTCTCGCATTCAATTTTCCTACGTCAATTTGTTGATGTATTTTCTCAGAATATATTCTAGAAGTATGAATAATTTTAAATTTATACCTCAATAATGAGAGCTGATCTGGATGATAATGAGAACTGATGGCTAGTAAATTAACTATATACAAATAATAATAATTTATATTATTTTATTATACATCAACAATCAAATTTTCCTTTTTCTTTTTTTTAGTAGGTGGTCTGAAAATCATCAGGAAAAAGGCAAAATAGTCAGAGAAATCTTAATAAAAAATGTGGAATTCATATGACATGATGGTGTGCATTTAGATCACGGCATCGTCCCGTGACGTTCGGCTCACACTGCAGAAAGTCCACACCGCTTCAATCTCTCTCTGCTCTCTTTTCACCTAATTTCACACCTCTTTCTCACTCAATACGTTACCCCACTTTCTCCCTAGGCGCGTGCTTTGCACATCTTGCATTTAACGACAACGCTCTCCCGAAATAATCACTCATACTAATTACACGCGCGCGTCAGGAACGTGGGACGATAATCAATTTGTCGCATTAAAACCGCACTAAAAAATACATGCACGAAAAAAATCCAAATCTCTATCATGTGTCTTTTCTGTAAGAGAAGGAAAAAAGATGTAGTAATTAGACCAATTTAATAAAAGAGTTAAAAGACAAAGCTTAGGTTTTGTTTTGGTACTACTCCTTTGACAATCAGAAAATCTCTTGCCTCTTCTGAAATAGCGTGACTCACTAAAAACCAAAACAAGAAACAAAACTCTTGTGTAGTAAAAGTCAGCTCTTGCTCTCTCCGGTCTTTCATTTCGATTTCATCGTTGTTGTGTTTTGTTTTTTCAAAATAAAAAAATGCATTTCCCAACTAAAATAGTAGAACTTTCTTTTCTGGTCTCCACTGTTCATTTGATTTGATATATCCAAAGACTCTTTCTTTCTCTCTCTCTTTGGATTTTTGAAACAGAGAGAGTGAGACATTTATTTTTTTCAAATATTGAAGAAGACCCATCATAGGAATACTGTCTTTTTCAATGTTTGGGTGCAAAGCTGACTGTTGTTTTCACTCACAGTAGAGCCACTGCCACGGTTGAGTTTCGAATTTAGGGCTTCTTTGTTTCATGGGTGTAGAACTGTTGATGGTAAATCTTCTATCTTTTTCGAGTTCTTGTTTCTGCTTTATGAATTATATGGGTGTTTTTTGGATTGATTATTGGGTTTTTGGTTACAGATTAGAACCTGAGATCTCCTTCCTGCATTGTCATATCTTTTGGTGAGTGCGCTTTTGCTTTAATCACAAGTTGGTGTTTTAATCTTTTTTTGTGGGGTTTTGAGGTGTCTTTGGGATGTGAGCATGTTCAAGTTTTGTAAAATTTAAACATGTTGTAGGTTTGGACTTTGGACTGTGTTTGTTAATTAGTTTCTCACACTAAACTGGTTCTGGTTACCCTTGATTTACGGTATTGGGATTTGTTTTCAGGTAGGGATTGGCAATCTCGATTCATTTTCACTTTCTTGCTTCGTTTTGAAGTTAACTGCAAGTAGGGTTCTTCTTTATGGATCTACTTCTGGGGCATGTGTATCTAAGTTTCTACTGTATTGAGAGTTTTTTTATGGAGGTGTCTATTGGAATTGGAGATTTGCTTCTTCTTTAGTATATCAGTAATGGTGGTGATTTCATACTTCATTCCAATGAGTTATTTTAAACTGCTGTTTTTGGCTTGCTTTCTTTGCTCATCTTTGTGTGCCAAATCACTTCCGGATCACTCTTGTGCTACGAATGATTTGTTAGCTCTTCGGGAATTCGCTGGAAACCTAACAAATGGTACTATCATCAAATCGTGGTCCAATGAATCAGTTTGCTGTCAGTGGAATGGTGTTGTTTGCGAAAACAACGGTAATGGCTCGGTTTCGAGCAGAGTTATGAGGTTGATTCTGCCTAAACAGAATCTAAACGGGACGGTTTCAGCGTCTTTAGGCCGGTTAGATCAGCTGAAGCTTTTAGATCTTTCTTTTAATCATTTACAAGGCCGTTTGCCTGCCGGGCTGTCCAATTTGAAGCAGCTCGAAGTTCTTGATTTGAGCTATAACATGTTTACAGGACAAGTTTCTGAATCACTTTCTGGTTTGAAGGCGATCCATACGTTGAATATTTCCAGCAATTTATTCGGTGGGGATTTTTCTCAACTTGGTCTTTTTCCGAATCTTGCTGTGTTTAATGTAAGCAACAATTCTTTCAGCGGCAGGATTAATCCTGAAATTTGTAGTTCTACCATCGGGATCAGTGTTCTTGATGTGTCGCTGAACCATTTAGAGGGGAATCTTGAGGGATTAAAAAATTGCAGTGCATCTCTTCAACAACTTCGCACTGATAGCAACTCCTTTAAGGGCCATCTTCCGGAATTTTTATATTCAATTTCAGGTTTGGAGCAACTGTCGATATCCGGAAACTACTTCTCTGGCAAGTTAAGTGAGAAACTGAGTAACCTCTCTAGGCTTAAATCCTTGATTTTATACGATAACCAATTTTCCGGTGAACTTCCTAATGTATTTGCTAATCTTAGAGAACTAGAGCAGTTTATTGCTCACTCAAATTCGTTTTCTGGGCAATTGCCTTTGACTTTGGAGCTCTGCTCAAAACTTCGGACTCTTGATATTCGAAACAATTCTCTAGTGGGTCGTATTGATCTTAATTTCTCAAGATTGCCTGATTTGTGTGTACTTGATCTGGCCTCTAACCGTTTGACTGGAAATCTTCCAAATTCCTTATCGGATTGTCCAGATTTGCGAATCTTGAGCTTGGCCAAGAATGATCTAACCGGTCGGATTCCTGACAGCTTTGCAAATCTCTCTTCGCTGCTGTTTTTTTCGATATCGAACAATAGCCTAGTGGACTTGCAAGGTGCACTATCAGTTTTGCAGCAATGCAAAAATCTTACCACTCTTATTCTTACAAAGAATTTTAAAGGTGAAGTAATGCCAATCAATGTTGCCGGTTTTGAGAGTCTAAAGATCTTGGGACTCGGTAATTGCGGTCTTCAAGGGAGAATCCCTGATTGGCTGTCGAAATGCAGGAAGCTACAAGTTCTTGATTTATCGTGGAATTTCTTGGACGGAACTATCCCTCCTTGGATTGGTCAGATGGAGAACTTGTTTTACTTAGACTTTTCAAACAATTCATTCACAGGAGAAATTCCGGCTAGTTTGATGGAGCTAAAAAGTCTTGTTTCTACCAACTGCAGTTCATGTGCAGCTGCTTCTACTGGCATTCCTCTTTATATTAAGCAAAATAAAAGTGCAAGCGGTCGTCAATATAACCAGCTTTCGAGTTTTCCTCCGTCCATATACTTGAGCAGTAACAAGATAAGTGGAACAATCGCACCTGAGATCGGACGGCTAAAACAACTCCATGTTTTGGATTTGAGTAAAAACAACATATCTGGGATCATCCCTAGCTCGATTGCGGAGATGGGGAACTTGGAAATTCTTGATTTGTCGAACAATAATCTATACGGGTCAATCCCGAAATCATTTGAAAAGCTTACGTTTCTCTCGAAGTTCAGTGTCGCGCACAATTACTTAACGGGAGATGTTCCTCGTGGAGGACAGTTTACTAGTTTTCCGCAGTCAAGCTTCGAGGAGAACCCAGGACTTTGTATAGATTCCCCATGTGAATTAAATAACAGTAAGGTGCAGCCTAGTATACGACCACACCGGAAATTTAGTCAAGGCACCATTGTTGGGATAATTATTGGTATAGGTGCTGGCTTTGCTTTGCTTCTCACTGTTATTCTGCTCAGATTCTCTAGGCCCAGAGATATTCGGGATCGAGTTAATGATTTAGATGAAGAATATAATCGTGTATACAAATCATCGGAAGGATGTGGATCTTCAAAGCTAGTTTTATTTCATGATTCAGAATGTGATCTCACAGTTGCTGATTTGTTGAAATCTACGAACAACTTCAACCAAGCGAATATTATTGGATGCGGTGGATTCGGCCTGGTTTACAAAGCCAACCTTCCAGATGGCTCAAAAGTTGCGGTCAAGAGACTTTCCGGCGATTGCGGTCAAATGGAACGTGAATTCCAAGCTGAAGTGGAAGCACTATCAAGAGCTCAGCACCCTAACCTTGTCTCTCTTCAAGGTTACTGCAAGCACGGCAACGACCGGTTGTTGATCTACTCTTACATGGAAAATGGAAGTTTAGATTATTGGCTGCACGAGTGCTTTGAAGAAAACACACGTCTAAAATGGAACGTGCGACTCAAGATTGCACAAGGCGCAGCTCATGGACTCGCTTATTTGCACAAAGACTGTGAGCCGAATATTGTCCACCGCGATGTGAAATCAAGCAATATTCTCTTAGATTCCCAATTCGAAGCTCATTTAGCCGATTTTGGTCTCGCGAGGTTACTTAGACCGTACGACACCCACATCACGACTGATTTAGTTGGGACGTTAGGGTATATCCCTCCAGAATACAGTCAGACACTAACCGCGACTTGCAGGGGTGATGTTTATAGTCTTGGCGTCGTTCTACTCGAGCTTGTTACTGGTAGAAGGCCTGTTGAGGTGTGCAAAGGGAAAAAGAATTGTCGAGATTTGGTTTCTTGGGTTTTGCAGATGCAGTACGAGAAAAGAGAAGCAGAAGTGATGGACACATCTATTTGGGAGAAAGATAGTGAGAAACAAGTGTTGGAAATGTTTGAAATTGCATGTAAATGCATTAATGGAGATCCAAAGAAGAGACCTTTGAGTGAAGAAGTTGTTTTATGGCTTGATGGGATTGGCACAGAGTGTTCTGTTTAAAACAGTGAAACCTTATTAGTGCTGTGCTTCTGTTCTTGTTTTTACTTCTAGAGTTGGCTGTAATGGTGGTGGGTATACCTGTAAAGCAAATACTCATGTAATGTTTGGTGACAGATTAGTTGACCTTTTGTTCTGTATGATCTGTTTAGGCTTACCTAAAATAATTAATATAAGGCTGTGTTTGGTTAATCTAAAATTTGCAATTTTTTTTAATATAATTTCATAATATACTTTGTTTACTTCGCCATTACAATTTTTGCTAAATCTTTACCGAACTTCAACAAACCCAGAACAATAGTTTTTTTTCTGTATGTTCTCTTCTCTTTCAACTCACAATTTTTCAGTTTCTGTTGTTGCTGTTTGATGTCCTGTCGTTGCAGATCAAGCTCCTTTTCACTTGGATCATCATCTTCTCGGAGTTTCCGTGACTGGAAGATCCTTCAGTTTCAGCAATAAAAATCCAGTTCGAGGTCGAAATCAGAATGCGATTCAGTTCAGATTGTAGTAGCTCGCTTGCTTCTTCTGGTATTGAATCTATTCGATGTTTTTTTTTTGTGATTTTTTTCTCAGCTCAAGCTTTTATTTTAATATTTTTCTTTTGAAGGAGAGCTTACAAAGAAGAACAATAGATTACTCAATATCCTATCAACAAATAGTTTTTTTTGTTTATTATAATTTTCCATTACCTATTTGATATAGTCCCTAACAGACTTTTCTTTTGCCCCAAGAATGAATTCAGAACACCACCCCTATAATAGCTTTATTCACAGAAGAAATTCATTGTTCGTAGGAATGAGTTTCAGCAGAAAATGTTATTCACAGGAGTTTGGAGGTATTTATAGACTTTGTTAAGGGGAAGATTTCCTTTGAAACAGTGGAAATACTTCGCGTAACCTTTGAATTAATTTGATAAACTGTGATTACTTCCATATTTTCTTATTCCTATTGCTTATTTTCAAGATCCTTACTCCCTTTTAAATCGATTCTCTTTGATTTATCTGCACAAGTTGTTACCTCTTTCATGTAGAATCTTCTTTTGTTGCCTAAGGTCACAGACATATCAATATAGGATAGTTATTATCATTTCGAAGAGTCAGCATAAGCTCTGGCAAACCCTTTGACATGGATTGCATAAAATAAAAGTCTTTTGTTGAGCAATGTCTTGAAAGCTTTACTGTCATCTCTTGTGTCTACAGGTGAGGTGGGAAAGCTGCCTTTGTATTGAAGTTGTAGAAAGATAGAATCTGATGTTGGAGTGTCCTGATCCTTTTTTGCAAAAATTCTTAGGCCAGTTTTCAATGTTTGAAGGGCATTACTAATGTCTCCAGCTTTGATTTCAGATAAGTAATTTCCAATCTCACGGTTGCTTGTATGAGGAGAGTCTTGGTTTGATTTAGTGATTTTAAAGGATTGATTTTTCTTTTTGGAGCCAATAGATTACTCTGTAACATCCTGTTGATTTTTCTTGAATACTTTATTATTGTTGGATATCTCCTGAACCTGTTTAGTGCTATCATCTTGAAAACTTAGTCTTGTTTAGATCAACATTCTTTCCTATGATTGATTTGAGCTTAGAGCTCCATTTGTCGTTTGACCTAGGATTGCTTGTAGTAGATGTAGCTTGATCTGTGGATTGGTTGGGATCTTATTTAGTTTTGGCAGGAAAATATTTTCTGCAGTCTGTTAGATTGTCTCCTAAGTGACAGCAGCCAAGACAATAGCTAAGCATTTCATTGTATTGTATATCGTGTCAATAACCTTTAGATTGACAAAAAGTTATCTAGATTCGTGTTAATAATTGCTTAAAAATATCAGTTTTTATCCATACCTTACAACAGTTGTATATGTCCTTTTTTTTATAGGGGATCAAAACTGTTAAAGGACTGCCTATTGTCTTAGCCATGACGCTGGTAGTGTCTGCATTGTACATAAAATTTGGAACCTTTGGAAATGTTACCCACATATGGGTTATAGGGGACTCTTTCTTAGGACGGAAGGTGGGGCTCCATTTGAGTATGCGCATCGTGTGATAGACAATAGTCCACACATTTCTTCGCCACACTTTCTTGACGTCTTCGTGGAGATCTAACTCAATCAAGATGTACCTGTTGTCTCAAAAATCTAGGCTAAACTTTCCAACCAAATCTAAAGATCCAAAAATTTCTGGATTTCCAACATAATAGGCCTTCCATTAGAGAACTTTCCAATGAGAGTAGGCTTAGTCTTAAGCTTCCAGTGATCTTTTATCTTTTCTAGGAATTGAATAGATTTGAAGGTGTTCGTATCTTCTATTGTAACTTGTTTGTGTATGAATTCTTTGGATGAGGTTCTAATGGAATCTGTATATGTTTTTCTTGAATGATTTTGTTGCAGATTGATGTTAGTCGATTGGTGGGGTGATTTTTGCTCAAATATTGGATTGTATGCAAGTGCAGAAAGTAATCCAGATTTTGTGCAATCTTTGACAGCAACATTGCTTTCTTGTTCCTGAATTGGATAAAAGAACACTTTATCCAAAATTTACTTGTGGTTTATGAAATTTTGAAGGTGTAGTTTGAGGTCGATTCCTAGTACCTTAAACGGGTGATGATCTCCCAAGTTCAATGATTGAGGCGGATATTGCTCTAAGGATGATGATGGTTCTTGTCTTTGACCATGCTTATATTTAGATGATCCGTCTCCTTTAAGACGAAGGTTTCAAAAACAAGAAAGCATTTTTTGAAAAAGAGCCATCCTTATTACCCACGACTCAGAAATATAGATTCGATAGTATGGCATAACTTCTTTCCCCACAACGATTTTGAAATAAATAGTAATATGGGCGTGATTTCTTAATTTGGTTTTTTGAAATTTTAGAAAATATGAAAGTCGCATTTTCAATATTTTGCACAAATAAAATTAGGTATAGAAATAACTATGACGGATAAAACTAACTATCTCATTAATGAAGTGACAACTTACTATATACCATTTCAACTACCAATCTATGTCGTGTTAGCATGATTTACATAAAATATCTGACTTTAGATGGTTGTTCTTATCGTTTCCCAATGTAGGACAGAAATATAAAAACATACGATATTGCTTGGTAAGCTTAAGTAATTATAAATGGGAAACGTTTTATAATTATATACAATACGAGTAATGATTTTGTTCCAAAATAAAAGGGAAATCATATTTGTGAAACCCGGCTTTCATACTTGGCTACATCCTTGATGGATTAAACTAACTGTGCCGCTAATGCACTGGAATTTAATTTGAGGTTATTCCGACCACCGATCATTTGGTTTTGTTAGGACCCTTCACTGATTTCGTTTCGTGGTTGCAAACTTTAGGTGACATACTGACTATAGATGATTTTTCTTATATTTTACCAACATATGTCAGAAATACGAAAACATACGATATTTCTTGCAAATATAAGTAGTTATAAATACGAAACCTTTTATAAATTATATGCAAAACGGGTACTATTGTTGATGCGAAACAAAAATCGTATTTGTGAAATTGATCTTTCATATTGTACCATATCTATGATAGATTAAACTAACTATGTCACCAAATCACTAATGAATTCATCTAAGCCTGCTAACCATAAATTTGTTGGTCCATTATGTTGTTTGTATGTCGTAGTATAAAATATTATGTTAGTATTGACCCCCATAATACTTGCTCATATCGTTTCCCATCCTATATCAGAAATACAAAAACATACGATATTGGTCGCAAAGTTTAAGTAATTATATTTGCAAAACCTTATATAAGTTATATGTCAAACATGTAGTATGGTTGATAAAAAAATGGTGGAGAATTTACATATGTGAAACTCTATATGATTATTGCAAAATTTGATTTTTTAAAAACTTTAATGTTGTTTTCTTATTATAGAGGGAAAATACTAGTGAGATATTAGAGTTAGTTGATTACAAGCATGATTTTGTTGACCCACAAGTATGAAAAATATGATTCAATGACCGAGTGGGTTAAAGAGGTCGGTAAAAAATCGGTTTCGTAGTTATAATCGGATCGTACGATACAAGCCACAAATATGGAACCCCTAGAGTTGTGTACCAATGCGAGAGATCCAAAATTTATAATAAAGTTTTGGCATATAAAGATCGAAAACAGAAATCAATCGATAGCAAAAAAATGAATTATTATTTTAGATTAGTTGGTAACCTAGTATACGTAAGTGATAATATATGGTCATTAAGCGTCATTTCCGGCGTACACAATTAGAAACTAGTCAAACATTTATAAGAACATACATCAACGGAGTGGTCTAAAAGTCACAAAAAAATAATGGTAAATCATTTAATCTTACTGGGAACATGTCCTTATAATATATTCCATGACCTAAAGTTAATGATCCCATGAATACATATAACATGTGTCACATATACAATTACAAAGGTTGATATAAAAAGGCAGTCATTCACAAATGTAATTTTTACTGTCTAGATTGCAAACACACAACTACATTCATTGACATAGGACCGTGGACAAAGGAATTTATGTCATAACAAACTTGTTTTTTCCATACCCGGTTAGTATAGATTTATTACAAACGTTTTCCCGAATGCTTGTCTAGATAATATGGATAATACATATTAGATACAGAATACTGTTGTTCAAAATAATAGGGATTACTTCTACTAATATGACGTTTTATGTCAGATTCTTATTCATGACTAATAAAAAGTAGACAATTACAAATGAGCTTTTGGGATGTTTAAAATGATTATAGAAAATAAAAATTATGAGTTTTCTTGTGCTATACTAACTAATTGTGAACTTGGTTTGAGGAATAGTCTTAATAAAAAAATAAACCGCAACACACGTGTTATGGGAATGACAAATCAACAAGAACATACCCGCTAACACAAAAGCCCGTTCATAGAGAGTAAGGAGTTTAAAACGTTCATGGACGCTTAGAAGGTCGTTTGGTCTAGAACCATCTTCGATATAAGTGATAATTTAATGGAAATGTGTGTATTGTTCATAGAAGAGAGCAAACAGGTCGAGTACATGATAGACTCATTTCACCTTACAAAAATAAATCCGTTCATGCATATACAAACAATATCATGTATCTTGGAAACACAATGACCAACAAGTAAAATTGGCGTTGTTTATAAATGTTTAATTGCGAAACAAAGTTTATATGGATGCAGTTATCTAATTTATTAGTAGGACATATTATTATTCTGAAACATACTAAAGTGGTTTATTGCAAAATTTATAGTTATATTAGACGTAATGTTTTATAATACGTGAACTATGTTGTAAAATTTTGTAGTTATGATAACAGGACTTGCAAATTTATCATATTTTATGCTTGCGAAATTTACTATAATTCATGATGGAGAGCATGCACACTAGCCCGAATTTTTTTTATTGAGTCAAGCATGTTGCATCTTGAATTGTTTTAGGAAAAGGTTGGCAATATGCTTGTGATCTAACATTCATCTATAATAGAATCATTAAAAAGAAACAAATATAATATCACTTATAGTTATACAATTCTTGATTTTTATGAGTTGCGTGGAGATGCTTCAAAATAGGTTTCAGAGATATGTTTAAAAAAACTTGAAAATATAAGGATTAAACCATCGATATGTGGTCGTTTAAGTCGAATAACACAGGGGTTACTTTGTAGCCACGAACTTGTGTAACTTCAACGAGATGGTTAATGGGGTTTTTTGCTTTTTGTAGACGATTAATGGAAAATATTATCAATCAAGACTCGTGTTAAGCTTATGGAAGAGGAAGAGTTACCGCTGACTACACATTTTTAAATGTAAAGCTAGACGTATTACATAGTAGTGGAATATATCATTGGATAAAAATATTTACATGAATATTGGATCATTTGAATACCCTTTCGGGTGATCCCAAGAGGTTCTCAAAAGAAGAGGTCTTACCCCGATCGGAATTGGGCTCAGGGTCATGGTAGAATGAGGAAAAACTTGATGGATAATTCTACATAAAGGGACCCTCTTATGTTGAACACGTCAAACAAGAGTGGGCCGATTCTCATGCAAGTAGTGCTAACACTCATAATTTGGCTACATTAGTTGAAACAGTTGACAACACCTCTATAACCAAGGTTGAAAAATATACACTAATTTATTGAGAAACCACAAACTGTATCTAAACGTCGATCATAGCCTATAACATGCATATGACATCGAATGTTGTCTGCATAGACCCTATCGACTGTCAATACCAAAAAAATTATTCACAAATTTCATACCACCATACATGTATCCCTATATCATTTTGGTGATCGACGTTCAATCATACGAGAATTTTAAATCTAGATCTTTATCAGTTGGTTATTTGGGCACAAACATAAATGAAGTAAGTATTGTGGAGAAATTTATCTCAAAACTTCGAAATGATAAATAATTATATTTCTAGGTTTATGGTATTAAAACTAGACTGGATAATGAATTAAAATGTTTGCAACACTATCGAGTATCCGTCCGACTATAATATCAGATAATTTTTCCTACAAGTGGACTACTAATTGTGACCATTTTCAAATGCACATTTATTGGCTCGTCCTAGGTCTAGGATGCAATACCTATCTAGCACTCAAATGAACACCCCTCCAGTTGAACTACCAAAAGAGATGATATGTGCATACGAGATAGAAGATCATTCTTTTCTACACGTCTTTATATTGGTTATTTTATATTTATTTTATTATTTCGTCTCTAGATTTTTTATCTTTCAAATATCACTAGTTTAATGGTCGAAATATGTTATGGTGGACTTTTATCAATTATATATACTAGATGATATAAATATAACAAAGACAAATAATCGGTTAGTTGTTATCGATGTACACGAGGATTATGATGTTCTAATTTAACTATAATGACGATAATTTTTTCTCTACAAGTCCAAGATTTAATAAAATATAGATAATGCTAAAACTTTGTTTTTATAATTATTCAAAACTAATAATTACTATGTCAAATTTGCAAAGAATAATTTTCTAAATATAAGTGCAACAAGTTATATAATGCATACGTTGTATGTTGGAAATTTTTGTATTTAACAATTGTGAAACCATGATTTATATGAGTTATTTAGTTATGAATGATATGTACGAAATCCTATTTGTATGATGTAAAACCTTAAAATATATTGTTTGTGAAAATAATGTACATTCATAGTGAAACTATTACTCTAAACTCAAAAATTAAATTTCGCCACCTCATGGTGGATGAGTTTTTTTTAAAATATTAAAATAATATGAATTAGAAGTCAAACGGGTGTTTTCTTATACTAAAACTTCTTGTCCCTTCATCCTCTCTCTTTGTCTCAAACAAACGAACCATACCCAAACATCAAACACTATTTTTCTCACTTATGCTCTTAAATGTTTTACCGTTTTCAGTTCAATATCACCAACAAGATTTTTCTTTTAAATTTTGATTTTCCTATTTTCATGTATACCATCGTTTTACATACCCTAATTTATACAACACTAGTTTTTACTGATGATAAATACAACCCTCTTTTAAACCGTTTCTATCTAAAATACCATTTTATTTCTATTTTTTAATTCGACGGTGCATGCAAGTTGCTCGATTTCACATATAATATTTCATGTATGCTAGTTTCTCGGTTAGAGGTGAATTTAAGTTCCTGCAAGTTTTATGCTTTTGAAATTAGTATTATGTAATCTCTAATAAAGTTTGATGTTTCATATGTTAAATTTAGTACATGTTAATACATAAAAAAACACAGCTTCATACGATGATGATTTTGCATATAACGAACACTGTTGGTTTCACATAACATAAATAATATTTATTTTGCATACCATAAACATTATTTATTTTTTATAAAATACATATTATATATTTTTTCAAAAATAATACAAAATATTTACGTAGGAAACATATAACAAACTATTAAATGTATCAAATCTCTCAAATCCTCCAAATCTGCCGGACCATATGGAAAATCAGACACTACCGACCAAAACTATTTACTTTTAAAAATGAGATTCATCGTTCTACAAAACAATACCATCATATTAAGAATTTGAGGAACACACCATTGTACGCCATCTTCAAGGCATTATTTAATAGAATAGTTGTTGGTTTTTCCAGCTCAAAATAAACATCAGAACTTTATAGTTAAAGTTATTAAGATGTATGAGTTATCCACGCTATATTTATGTTATGTAAAAAATATGAAGGCTCATGAAAAACAATATCAAAGTAATTATTGGTATAAGTTGTAGGACAAAACAAATGAAATTTAATAAAATAAAAGCTTTGAGGACACAATGCTGGACTATAATGAAGAGAATTTGTGTATAATACCATATACTTCAAAGAGACCATGTACAATAAAAATGTCAAGGACACCCCCTTAGATAACAAAAAATAGGATAAAGGTAACAATTCCAACTTAATTACTACTATGTAATGTTACTGAAAGCTCTATCAGTTAACTTAAATGTTAACCGATGATGAATTATTGAAAGCAACAACAACATGAGACGATGCCGAAAGTATACATGATGCAACTCCACTTCTTATACTAATAGCATACTCTACCTTATTCTTCTCTACTTCAAAAGGCGAGAGGGGTTCCACCATGGTTCACTACACCTTAGACTTGGATAAAATCACTGACTACGATTGGGTTAAAGCGACTAAAGAACTAGTAAATTTAATAAACCATTATTTACTCGACAATCCTAAAAAATGTATAAGATGTGTTTTACGTTGGAGCTTAGTAACTCATTATTTCTAATACTATATAATTTTATACCACTAAAGTTTGTGTTGTTGATTGTTTCCAACATTTAGATGAAACCACTTCTGATAGAACACACGAAAATAAGAATTTTTTTAGCTAGTACACCCTTAATGCCTTGTTTCTTGAAATGGTCTTTAAACAGACTCTACGATGATATCTTATATGAATCGTTAAAAAATATTGAAAGGTCGCAGACATTTTAGAACCAATATTTTGCAAGCAATGTAACATTAGTTTTGTAAAAAATATAATAGTTATTTGTAAGCACAATAATAGCTGGTTCACAAGCATGGTAACAATTGTTTTGCAATCATCGTAACTGATAGTGTCAGAGATTTTTGGAGGGTATTTTCGGTAATAAAAATAATAATAATTATATTTTGGATGAGTCGTGGAGAGATAATTGAGCTGTTTGACATTATTTTAGAGAGAAACTCTGACAAGTATTTAAAAAGTGAATTTTTTCTCACCTATAATATAATGCCTTCAAGGCCTTATATAGTAAATTGGGCCCAATGGGCTAGCATGGTCCATTAGTCTATTTTACTAATCCAAGCCCAAATACACCGGAAGCCCATTATTATGTAAAATATCTCACATTATTACATTTTATTACATATATAAAATAAACATTGGTTGAGTAACCCATTTGTCCGACCTGCCCTTCGGATAATTCGACCCTCACAAGTAGCCCCTTTAATCCTTATGAAGATCATCCGGGAAGATTAATCTGTGAAACCTTTGCGGATTTAATTATAAATACTTCAGCACTTTTTAATATAAATGGCTGATCCAAACACGCCTCAAAGAGATAATTTCGAGCTGACTTATGCAATTGTTCAGATTTACTTATATTCATGCTTCAGAAATGGCCATTCGCGCACATTCATGTACACGTGTCATGGAAACATCAGGTCCACGTCCTTCTCTCTGGATGGTGAACCGTGATAATATTTTGAGTTGATTCCACTTTTCTTGGAAAAAATTTGGCGTCGAAGACTCTTCGATATCCTAAATATTTTATTTATTGGGCTTGTGAAAAAAGGTTATTAAGGTCTTTTATAGTTCTTTATAAATTATTTTCCCATTTTCTTTAACATCATTTCACTCTTACATCAATTTTTAGAGAGAGAAGATTTGTTTTCTTACCACCATAATTTTTACCATTTATTCTGATAGCCACCACAAAATAATTTCCCAGGCACGCCTTATTAAACTTGCATGTTCATTTTCGCCACTGCTTCGGTTGGTTGCGTCTCTCAGATAGAACTACAGAAGAAAAAACTGTCAGATGAGCTACTGGGTCGCTAAAAACCGAGCGACCAACAATTATTAATCAAATCTTCGACTATATAGGAACTTATCCACAAAAAAAACATTCTATATCAATTGGCTCCCCTTCCTCTATTGCTCAGTGTTTGGGCTCGATAACTCATTATTCGAAGCTAACACAATTCCAATGAGAAACTAGTAGCAAACACTGATCACACTTCATAACAACGGGTTCAAATATTAAGGACAAATATCTTATTAAGAGATCTACCACTACTGTTATAACAAAGGAACAATGCTCTTATGATCCTAAGGCCAAGAATAAAGAACATGCTAGACATGCTACAACATCTCTAAATAAGAAAACTCAAAGTAAACCACTATCATCCAGATCCAATCGGATGCACTTGATTGCTGAAGCTGAAGTTGAAGAACGTACTAACATGGGGTCAGAAGTTTGAGTATCCATGCAATATGAGGCAACATCGAAGTACCAAAGGAAGACATAAGGAAAGCTTAAAAATCCAAGTTAGCAAAGGCAAAGACAAAGAAGTGGAGGAAGTGAAATTACTTCTTTCATTGAGCGAGTGTATAGGGCTAATGTTTAATATGTCAGTAATAAATACATTATTGCTCTCTCTGAAATCTCGTATGACTACTATTTAGAGACTGAGTTGAGGTCACTTCGAGCTAGGAATCCAGAAGGAGGTAGTCATAAGGATACCAAAAGGCCGAGAGATGCCAATGAATTACACATTATAAGAACTGGTCGTCTACCCTGATGTGCTGAATTGGGGATTTTGGTTTCCAATGGACCCTAAAAAATAGTAAGGTACTTCGATCTAGTTAGCCTATGTTCTAGCCTGGACAATCCAAATTTTTGGTTCACCTTGATGTCGTGTATCATGACATTGAGTTTATAGAAAAACTAAGATGCCAATAAAGCAATTCGTGGCTATTATCAGGCTATCAAGAAATCTTCAAATTCCCTTATATTTTCTTACTCTTAGGGATGAGTACAAGGTTGTTAATGACTTGGTTGAGGAAGATAAAATGAAGAATATACAGTTATTAATCATTAGTGGTCGATGGGAGAACGGTAAAAAATATCTCCTCGAATAGCAATCCGAGCCGCATTTAAAGGGTGTGGCAAAATGCAGGTAACTTATTGAGTCTTGCTTTTAACTTGTATTTCTTTTATCCTTCAAAATTTATAACTTACTTTTATTTTTATTTTAGCTATATTGAAGTCTCAACAACAACATTTAGAAGCTTCCAAATTAATGTTTTAAAAACTTGCACCTATAGGTCGTTGAGAATTGGTCAAATGTTTTCCATAATTTCTCCACTCTGAACAACCTAGTTCGAAGTCACCTTTGGCGGACCAAAGCGGAATTTAACTTGTCATGGGAAAAGTTCATTATCCTACCTCGTTCATCGGCTATCCTTGACCGAATAAAAGCTTTTGATTGTAAACTCTACGTTTTGACCAGGAAGAGGGCTCTCAGGCACATGGTAGAGAAATGTAATACTAGTGGGCTGGGTTCAAAGAAAGATATTACAGGTGATGTGGAAGAGAATCAGTCGGGGAGCCATTATAAGTTAATGTTAAAGCTGAAGTTGAGTTCCACACAATACTCGAAGATCCCCCAACCCTAAAAAGGAAGAAAAAACTGAACACCTAAAAAATACTAAATATGGACAAACATAGCAATGATAAGAAGCGAAAGAAGACGAAGACGTAAACTAGCCCGGAGATTGTCCCTGTAACAATTTCAGCTACACTTCCTTCAATAACTGAATCACATACCTCCTCTATTCCGTCGACAGAAGAAAACGTTATTGATGGTCAAAGCCTTATGGTAGTATAGAGATGTTTGGTTTTGAAGGTTTTAAACAATAGTCCTCCAATTCGAATAGTTCTTCCGTTGATGTGCCCTTTTAGTAAGAAAAATGGGACACTATTTCTTATGTATTGTTGGGCTTTGTGAAACTTATTTATTAGCTGGAAAATGAGGTAATTGCACATAAAAACCCATTTCCCTCCTCAAATAAGATTAGGACCGTTACAAAAAAGATTTCAAAGAGAAAAAAAAGTGTGTTAATGGTTTGGCAAGCCAAATCATGCACGCTGACGAAGAGCTTAAGTCTCAAAATACTAGTTACGAAGCCAAGATTACTAGTCTGGAAGCGTCCAGAGCAGGGGAAGTCCGGAAATACCAAGTTCAACAAAAAAAGCATAAGGATGCGAGGGATATTTTACATAAATATTTATATGAGCAAAAAGATACCACCAAGAAAGCCGACGTGGAGCTAATTGTATTTAAAATTTAACCTATACAGGATTAGGAAGATGCGGTAGACATGTATGCTGATAAGTGTTTAAAGTGCTTATCGAAGCAAGATACTTTGATCAAGTATGATATGGTCTTGGAAATTCATAAAGTGTTCCTACATGTGAGCCTTAGATTTGTTTGGTACATGGTACTTGAAGAAATAAGGTCTACTAATTTGTCATTTGCGGATGAACTAGACATTAATCTGAAAATACAAATAGTGATGATAGCACCTATGAGAATGAAGAAAGAGACTCCGAAGATAAGATCTTCGAGGAGGATCAACAACGCTGAAGGGACTGAGACCACAAGCATTTGAAGCTATTTTTATTTTACAAGTTTCCTGTATGACCAATGGATTTTGTAGTTATATTTTGAATCTATGAATGAATCAATTTGTTTTATTTCTCATCTTATACTAATTTTTTATTTAAAAAAAAAACTAATCATATTATCTTTAGTTGAAGGTAATCAATCCCCAACTAAACATCAAAACAAGTACTTCAATCTTTACCATCATTCCTTCGAATCTAATTGACTTGACCAAATAGTGTTAAAACCTTTTAATTATGAGTAACTACTGTTGGAACCTTCACACTTGACCAAGTAGTGTTAAAACCTTTTAATTGTGACAAAATAGTGTTGAAACCTTTACACTTGACCAACTAGTGTTTGAACCTTTAATTTGTGACCAAATAATGTTGGAGTATTTTAATTGCGATACCAAATACATACGTTTCACGCAAATAAAATAACACAAGAATCATAAAAGGTAAATGAGTCATAAAACATAGTGGTTCGCATACCTCATTAAAGCCTCTCGAACCCACCATAGTAGAAACAAGTGTGTCATCAAATATTTATATAACAAAATTAAAAGAAAGAATACATTTTTCTTTCCAATTATTCCATATAGATTTTTAAGTGCTCAATATTCCAAAGATGCCGAAGAGGGTTATCTTCTTGATCTACCAATTGGTAAGTTCTAGGCTTAGTTATTTTAATAACCGAATATGACCCTTCCCAATTTGGTGCTAGGTTCTTTAACTTTTATCTTTTGTGTGTAGGATAGATTTCTTAAAAAACTATCCCTCACTTTGAATTCCCTTATTCAGACCCCAGACGCATACTTGCTTATTATCAAGTTCTGGTAATAAATAGATATTGGATACGCCTTTGTTCTATTTTCTTTCGAATAATTTATAGTTCGGAAATATGTGAGGTAGACTCAGCTGGTGTTACTGCATTTATCCTATAAACCAATACAAAAGAGGATTCTAATGTTCTTGTTCGAGGTACAGTACGATAATGCCATAGCACTCCTTGTAAATAACTTGCCATTTTCCAGCTGCTCCTTATATTTTTTTTATTATCAAGCCATAGAAGATGGTTCTGTTATATTTTTAATTTTTCATTAACCCGAGGTGAAAATATTATGAGAAAAAATGTTGAATTCCCCAGGAGGTACAAAATTCTTCCATGCCCATGTTTTCAAATTGAGGGCCATTATCTGTTGTAATGGTTCTTAAGATTCAAATCTAAAACATATATTAGAAATGATAAATTTGATAACTATTTTAGACGTAGTTTTGGAGAGAGGCTCTGCTTCCAACCACTTAGAAAAATAATAAATGACCATGACATTTGGATTGACGGCATCCAGATGCCATATGTAAAGGTCCAACCAGATCAATATCTAATCTATCGAAAGGTAATGCCTCAAATATTGATTCAAGTGGTACAACCGACATGTGTATCGCGTTCACAAATTATTGATAAGGATCACATCGTCAGACTAATTTGACATAATTGAAGGATAATAATACCTAGCCAATAAAACAGTTGTTTTTAAAGTTTTATAACCACAATGGACAAACCTTTCCTCGTCATGAAATTCAAATAACATTATCTTTTATTCATTAGTTCTCAGGCATGTAAATAGTGTTCAACCTAAAGAATTCTTATAGAGGATATTCCCAAGGAATATGAAGTCATGTGCTTTAAACCTTAGTTTTTTCATCAATGCTTTGTCAATTGGCAAAGTCCATTTACTTGTAAATTCTTTAATCTCATACCTCCAATCCTTATCTTTGGTGGTCGATATTTGGAATGCTTCTTTGGTGCATGATTTCTGTTCAGAACTTATCATTATCAAAGGATGCTCTTATACAAGAATCCATAGATGTGCTTCGGTATACGCAATAACAACTAAGAGAATCAGCCATATAAGTTTTACCCCGGGGAACATGCTCGTACTCAATACGCTTAAAGAAAGACGATGTCTCTCTTAATGCATTTAATAATGTTAATAAATAATATTTTCTTCATTCGGAGTGTCTTGAAGCATGATTATTAACCAGTCGTGAATCACTTATTAAACGAACTTTTTTAGCACCATAAATTTGTGCAAGCCTTAGCCCTGCCAATGTTGCCTTATAGTCTGCTTCGTTAGTTGATGCTTTAAAACAAAAACGTATTGTTTGATACATTGAATCCCCGAAAGGAGATACCAAGTCACCCATTCTCCATAACCTGAAATACTTGAGCCCTCATTGATTTGAACTATCCATTCATTCAAAGGTTTATCAACATCTAGCTCATGCTTCGATTGTTTAAAATAATTCAACTAGAAAATCCGTCAAAGAGATTTGGCTTTAATTGTAGTCCGAGGAGTAAATTCAGTATCACAATCTTCTAACTCCACTAACAACTAACCACGAGGACCAGGTTGGTTGTCCATAAAAAAGTACTTAGATTTCTGGATATTTCCTAATTTTGTTAACCGATCCACCCCTACAATAACTATTAGGGTCAGATTATATTGGAATTGGGAAGAAGAAAGAAATTCAGAAAATTATTAGAGGAGAGTAGACTTTTAATAAATGTAATAATAAGTAAGTTGTGAATCTAGTATAGTAAGTTGAGTGCCTAGTGTTAAGCTTGAATTATATTTAAAGAGAGAGAGTGAAATGCAAACTAAGATTGTAGAAAGAGAAAATGATTCAAAGTATCATAATATGGCTTAGAAAACAGTCGTCCCTTTATTTATCACCTTATGCCCTACTTATAGGCGTGTTAGAATTTTGTAACCGAATTAGTTATATAATAGTGTAAATTGCATTACAGTCCCTTACATTCACAAGTAATTAAAATATTTTTTATAACTCTACAATTTATCATATATAACCTTAACATTATTATATTAAGACCCTAGTATTTCACATCTTTATGAGTAGCCCCCTAGTTTTTATGAAGAATAATGAATAAGAACTAGTAATTATTGAAGTCACAGCAGATGCAGACTGTTAATTTCCAAATTCTAAATCGTTTCAGACTTAATCTTCCCATCTCCTTATCAAAATGGTTTGCACCAACACTTTTCGTCTTTGAATAAAAACATATCCAAATTTTGCCTCGAATGTAGACTATTTATTAACCACTCAAAACTTCTAAGTTATATATACACTACTCATCGTCGAGCAAACGTTTATTCAGGTTTACTTCAAATCTGATCCAATCAATATTGTACTTAAAGTCCCCTTAAATTATCACACAACCCTTTTTATTTCAGCTTCGAATATTCACATACGTAGTCTTTCACTAGCCTCTTCACAATGGTTAAAAACGTTTGGAATACTCTAGTAAGCGCGTGAAAATACACTAGGTCTCACAAAATACAAGTGTCACACTACCCTATAACAAGTAACCATTTGATGATTCTTCTTCCTCCCAATAATCATCACTACTTCTTTACCTTCCATGACTTCTTTCTCTTTCCTTTCTTTTCTATAAATACTCCCTTATTAATTACTTTTATATACAATTTTTAGTGTGAGAAAGTGAATAATATGAAAACTCAATCTCTTTGCTACCTTTGCCGGAAAACTTATATTTCCCAGTTAATCTCCAAACCTTGATGAACTAATTTGAATATTCCTCTTTATATTAGTTTATGAGAAAATCCCCAGCTACTAAAAAACCCATTTTTGGCCTTGAAGATTACTTATGTATCAGTAAACGGGTTGTTGAATACCATGAAGCAAGAGTAATAGTTAATTCTCCAAAAGTTTCAACTCAAACCACTGTATACTGTAATTTCAACCCTTGTAAGAAATATTCTTGGTTTAAGAGTTCATCCAGTCAATTTCTTCATAGTAGCTTACCAAATCTCCTCAACGAACAACTTTACCATCACTTCTTCAAAATCTCTCACCGACACCTTCTGGCAACAAATCCATTCCTCTCTAGACAAATTGTAAGGTAACACAAATAAAGTCTTCTAAAAAGAAAACAAAAACTTCTCTCATAATGAACACTGAACCACCTTAAAGTTCTCGCAAAGAAACACATCGAATTCAATCGAAGCCTCTCTCTTTCGAAACCCATCTTGTTAGAAAAAGTACATTTGTAGCAATGAGAGTATTAGAGGATAACAATGCTCCACAAAATATTACATTACCTTCTTCTCCCTCGAAGGAGATTGTTGAGACCAACATGGAGTAAAAAAAAACTCCTTCGAATTCTCAACCACAAAATCTGGTCTCAAGTTCAAATCCTCCCCAATTACTAGAAGAAGCTTCTGAAGAAGAAGCTGATTAAGAGGAAATGACATAAAAAAAATTCAAATGTCGAAGCTATAGAAAATGGTGTTGCTTCTGAAACTGAAGATGATGCTTCGAAGAAGGGGGCACCAGAGAAAAAAGAGAAGGAAAAGAAAGTGCCAATTGAGCATCCTGAAGATGTTTTTGCCACTCTTAGTGTAAACTTAAAACAATTTTTCTCCAAATATATAATGGCGCTGAAGAATGTGGCATATGACTATTACCATGCAAAAAGAGCGTAATAAGTTGAGGGTTGAGATTGAAGCTTTAGAAGCCCAAAGACAGGCTGAAAAAGTTAAAGGGGAAGTATTATGTTGGATGTCCTGGTTCTGATAAGCCATATAACATCCACAAACAAGATGAAAGTGATCAGCCCCAGAAGGCTCATAAAGGTACGAAAATGAAACATCAGACTAAGCAGTTGTTGAACACAACGAATTCTGTTGGAAACTTAACCACATAATCTGAGTCAGATATTTATTTTTCCTCATCAAGTAGTGACCATGACCGTTAGAAGAATAGAGAGAGATTAACTAAAAAGAATTCTAATAAAATATAAAGAAATGTTAAAGAGAAAAAGAAGAAATATCAAGGAAAAGTGAATGGATCAACAAATTATAATATTAACCATTTGTTAAGCGATCAATTCGATATCCAGTCCAAACCATGTATCTTTGCCACTCCCGATAAGGATGATATGTTTCACCCAAGTCACAACTGGAGGCAATCACCTTTGTCTTCAAAAATTCTTTTTGGGCATCTACCAATGCAGTTTGATAGCTCTAAAATGGAGAAATATGATAGTAGCCAAGATCCTGATAATCACCTCGAATAGTTCAAAAACATTATGATAAATTTTGATGATGATGATAAACTATTGTTCCGGCCTTCTGCATTGAAGTGGTATAACAGTTTACCACGAGGATCTATTAAAAAACATTGTTATGTTGTTGATGGCTTTTCGGAGGCACTTTGTGGGAAGTAAAAGGTCAAAGAGAAGGTGATACTATCATTAATTGTGCACAAGAAACAAACAATTCTTTAAAATATTACATTAGACGTTTTGTGAGCATAAAGAATGGATTGGTTGATTGTTTTGAGCAAGTAGCTATCGCTTCTCTAAGGCAAGGCTTAATATCGGGTGATTTGGTTGATATTCTTGAAGAGGTTTATTAAATTAGGTTGGAAAGAAAATCATAGTCGAAGAAACCAAAAAGTCTAGAGTATCGCACAAGAATAGGTCTGCTCCCATAATTTCTATCCCACAAGCCAATACTCAGTCCCAAGCAACAATCAATCACCATCCTAAGGACTCCGGACAAGATTCACCTCGGCCTAGACAAATTCAGTCGTATAAGAGCCAACAATCAAGACCAATGAAGAATTAGTGGGTCCAACCTGAATGGTTTGCCGAGTTAGGTGAAACTATAGCCACCATTTATGATGGAACCAAGAATGATGTTCATTTTCGAAGGCCAACACCAATTCAATCCCGTAGAGAAAATCTTAACACTCACTTGTGTGGATACCACAATGATGTGGGCCATGATACCCAATCTTGCATTTCCCTAAAACAAGTAGTGCAATGTGTTGTTTTCTGCTTTTGTTAAAAAAGGGGAAACATACAAATTAATATGTGTGCCCAACCTAGTGCAAGTAAAACACATGTTACATCACCAAATGCTCAAAGGTAAAATTTGGAAACATCTAAACAAGAGAATGCTATGGTAATTATGGTATGATTTGATATAGATTTGGAGTACTTAGACCCTGATCCAGATCGTAATCAAGTTGGAGTGATAACAGAAAAAACAATGACAATATCCGATCTGTGCAGCTATTTTGAATCTTTAACCATTTTTAGAGGAGATACTATAACTGCACCATCAAGTTCATCCAGAAAAAGACATGTGCACAGTCTAACAACTCAGTTAGAAAGGAAAATATCCATATATTTGTATGAGAACCCTGCTCCTTTCATTGTGTTTAATGATGATGACCTAAAGGAAATTGCGGGCCCTCATGAAGATGCTGTGATGATAGGAGCATTTATTAAAGCATCGAAATACGAAACATACTGATTGACACATGAAGTTCAAAAAATATTTTATTCTTATCAACCTCTAAACAAATGAAAAATTCTTCAGTTATTCAATGTTCGAATAGAACCATAATAGGGTTTATTGATAGCTCAACTGATGTCATTTGGGAGTTTCAAGGAGAGGGATTTTTAGGGAAAGGACCATTCAAGAAAATGCGATATTTGGTAGATCTTAGCTGTCTATAATGCATGCAGTAGCATCCAATGTTCACCAATGTTTGAAATATGCTATGGGAGGTCAAGTAAGCGTCGTCTAAAGTAGTCAAAAGGTGGCAATGGAGTGCTATATCACTACTGTCGCTCCAAAATCGTTGGAAGCGGTGAAAATTGGAAAGTAAAAGCAATTAGTAAAATCTTCTGCAAAATCAAATAAGATAGATGATCCAAGAGAGGCTCATAGTGCTGTAATTCCCATTGAAGAAGTGGAAATTCATCAATTGGCAGACGGGAAAAACATCAGGTTCGGATCCAAATTATCTTCAGAATAGAAGGAGAAATTATTATTCTTTTTATCTAACAATTTACATGTGTTTACTTGGTGCAACGAGGATGTACCGGGAGTAGCACCAAGTGTTATCAGCCACAAACAGTTTGTTAAATCCATTGCAGGTCCGATCGTAAAAATAGAAAGGTTATTTCTAAAAGAAAATAAGAAGCCTTCATGAACTAGATTGATCGACTTAGGTGGGGCATATTAAAGAATACCAGTACCCTTTTTGGATCACTAATCCAGTCCTTGTCAAGAAGAAAAATGGAAAATGGTGTATGTGTATCAACTTTACAGATCTTAACCAAGCTTGTCCTAAAGATCCATTTCGCATGCCTCAGATAGATTAGCTGGTGGACTCCACATTAGGGAATAAGTTATTATCTTTCATGGATGGGTTTTTCGGGCATAATTAGATACAAATGGATCAAAATTATCAAAATCACACTACTTCATCAATGATAGGAGGCTTCATTCCTACAAGGTAATGCCTTTTGGGTTGAAAAATACCGGAGCCACTATGAGTGCTTGGTTAATAAAGCGTTTGCCAATCAAATTAGAAAAAATATGGAAGTTTATATTGACGATATAGTGGTGAAAAATCCTAAAGAGGAGGATCATATCTCTGACCTCTAAGAAACTTTTTCTAACTTGAAAGCCATCAACTTGAAGTTAAATCTTGAAAAATATACATTTGATGTACAATCTGGTACATTTTTGGGTTACATCATACGTGAGAAAAGGGTTCAAGTTGACCCAGACCAATTGAATGCTTTGTTGGCCATGAATCCACCTCAGACTACGAAAGAAATTCAGATATTGACTGGAAGGTTAGCAGCATTAAACAAGTTTATTTCAAGATTATCAGATAAGTGTGCTCAAGTTTTCGAAGTCTTATGAAATGCCAAAAACTTCAATTGGTCTCCAAACTATGACCAAGTGTTCATTGAAATCAAGCATAATCTATCTTCACCTAAAACATTATTTAAACATGTAGATGGAGAAAGACTATATGTATCTAGCAGTATTAGAGTATGCTGTGAGTGCATTATTGTTAAGAGAAGTTGATAACTATCCTCGTCCAGTTTATCATATAAGAAGGAGCTTGTTGGAGGCTGAGAAAAGATAATTAAAATTGGAAAAACTAACTTTGGCATTGGTCATAGAAGCTAAAAAAATAAGGTCATATTTTCAAGCACACTCGATCACGGGCCGAACTTCTTTTCCCTTGAAGAATGTATTACAAAAAGCAGATATATCGGGATGAATGACCAAATTTTTAATTGAGCTTAGAGATTATGATATTGACTTTGCACCTCGAACTGCGACCAAAGATCAAGTTGTGGTGGATTTTTTAGTTGGATTTCACTCCAAGATGCCTCATGAATAAGCTCGAATCAGTAAGCATGAAAAGGAATAAATAATCCAAACTGATGGTGGATCTAGTACAATGGGATGCGACGCTGGTACTGCCTAATTTCCACCATTTGGGGATTCAATGTACCAAGTAATACGTTTTTGGTTTCAGAGCATCCAACAATGAATCAGAATATGAGGCTACAATAACGAGATTGAGATTGGCTCAGAATGTAGCGCCAAAAGAATATGATTATTAAGTGATTCATAGTTAGTCATTCATCAAGAACAAGGGTATTCTCAAACCAGGAAAGACCGCTTGGTAAATTACTTTAAGGTATTAAAAGATATCTGAACCAGTTTTAAAGATGTTAAGTACGAGCATGTCCCAAGATCGAAAAATTCAACAACTGATTCCCTAGCCACTATAGCCTACTCCGAAGCGTATCCTTGGATCCTAGTACAAGAATGTCATTCCATAGTCACGAATTCTGAAATAAAGGGTGATGTGGAAAATAATTTTCATGTATCCACCATGATATCTCAAGATTGGAGGAACGAAATTTATTATCTTATCACTAATGGAGTTTTACCTCAAGACAAAGCTTCTTCCAAAAAGAGAAAATATAAAACTCATGGATTTGTAGTTCTAAGGGGATTGTTTATAAAAAAAAATCTTTCAGCGGGCCCTTGTTACGTTGCCTCAGATTCAATGAATCTCAAAGTGTCAAAACTACATAATGGGAAGGACCGATACATTATGGCTACAAGCCTTTAACTTGAAGAGTCTTGTTGGCAAGGTACTATTAGCCTTCTATCATGAAATATTCTACAATTTTGGTGAGAAGATGTGACCATTTTCAAAGGTATGTAAATTCAATCCATATACTAGCAGTCCTTATGAAGTCTGCATCCGAAGCAATACCATTTGACAGATTGGGACTTGATCTAGTTGGACCACTTTCAATGGTTGGTGTCGCATTATCATTTTGGCAATAGATTACTTTTCGAAGTGGGTAGAATCCATACCATTATCCGTGACAACATCTAAAATAGTGATAAAGTTTATTCTTCCTAACATATGCTGCAGGTTTGGCATTCCCAGGCGTATCATTACAAACAATGATCCTTAATTCGACAAAAAAGACATGGAAGTATTTTATACATCAAGAGGAATTCATAATTGTTTCTCTTCCCCTTTTCATCCTCAAGCCAATGAATAAGTCGAGGTATCAAACCGAACGATTTTAATATTTTTTAAAAATAACTTGGAAGTAGTTGTTGGGTGATGGCCAAATTATCAACAAAAAGTACTATGGGCCTACCAAACTACTCCTCATACAGCTACTCGAGAGTCTTCATTCGCTTTAGTTTATGGAATGAATGAAATTACATCTATAAAAGCTACTCTTTCTTCTTTCAGAATTCAAAATTATTCGGAAAAGAATAACGAGGTGGCAGTAAGGGCTCAGTTGGATCTGATTGAGGAAAAGAAAATAAAAGGTCACTTAAGAACCATTCACTACCAAGGCCTTTTGAGAAACAGGTACGCATCCAAAATGAGTAAAATAAACTTCCAAGTAGGATATAAAGTTCTAAGGAAAGTGTTTTTACATACCAAGGAAAAGAAGTTCAGAAAACTGGCTCCAAACTGGGAAGGACCATACACTGTCTATGAGAAGATCAAGCAAGGAACATACAAGCTCTTAGACAAAGAAGGCAACCTTTTGTAGCATCCTTGAAATGTTGAGCATTTGAGCCTATATTTAGAGTAATCTTATATTGTAAATATTTACTTTGTTTTCGTTCAATGTAAATATTAGGGGGTACTCTTTCCTACCCTGGTGGCGCATAGAGGTTTTAATGAGGTGTCTGAGTTGCAATCAATCTATCATCTTTTGCCTATTAAAAATGTATTTGCTATGCTTCGCTGGATTAAATTTGGATGCCTTCAAATGGTTTATCTTTGAATGGCCAGGTTGAGTTAAATTTTGATGCCTTCGAATGGCTTGGTTGGATTAAAAGTTAATGCCTTAGAATGGATTACCTTCGAATGGCTTGGTTGGATTAAAAGTTAATGCCTTCGAATGAATTACTTTTGAATGACTTGGTTAGATTAAAAGTTAATGCCTTCAAATAGATTACTTTCGAATGGATTGGTTGGATTAAAAGTTATTACCCTCGAATGGATTACATGGTTTGAGTAAAATTTATTCCAAGTATAGATCATCATTAAATAAAACATGTTTAATTAAGGTCGAACATTAATGGAATTAAAATATATTAAAACATGCAACTAACAAAAATAAAAAATAACATTAACTACTTGAGGTGGTCCGAGGACCAAATGAAACAAATTCGATGTTGGATTACAAAATGCCTTTGGCCTAGACAAGGACTTGCATAAAGTTATCCGATCCAAATACAACAAAATTCCTTGCATGTATCAATGAAATCAATTCAAACATACATAACACATTAAAACATGTTAACCTTAGGGCTCGTTCCCTTTAGTTTTCTTCTCTTCTTTCTTTTCCTCCTTCTTTTCTGGATGCTCACCATCCAAACTCTCTTCATCCTCGCCATCAGTGTCATACTCATCATTGGAAGGAACATTGAATTTGTCACCTATTGACATGCTATGGTAAAGAATCTGGTCATCTGGCATATACCTCCATAACTCCTAAAGAGACCGGGTGGGGTATGCCTTATAAAATAGCTTCACCATATCCGACTTAATTGAGTCATCCCTCTATTGCATAAACTCAAATACTTTATCTGTACACGCATCCACATCATCAGCTATGTCTTGAGCAGTATTCTTTTTAAGAGAGATAATTTCATTCTCTTTCTTCTTAAGAACATCTTCAAGTTTTGTCTTCACTTTGGATAAATAATGAATGGTATCTTTATCCTTAGTTTGATGATCTTTTAAGAAAGCGATTTCCTTAGAATGGGTTGACTGCAAATCAATATAGTTAGATTTCAACTTATCATGGTCGGATTTGGCTTGAACTAGCTCTTCGTTGAGGGTCTTCATTTCCTTACCCAAACTTTCAACGTTGTTTTTATCTGCCTCGATAGAGTTCTTACAAATTTGGTTTTCATTTTGAAGGGAGACCATATCCTTGACTTGAGATCTTACCGGCCTCTCCAAATTAACGATTAGCCTTGTGTAGCCCAAGACCGCATACCCCAGTTCATCATGTTCCTTTGATACTTCTAAAGACTCCCCATCATGTGTCATAGCATTGGTCAGAGTGTTAGATTCAGGGAAATCCTTTTCAAAATCTTTAAAGTTAAAGTTCTATATGTCATCCAGCTGATCATCACCTTCGAAGGATGGTCTTTTGTCAGTAGGAATTACTAGGGAAGAAGGATTAATAGACACTTCTTTTTGAGGAGAATTGGTCTAACGCCTA
Source organism: Limnanthes douglasii subsp. nivea (assembly GCA_036936605.1). Classification (NCBI taxonomy): domain Eukaryota; kingdom Viridiplantae; phylum Streptophyta; class Magnoliopsida; order Brassicales; family Limnanthaceae; genus Limnanthes; species Limnanthes douglasii. The sequence continues at coordinate 109,840,510 of JAUPFV010000003.1, read as the reverse complement.
ACACAAGGATTTTACTCCTAATAATCTTGTTCAAAGTCATCTTTGGAGGACCAATCCTGTCTTGGGAGCAGTCTATTACCCCACAAGCCACTTCTTTGTCTTTTGGTCTCCTCACAAACCACTACTCTTTCCATCAAATGTTTTCTTCCCTTGTTTCCACCGAGTTCATAAATGTTCATCGTAGATTTGGTTTAAGAGCTTTGTTGTTTTAAACCTTAAGTATTGTGTATTGGATTTTTTATTATCAGTTATTTCATGAAATTACTACATAAAAATACTCGATCCTTGTTTGTATTTTCTTTTCTAATTTTTTATGTTGTTATTTGTATCATGACATGCGATTTTCATACATAACCATAACTTATTTTTGTTTGTTTGTGTTGTATTAAATGTATTTCAGTCTCTAGTACAACTGGAAAATAGTTTCCAATGGATCAATTTGCTTTGGTTATGGATTCACCCATATAACAAAAGTAATGAATACAACAAAAGTAAGGAGGGAGCACATAAAAGTTGCAAAAATAAACCTTTCTTCATTCGCCTCGAAACTGCATATAATTGTAGGTGTAGTCATGCTGATTTTGCACTACCACACTTGTAGGACTTAATAATCGACACAATCAAAAGTTATGATTCTAACAGATCAGCTTTCAATTTTGGCGGGACAAATATTACACTTATATCTTATAAAATAATTGTTAGTTTAGGTGTCAAGTGCGTAAGAATAAAGATCAAATTGAAGAGAACAATGTTTAAGCTCCGTTTGAATGAACGAGAATTATGTAGAATCGTTCAAAACTATATCATGTATACTTTTCAAATAATCGAAAGAATTATATGAATGCCTCCTCACATGACAAATAATACAAATGAGGAAAAAATACGCAGGTTTTGATTTCAAACATTAATTAGGTTTATTAAAAAAACATTAGTTCATTTCACATTGCAAATATTATTACGTTTCATAAACTCAATCACTATATTTCACAAAACATACGACCATTTTTTACGCCAAACTGGTTCAAATGTATAATCATATATGTTCATCTTAATGTATGAGTTTCACAACTCACACAAAAATATTTTTAAACTAACATTTAAAGTACTATATGATTTATTATATGATGCAATAGAGTTAAACATGTCAACAAAATGAAAACAATATGTCAAAGATGTAGAATGTACTCCTAATTTTATATATATTCCGCATTGTTTTTAACTACATCTAGTTATTATATGGTGCATCCATATTTTATTACATCGAAGACTTTTGAAAATTTAAAGACTACGATTGGGAAAATGCAATATGAAAGAAGCTAATAAATTCAGTGATCGATTATTGCATAATATTTCCTAGAAAATACGGTTGGGTATATACCAATTTTTATTGCTATTATATGACAAATATTAA